>KV751333.1:6214835-6270649 GCA_001698575.1 Mola mola
ACTTATTTTTTCAACACAATTGTTTTTTGGTTGTTGCGTTTTTCATTTAGTATGGGGAGGTGTCAGTCTTATCTTATTGTAAATGTAAAATAAAGTCTACACCTGCAAGAAAAATGAAGGAAAAATTACTTTCCACAGCAAAATATTGGTTTATAATGATCAAGTTTTATATGATAACCCTTAAAACTGAGACTAGGACAAAATCCGAGGAGTGACTGTGACATTCTTTTATATGATGGGTCATTTAGAGATTAATTATGTCAGGAAAACTTTAAATTTAAAAATGGATTGGCAGCCCATTCGTCAGCGATGAGCTGTTCACACGCATGAACATGAACCTCACTATGCTTGACAAGTGCTTGACTATGCTTGACACAGTAAATATGACAACAAAGCTCAAGTTGTCCACCAACACAGACGTTGTGAACAGAAAGGGCCTGAGCCAGCTTTACTTCCTCAAGAGACTCAGGTCCTTCAATGTAGGGAACCAGATGCTCCTGATGTTTTACCAGTCTGTTGTGGCGAGAGCCATCTTCTGGGCTGTGGTTTTCTGGGACACAGGCATCAAGGCAAAGGACGCCAACCGGACAGAATAAACTGATCAGGAAAGCAGGTTCTGTTGTCGGGTCTCGGTTGGCCACCTTGGAGGAGGTGGTGCAGCAGAGGATGGCAACGACACTGCTGGCCATCATGGACAACACCTCCCACCCCTCCATG
The DNA here is from genome assembly GCA_001698575.1 of Mola mola. NCBI lineage: Eukaryota > Metazoa > Chordata > Actinopteri > Tetraodontiformes > Molidae > Mola > Mola mola. Next base: position 6,215,553 of record KV751333.1, read on the forward strand.
GAACTGTCAACATTCTGAGGAGCAGCTTCAGCAACAGAATGATCCAACCCCGCTGCTACAAGGGACAAATGTTGTTCCTCCCCAAGCAATCAGACTTTTCAACACATCTGTTATTAGACACTAGATACTTTACCTGATAAAATCATTCAAGTCCTCCTACCTGTATTAAACTCTGCACTCTCTGCACAACTTTTGTATATATTGTTAGACTCTTACAACTGCCCATACTGTCTATATTTTTCTACTTTTTTTTATATTATACTTTTATACTTTATACTGTTATATGTCCCATTGGTCCTGTACCTGAAAATCCTTGCTGCTGTGATGAATTAATTTGCCTGCAGGGATTAATAAAGTCATCTCTATCTCTTTATCTCAATGACCAATGTGTCTTCACTTTTCAATTGAAACCAAAACTATCCTTAACATGACTGATGCCATCATCTTTTGGAGCCAGCGTCTGTGCCGTAGTGATCAGGAATTGATCATGAGATTCCACCCATAGTCCAGCCTTCCCAACTGACCACAGTTCAGCTGTCAATCGGTATCCAGTTTTGCTTTGTGATATGTAGTCGGTCTAAGTGCAGGCGGTGTTACATCTGTACAGTTTTTAAAAGTGCACTGAGACAAATTGTAATTTGTCATTTAGGCTACACAAATAAAATGTGATTAATTGATCACAGCAAATATCTTAAAGGATTATTTTAACATAAAGGCTTATTAAATTGACAAAACATGAACAGGAGGATGAATATCAATATCATTCCTGTAAACAATACTAATAAAGGATCTAACATCTTACAACCACCATATCTTCTCCAGAGACAGTTTGTGGCTGTTTGTTCATTCTTTTTTCCTACCGGTAATCCTGTCTAATCGTTTCTGCCTCCATTTCTGATTCCCTCTGTTAGTCCAATTCTAGATTGTCCATGCCTTGCCAGCACACATTTGCGTCCCTGTGTCTTTTCCACTGTGTACAGCATTTCCCCATTACTAAACCCTCAAGCGTGTTGCATTAACGCTCCCTGACAGGTCTGCCTGGCCTCCACTGATGTATGCTTAGCTTGACATTTCTCCAGAATCCCCGGCCGCGATTCCTCCTGCACCGTAGGGTGCAATTGTTTGTTTTCATCTGTTTGTGTCTGTCTGCCACTCTGTGTTTGTCTGGGCCCTGTACCCCCTTCCCTCCAACCCATACAGACAAACCATGTACCTGTCTGAGTTTCTGCAGTTAGTTTAAAGCTCGGTAAAGGGTACATGGTGTCATGGTGTGAGGTGAATATTTATCCCCAGGAAAAGAACAGGAACCTTTTACCAACATCAACTCCCCTTACATCACTCCCTCTAGTGCTTGGACTTCTACTTATTTACAATGATGCCCTGGTTACCACCATTATGACAGTCAGAAGTAGTAAAAAATCCAATCCCATAGCTTTTTCTCTTTCATTGTAATTCATAGAGCTTGAATCTCATAATGTCAAATAAGCATCAGATAATAAAGATGACAAGATAATATATTTTTAGCAAATCTTGTAGTGAATGCCTCTGCTGTGGGATGAGATATGTAACAGAAGGCTGTCATGAACTCTTAAGTGAGGTGAAGTTCAACTACAAGCCCAGCGGGCATCAATCATGATAAACAGATTGAGCTGTTCAGCTGTTCCAGCAAATTTTGGACAGAGAAATCTATAACATCAAACACTGAGCACAGTGTTTCTATTACACAGGATTTTCTTGTTTTTCTCAAAAGCCCTTTGAAATTCTTCTTTTTTGCTTTGAGAGAGTAAAAGAGAGCGCATTGTGTGCAACACAATACCCAGTATTCATTTCAGTGAAAAACATCCTTAAACTCAATAACAAATCAGTGCTGTGACAAAGCGTTTGCTGCAATAGTGGATATTCAGCTGTTCAGGCAATATAGCAATCCATTCTGAAGACAGCATGTCAGGCAGATATGAGCTGGATGGGTGCAAAAAGCTTTCAAATTGTCTGGACAGACACTGAAAATTGAAACAAGCACCCCTGTTCAGAAATCTTTGCTCCAGGCAGACCTTTTCCATTATACAGAATATATTAAGTTAAAACAAAAAAAAGAAAAAAACAGTTTCTGAGTGGAAATATGTCCCTAAGGGAGAGAGACTATAATAGTCAGGACCACTATAAAAAAACTTAGATTCTCATATCCAGAATTTTGGATGCCAAATCTAAAGTGTAAGTGTAAACGCTGTAGTCGTCATTGTGCATATTAATATTAAACGATGTGTAATAAATGTTGTTCAGAAAGTGAAAAACACACATGAATTCATTTGACTAACACTGTCTTATGGCAGCATGCATGCGAGCTACTTTAGCCAAAACCACCTTGCTGCTAAGTGCTTTAGTTACAACCTGCTGTTGTTAAAACAGCTGAGCCAGGCCACACAAGGTGATGGCACACTGAGCAAAGCCTCAAGCCAAAAAACTTATGTTTTCTGCCCTCCCCTTTCTCTTCACTCTAGTCAGAAAAGCTGGGAGGAAATTCCTGCTAAGTGTTTTATTGTGCCAGACAATTAAAATGATTCATGAAGTGCACCTCATCTCGGATTCTACATTTTATATTTATGTCAGCAGGAGACTGTACTTACACAAATAATATATCAGTGCTCCACCTCCAGCTGTAAACATCTGGACACTGACTACTGTAGACATCCCTACTCATGATCGTGTGCAGTCATTGCATGCGGCTCAAGTTCCAGCGTTGAGTATGTGACTCAAATAATGACATAGTAGCTATGAAAAATATTAGAGTGTCCTTTCATTCTGCCTCCAATAAAGTTGATGAATATTCAATTCAATAAGGCACACAACTGCCTTATTGAATTGTATCCTTTTGTTTTTTAGACAAAATTTAAAAAAACAAGGTCAATTTATATGAATTTTCAGGTTAAAACACCCCCGGCTCCCGGTTTACAGACACAATCACCACACTTACTCATCATTGACTAACCTGTGATTAAACAAGTGTTTGCCACGGACATTGACTAGCCAGGACAGTTTACCATTTTCCTCCTCTGTTTGTATAGCCATAGGTCCCCTTTTTTTACTCTGAACTGTTTACTTCCAAAATGTGAAGTTTCAGGCATAGTGCCACTAGTTATTCCAATGGGGTACCTTGTCTTCAACTGAAAGACTATGTGAAAATGACATTTGCCTGCTTCGCAACCGATCATAGCAGGAGAGAAAGGGTAACATAAATAACATTATTTCTATATAGTATGCTTTAAATTACATAATTATACAAATAATGCATTTAGGGACAAGGGTTAGGGCAACTTCATGCACTCTTGGATCTATGTCTGTGCAACCTGATGACGCATTAAACAGGGCCACTAACTGGTTGGAGAGGAAGAGGAAAGGAAAATAAGAAAAAATTGGCACAATGACAATAGAAATACTACAGAAAGCCAACTTCTTCTTCTGTGTTATTCATCTGCCTCTGGCACCATTGCTTCTATCCTGTAGTGGAAGTTGGGTTACAGGGATGATGGTAAAGTCACATAATCTCCAAATGTCATCTTTTATGCACTTAATCTGTTTCTATTGCACTTATTCAAATTTACTTTTTATTGATACACCCATTTTTTAGCGTTCCTGACGCGTAAAAACCTTTAAAGTATATTTTTGTTAACGTTTTTTTTTTTATGAGGAAATCATAAATACTAATAAAGAAACCTTTTCAGCGTTCCTGACACGTTTTCCTTTAAAGTATATTTTTGTTCACGTTTTTTTTTTTTATGAGGAAATCATAAATACTAATAAAGAAACCCACCTGATAGCCTGTCAAAGCAACAGAGCACCTGTGCTTTGACCAATCACTGCAAAAAGTCAACTTTCAATTTTCAAAGAACACAACATCCGGCACATATCACTTGATATAAAATGATGTAAATGTCCTATATTTATATAGCGCTTTTCTAGTCATTGTTGACCACAGGTTTTGCATTCAGCCATTCACACACTGGTGGCAGTGACTACCTCACCACCTGCTGATCAGGAGCGTTAACCATTCACACAATCATATTCTGATGGCGCAGCATCAGGAGTAATTTAGGGTTCAGTGTCATGCTCAAGGACACCTGAACATGTTAACTGCAGGGTGTAAGATCGAACCAGAAACCTTCCAATCACTGGAAGACCACTCTACCAACTGAGCCACAGCCGCACTGTGTGGTCCAGCACAACAGACCTACATGAAGGACTAAATGGAGAGAGAATGGAAACAACAAATGAGGCTCCCTGCAAGGTTAAAGAAAGCTCAAGGGTCACATTTTGAATATAAACTTTAAATCAAGTGAATGACCCAGATGGGAGGCCATGTTGTGTTTCTGCTCTGTAAGTAACGGAGATCAACTGTGTGTTAACATGAGAGCATAGATAAGGAGATAAGGGAGGCTCATTGCCATTCTTTTTATTTTGGTGTCTTCATCTTTGCCGTCTAACAGTCAAAGTCAACTCGATCTTGCAGCTTAAAAAAAAAAAAAAAAATCACATCAGCTGCATGTGGCCTTTGTTCCAAAGCCTGTCCTAAATCATGAGCTATGCCTACCTAATGCGTATCCATACAAACAAACAGCTGTGTACCTCCAGCATATGTGTCCTGCCAGATCCCTAGAGCCACTGTTACACAGCGAGTAAGGAAATGTCATTGTTCAGTGTTACGCCTCGAGCAGGGTTGTCATACTCTATACAGATCTCTGTTTGTTTGGTTTATCCTGACAGGACCAATTCATCACTGTTGGGCACGTTGGCTTAGCCCTGAGCACAGCAACTTTTCCACGGGATGAATGCTCATACGCTTCATTCTATCTCCTCTGGCTCGCTGCCTTTTTCCTTACACGTGTCCTTTGTGCCTCTTCATTCTTTTTTCTTGAATTGTCTCTTAGCTACTCTTCTTCTCTGCCGTCGGTCTGTAAATTGTTTCTATTGTAAACACCCTTCTTTTTAGATATTACATCCTCTTTCAGCATATCCTCCCGCTTTGCACATGATTTTGTCAATGCCAGCTACTGTTATATACAAAAAATACATAGTGGAGGGAGGGTGGGGGAGTATTATCTATGATTGTAAACAACATTATTGCTTTACATAGTACATCACTAAGTGAATTCAATACTGAAATATAAGAAGGAAGAAAGTCCCATTTCCTCTAAATGTTCTATTTTTGCTACACTAATATTTAATCGCATTTATTCCATACAACATTGTTATGAAGGTGGCACTTGGTTCTTTAGATTTTGCACAATTACTATCTGGTCATATAATTTTTAGCAGCTAAAAAACACACATTAAGAAGAATGATAATGATGGGAATGACGGTACATGACCATTTTTAACATTGCTGTAACTCAAGTGGGTGTCTGACTACATTGTAACAGCAAGAGGGTGACAAATAATACTGTTGGGGTCATTGTCACAGCAATTTGATGAAATGTACCATTTTGTTTGAACACTGTTAGAATCTTTTGGGATAATGTAAGCATAAAACTTTCAAGGCATTCAATTAAAGTCCATTTTGGACCTGACTGAGGCTGAGGCAGAAGCTACATATAACAGAACAAGCAGCAATCACAACAAAACAGACATTAAGTCAGATCACGGAGGAGCAGGGGTTGAGGCGGATTTGCAAAGCAGTTTGCAGAGGAAGCGGAAGGAATGTTTGAGATTTGCCAGATAGGTGTTGGCGGCTCAGCCTGTAGGAAATTGCTTGAGGACCAGAAGGTGGTGGATTCAAAATCAGTTTGGACCAGTCAGTATGGCGTATTGGGAACTTGGACAGGTTCCTTTACACCAACAAGGTGCCCTTTGGAAAGGGATCCCTATTTTGCTCCCTGGCACATTGAAGGGAAGCCTCACACTCAGAAAACTACTTACATTTTGTTGTAATGCATGTGTTTGTCCTGCTATGAATGTGTATATGAAAAATCAATTTGGCCTCTAGGATTACTATCTCCCACCTCCACTTTTAAGCCATCCATCACTCCTACAGCGAACCTCAACACTGTCATGCTGCTCTCATACATATCCTGCACCAGTCTAACATACTTTTCCACCACTCCACACTCCCCGATACAGAACCACAGTTCATCCCTCGGCACCCTGTCATAGGCTTTCTCTAGTTCCACAAAGACACAAAGCAAATCTTTCTGACCTTCTCAATATTTCTCCATCAGCATTCTCAAAGCAAACATGGCGTCTGTAGTGATCTTTCTTGGCATGAAACCATACTGCTTCTCACAAATCATCACTTCTTCTCTTATCCACTATTCTTTCCCAAATCTTTATTGTGTGGCTCATCAGCTTTATCCCCTGTAGTTGCTACAACTCTGGATCAGTCTTGTTCTTGAAAATGGAATTTAAAAAAGGATTATTTTATAATTTATCATCACGTACCATCATCCCACAAGAGGAAAGACTCTTTTAGAATAACAAAAACTCAAGTCTGCCTTGAACATCACACTTTTTTTTTTTTTTTTTTTTTTTTTTTTTTTTTTTTACTGAGAGCCTCACTCACTCGTCGTGTAAATACATTCTGATGCAGGCAGCTACTGAAACTGACCAGTCCACCTTCACATTAGTCCAGTGAGTGCTTTGTGAATTACAGTCCTTTAGTTTGGGCTCATCCACTGCAACTAAATGGCATTACATCAGGTACCACTGTCTTATCCACTCATCAAAATTATTCATATAAATCACTTTCTGAACTGAAACGCAACATATACATTGTGTCTGTTGTTTTACATGACCTATTCATGTCTCACAAATCTGACATGCAGTCACCTCCATCTATAAGTGGGTGATTTATGAAACCCATGTGGTATCTGTTAACGTAATGTAATGTAATGTGAGTTTTGTGTTAATTGTTTTTAGAAAGACTTTAATGATAATAAAATATGACTTTATAAGACCTTGATCATCATAAACAAATGTGGGAAAAGATTATCATAATTGACTTGTTGTTTATGTTTGTAATTTGCATGTTTAACTCTTCTGTCCTCTGGGTCAGTGCTGGATATTTTTACTTCAGTATATTTATACTTTCAATAATAATCTTATATGTTCCCTCATTCCTAATTGATTCTTTGACAGTGACCATATCCAAACCATTTAATGAGAAATCTGCTTTTTGTTCGAACATACTCTGTCTATAAAAAATATTATGTTGTTTTAACCAGTCACTACAGATGAATGCAGTCACTTAACCCGCTGTCAGTTTGCATTAATCACATTGTGTTGGCTGCTGTACAGAATATGTTGGTGGTGTTTCATTATCTGGGAGGAAGAAACATAATGGTAAACTGACCACAGAAAGTTTTCTTCTTTTTTGTCTCATGACTGCTCTTATTTTCAACATCATACACAATTTGTAATGATCAGAGCCAATATACCCCAAAATGAATGCAGCTGCATGATGTAGATAACAAGTTAATTGTATTAGCGTTCGCTGTTTCCACCCCCTTAAAATGTGAGGAGGTGCTGCTCTCTTTGTAATGTGTGAAAAGTAAATAGCTTTGGGTTTTGGACTAAGAAGGTCAATTCAAAACCAAAGATAACATGATCAGCGAAAACTAGGAAAGTGTTTCTCACCATTCAGACATTTTTTTAAAAGAGGAAATTAAAGGAGGATTCATTGATGTTTATAACTTTGTCTAACAGTGTCACCGTTATCAGAATAAAAATACCACTAAGAATAATTACAAAAAATTAGCCCTGGAGTACAACATTTTAGTAAAGCGATTAAAATTATTTCTTTTAGCAGAAGCAGAACATGACCTTCTACCAGCCTCACAGACCAGACTTAATAAGGACTGATGCTGTCACCGATCCATGACCAGACCTGTGTCTACTTAACAGGGATCTCTGTGCACCACATCCCCCAATATGTGGCTCCTTCATCTGGGTAGATTTCATAAAAGCAGCTCCAGATTCAACACAGTTACCTCAGTCTTTACAGCGTTTGTTTGGAAAACGAACTCAAACAGCCCATGCATAAATGTGACTCATCTGCTCATAAAACAAAACATCCACTAGCTATCATCTTTGAAAAGTTGTAGAAAGAAAATAAAGTCTGACCTAACAATATACATTTAGGTACATACATAATATACATCTATAGCTTGGATTATTGTACAGGGTAACAGTTATTGTATATTTTGACTAATTTTATTATTTTCACCAACAAAGATGGAGGAGGTTATGTTTTAGGTTCTGTTTGTTTTGTTTTTTGTCTGCTGGCAGGATTACTCAAAAACTATTCGAAGGATTTTGATGATATTTCTTTCAAAAGTGTGTCTTTCAGCAACCTACAATGGATTAGATTTTATTGGTCAAAGGTCAAGGTCAAAATTGTGTTTTTTGGCCATAGATCCAAACAGAATTGAAAAAAAGAGGTCCAGTTGGTGTTATTTTGTACCTGGCACCAATGACTATAGATGATTAACTTTTGGGTTTTCAAGGTCAAAGGTCAGGGTCACTGACAAGTCAAAAATAATTTGTTTTTGGACATTTCTCCTGATTGAATTGACATAGAGAAGTCTAACTGGTGTCATTTTATCACTAAGCCGGGGTTGATCACATATCACAAAATAATCTTGACATAAAAATTGGGAATGCATTTGGAATGGGAAGAACAATACCACAGTCTGATAGAAAGCTGAAATTTGAGCTCACAGAAGCATGTGTTGTAGGGAATCTAACTGTGTTGGCAGAAGTTTGTACTCTGTGATAGCATTTTCACACCAACATGGTTCACATTCTGGCTCTGGTTCGGTTCTCGGGTCCGAGAATCTAGGTGCTTTCTAGCGAACCAGCCCGTGTTTAGACTGGTATAAGCGGAACCAAAGTTCTAAGGCTGACATCACTATCCACGGGCGTTACTTAATGCGCAACACTATTTTTCATATTTGGTCTTTGATTAAATTCAGTCTGGTGATTTTTCGAACTCAGCCTCTGCCAACTCGTCTGCCAGTTCCACATACAGCTTTGTTTGGTGGGTGCTGCCTTCGAGTTTCTCCTGAAACTCTCGGATGCCTGAATCTCAACCAAACATTTTGTTTCCACCCCAGACCACTGAACAACTTCCTCCAATATAGGTTTGGTCTCCCCCCTTCTTTGTTTGTCTCTCGTCTTCTAGTTTTGTTTAAAAGCGGGCGGCAACCAACGCTTGTTTATCTCTCCTTCCTGATAATAAGTAATAGCCCCCGAAATTATCACTGAAACATCATCAGAGACGTCACTGTTCGCAACGAAGAACCAGCGATTTTTGGTTCCTGTGTAAACCAACTTTTCGGGTCCTGAACTTATAAAGTTATTAGTGTGTACGCTCTGGCCGGTTCAAAAGTGGGTGCCGGTGTGAAAGCGCTAAGAGTGCATTCTTTCTAGATTAGCATTATTTGTTGTTACAAATTAGTGTTATAGAGGCATCATTTCTAGGAGAAAGTGTTTTCTGAACCCTTCTCTCTCTGATTTCCTTAGCTCATTAGATCCTAATGAAGACATACATCTTTGTCTCTAATGATTTTTTTTCTTTTATTACTGAAGCCCTCCCTCCTTGCATCAGCCTTCATTAGTGGTGGATTTGTTTGTTTCTAGCTGTGATTAATATACATTTGTTGCTTTAGTAAGTCCTTTTGATTTGTAAAAAAAAAAAGAAAAATAGACTTACAAAGCTTTGAACACACAACACAAGTTTTATTTTTGGTCTCTTAACTGGATGGGCTGGTAACTAAAAAAATAAATACAGTATATCACCGTTTTCAAGGCTTCAGGGCTTTGTCTTCAATGTCTGTCCTCCTTCAGCTATCCAGAGGGAGCTGGTCCAGAATGGCCTGCTAGGAGTCATGTCAGCAGGATGGATGCCAGTTTGTCTCAACCCTTCTGGCTTCATGCTGTGTTCACTTTGGTCATCTACTTCAAAAAGCTGGTTCCTTTTGTTATCTGAAACCTGGGAGATGGGAAATAAACCGTAGATCCTTGTGCTTTATTAAGAGGAGGCAACAGTATTTAAAACCACTTAACTGGTAGGGTAAGGCTGTGAGCAACAACCTGCTATCTGCTTTAGAAGCACTTTATTGGACGTACTTAGTGGCTTTTTGGACCAATTTAGAGATTTTTATTGAAAGGTTCTATGAAAAATTTTACTAAACACAGAAAAAAAGTAAGGATAGTATAATCACATGAAGACCATAACAGTTGAGGACAATTCACTGTAAATCAAGTCACTCAAAACTGACGGTTAAAGAAACCAATGTTGCTAATATCAGCCAAGAACATCCCATGCCTTCCAGGGTGTAAGTATGTAATGCTACAATGCTACAGTTATCAATTTTCATCTTTTCAATAACCAATGTAATTTAATGTAATAACAAATGTATTGTTGCAACAACAACAGTGCTGATGGGACTATTCTGAATGTTTCCCATCCTTGAATGAGTTTTTTCTCAATAATTGAAGCTTTCACTCATGTCTCCACCTCCTCACCTCTCGCATCCATTCTCCATCCATTCATTCTTCTTACCCACTCTTTTACACGTCATCAATTTGCTTGTTTTCTTCAGCTGACACAGCAGGTAGGTGTGACAAGGACAAACAAGTTTCTGGATTCTACATGGGCATATGAGTACTGGTGTGTGTGTCATTCATCTCATCCTTCTGTCTCTCTTGATGTGCACCTGAAGGTCATTTATTAAAAGTTCATTTTTTAGAGGCGAATAATAAACTGTTATTATTACACAGTACATTGTTCTCTGTCTGCTGTCCAAAGAAGACAATGACAAGTAAGTTGGTTTAGCAATTTAATTTAATTGACCTTTGATTAAGCTGACAGCTGGCACAGTAGATGAGCAATGTTCAGCTAACTCAATATGTCCATTACATGTTTGTTTCTTATTGCTTTTCAGGACTTGAACACCTCAAATAAAGAGTTAAAACCACCCCCCCTGAAAATCAGCTATATTAGGATGTCCATGTGTTTGTTTTATTTTGGACTAAGACACACATCGGGACTAAAATAAGCAGTCAAAAAATGTCTGAGGACTTCTTGTTTTTTTGTGCAATCCACCAATGACAGGCTCCAAAAACAAACTCTGATTGGCCAAGAAAAAAATAAACCATAAACCAATCCTGACATCTTGTGGGGGTGGGGCTTAAAATTGTAGAAAGAAAACTATTCTTATGCATCAACTTGTAGGTCACCTGGTACATAGTAGACTAGTTAAAAAGTAAGAAGGTAAGGTCCGACTCGCTCTGGCTGCAGGGGAGGGGTAGAGCAATGAAATCCATCCAGTATGTTTTGTCTAAACAGGGGTGGAAACATAATTTATTTATTTGTTGCAGCCATATTTCTACGTAAGAAGTTTTATCCTTTCATGATTTAACCAACAGTTTAAGGTCATAAAAGTTAAATCTTCTCAAACATCCACAGAGGTTGCTTGTCTTATTTTTTGGTGTGTTCCAAACCCTTGGTATCTAAAATCAAATGGCTGATTCACTATGCTTTTTATAATTCATTTTAAATCCAATAATAACTAATTTTAGATGAAAAATTTACCTATAACAAATATTTCCTGTTTTACCAGAATACCCCTATTTTTTTCATTGTAGTTTCCAGATGATTCATGTCAGGAACCACAGGTATCATTTCTGTCGTCTCTTCAACAACTGCACAAAAGCACGACAGTGCACATGTGGTAATGCCAAGCGCTCCATGACGATTTTTCTTTTTTGGAATCCTGAACACCGGACTGTGGTGGAAACCAGGAGAACACAATGAGCAGGTGTACACTCCCCGAATGTGCCAATCCTCCAGTCTTTTTGCAATAAAACCAAAGTGCTGTAAACTGTAATATCATGCTGTTGCACAGAAATTTAAAAATGTATACAGCAACCAGAGAAAAAAGACAACGTTGTGCCAGCTAGGTAAGAACAAGTGCGTACCTCAGTGACATTGCAACAAATTTACAACCTCATACTGAATTGAGGCACCCAACCAATCTTCTGTCAGGATCAGAAGAAATCCACAAGGGGTAACAGTAAGTCCTTGAACCAACAGCTGCAAAGCCAGCACAAATCCATAGCATTTACTAAAGAACCTCTTACCTCTGTCTGCCAACAACAGGTGAACAAACTTGTTACTCTAAATTGTAGGAGATCTGCAACCTATGACAAAGGTGGAAAAGACATGTTTCAGTAAGGGAGTTAATGGTTTGCGGCCACCCAGGTGAATGCCATCAACAGTGCAGGTGCACTGTTTAACAAGGAATTTAATAGAAAATATTTTTGAGCTAAAAGCTCAACATCACGAAGTCAATGCTGCATGCACAACAGCAGGTCATTCAGCTAGTGACTGTAAAGTCAGGGGTACAGCGCACCAGGGAGCATTAAAATATAAATATTGTTTTTGAACTACTGCATAAAAAAAATTGTTTCATGCAGGCTAAATAAAATATCCGTGGCATCTGCAGTACATTATCCCTGCACCTCTTTTTCAACTCCCTGCATAACAAGACACTATTGACACATTAAGTAGTAAAACATAGACTCGCATTGGGCCTCGTTCAGGCATTGACACATAGACATACAAACATATAATGCACAAATATGGAATTCATGTTTTTACCTTAACTGTCTGCACTCTGTGAAGTTAGAACTTCCTGTGAACATGTGCAGGCACAAATGATGAAAGCTGGGTTTTCTTAGAAAATGTAAACTCACACAATTTTAACTAAATGCACAACATATTAGAACCACATAAAAAGGCTATAACAGATGATAACATTTAAAATTGTGGGTTTACTAATGCAATGATATTGAATAACCATAAAACTATATACACGAGTCACTAGTTATTTTAACAGATGCATATGTGAGGACACTCTTGAAGAATTTAAAGAAATTATTCCCTCTGCAATAATTTCAGTGCCATATCTTAATATAACAGAGGAGTTCTATCTTAATTTAGCCCCTCGGGCTTGATCACCTTGCTGATTGCACTGCCGGCTTTCTACGTGCGTCACACAATTTTATTGCCCCAGTTAAAAAGAAAACAAAAAAGCTCAGGAAACTCGCTCCATGGTAGAATCTTGGTACTCACAAGTTATAACAGAAAACTCACAAACTTTAAAAGAAATGGCGTTCCACTAAACTAGAAGAGTCACGCCTGGCCTGGCAGGATAGCCCTAACGTATACAGGAAGGTCCTTCACCATTCAAGAAAAGATTACCATTCAGCGTTAATAGAAGAAAACAAGAACAAGCCCAAGATTCTATTCAGCACTGTATCCAGGCTGACTGAGACCCATCATTCTATTGAACCATGCATTCCTAGAGCCCTCACCAGTAATGATTTTACGAACTTCTTTAATAGTAAAATTATACTCATCAGAGAAAAATATCCTAGACCGCTCACATTCCATTTCAACAACTATTGAGGCTGCTAATTGTCCTGATATGTGTTTGGAAAGCTTCCTTCGAATTGACCTTCATGAACTAACTACAACATTATCTTCATCTAAATCGTGGACCCCATACCTACTAGGCTGCTCAAAGATGTTTTACCCTAAGTTAGCACTCCGCTACTGAATATAATCAATCTATGCCTTGTAACAGGTTATGTGCCCCAGACATTTAAAGTCGCTGTAATTAAACCGCTCCTTAAAAAACTTGCCCTGGACTCAGAAGTTTTAGCCAACTATAGACCAATATCCAACCTCCCCTTTCTTCTAGAGATTCTAGAGAAAGCAGTAGCTAAACAACTTTGGGCTTTCTTCAGGATAATAGTCTATTTGAAGACTTCCATTCAGGTTTAGAAAAGCATCACAGCACGTAAACAGCACTGGTGAAAGTTACAAATGACTTCTCACTGCATCTGATGAGGGACTTATCTCTGTACTAATCTTATGAGATCTTAGTGCGGCTTTTGACACTATTGATCTTCATAATCTACTACAGAGCATGGAACACCAAATTGGCATTAAAGGACCTGCTTTAAGATGGTTTAAGTCCTACTTATCTGACGGATATAATTTTGTTCATGTTAATGATGAATCATCCAGATATGACAATGTTAGTCACGGAGGCCCATAAGGCTCTGTGCTTGGACCATTACTATTTACTCTATATATGCTTCCTTTAGGTAATATTATTAGAAAGCAATCCATACATTTTCATTGCTATGCAGATGACACACAATTATACTTAACAATGAAGCCAGATGAAACCCATCAGTTAGCTTAACTCCAGATATTTCTTAAGGACATTAAAAACTGGATGTCTCATAACTTTTTTATTGTTAAACTCTGACAAACCTGAAGTAATTGTGCTGGGCCCTAACAACATTAGAGACTCATTATCAAACAACATAGTTAATCTGGATGGCATTGCCTTAGCTTCTACCACCACTGCTAGAGAAGTGGGTCAGAAAGCTGGGTGTTATCTTTGATCAGGAGCTGTCTTTTAACTCACATGTAAAACAGATTTCAAGGACAGCCTTCTTTCACCTCCATACCATTGCATCCGGTACGTCTTGTCTCAACAAAATGCAGAAAAACTAGGTCAGGCATTTGTTATTTTCAGGTTCTCTATTTTCAGGCTGCTCTAATAAGATCATAAAAACTCTTCAACTAATCCAGAATGCAGCAATGCGTGTACTGACAAGAACCAGCATCAGACACAATATTTCCACCATGCTGGCTCCCCTGCACTGGCGCCCTATTAAATCCAGAAAAGAATTTAAAATCCCTGTCCTCACCTACAAAGTTACTCATGGTCAGGCACCATCTTAAAGAGAGTTATTGGTGATCTGAAGAATCTCCAAAAGTAGAATGGGAGGCAGAGCCTTCAGCTATCAAGCTCCTCTCCTGTGGAACTATCTTCCAGTCTCGGTACAGGAGGCGGACACACTCACTGATTTTAAGAGTAGGCTTAAAACTTTCCTTTTTGATAAAGCTTATAGATAGGGCTGGCCTATCAAGCCCTTAGTTGTGCTGCTATAGGCTTGGGCTGGATTGCCCAGCCTAGCCTATTGATTACAAAGACTTCTGGACCAACATACTATACCCATAGTAAACTGTTACTGTCATGTTGTTGTGTTCTGCACAAGTGACATCTGTTGCACGTCTGTCCGTTCTAGGAAGGAGGATCCCTCCTCTCTGGTTCTTCCTGAGGTTTCATATTTTCACTGTTTAGGGTTTTTAAAGTTTTTTAGGCAAGACCTCTGGAAGTTTGAGGGTCTAAGGGCAGAGGGTTTGTCAAATCAGTACAGTTTGTCAAAGCCCAGTAGATAATGTTTATATTGTGATTTTGCACAATACAAATAAAATTTGATTTGATTTGATTTGATTTGATTTGAACCTGACAGCTTTTCATCTTTATCAATTATTGTCAATTAAAACAATGTGCCTATCAAAGTGTTACCATTTGGATATCATTAAAATGTTTATTGACTTATAATGATTGTGATTTCCATTGTAGTGAAATTCATTTGTTTTATACCTATGGGGACAATCTCTTCCAACTCAACTTCTCCCTTTCATCTTCTCTATGATTGCAGATAGCGGGTAAGGCTTGTCAATTTAGAATGATTTAAATTTACTAATATACACAAATTGGTCAGAGCCACATTGGCCAGTGCACATGTGTCATTAATCCAATGAGTATTTTGAGTATTTACTTATTTTGTGTGCAGAATAAGAACATTTCTACACAGTTATTAGTGAATGAAACCTTTTTTGAAGCCTTTGCTTCTGTGTCTGTGATTCTAAAGTGGACTGTGGCACTTAAGATGGATGGTAGGAAGAGGGTTTGTTGAAAAAAATAACAGCGCAGAGCAGCTTAATTAAATAAAAAGTGAACTTGTTAATTTTGATCTGTGTAGAGAGAGCTTTCAGCTAGCATTTGAGCTAAGTGTGAACACTGAATTCAAGGAAATTTCCTTACCATTATGTAGAATCCAGGGGCCTCCAAGCGTTCCGTTAGTCAAATTTTCCTAATTTTTTTTGGGACAAGTTTAAATTTCTGAAAATATACATCTTGCATCACATCTAACCCTTTTTTTTATACATAACATCTACAACTTGTTCAGCCACTCCAAACACTCCAAACACCTTTCTGTGCTAAACAAAGCCCTTCTGACTTCACATTCAGGAATCAATCAAGAGGTGCACGTGTGACAGAGAAAAAATTATGAAGCAATATGAGAGGATGATGAATGGAAGGCACTCGAGCAGGTCCCAGGTGTATAGCTGCGTAGCAGTTAAGTACAAAACCAGACAGGATGATGTGTGATGACATGGGCAGACGATAAAGCAATGAATGGGGAGAGAATGAAGAACTGCTGGGGATGTTACCCTGGAGATATTTTAATGTAAAATTTTATGTTATCAGCAGAGTCAATGGGCCCATAGCAAAGGAATCTCATCCTGTGGAAAAATAATGAGACCCTTTATGACTTACCCCTTCTGGTTGGTTTCTTGTCTCCTTGATAGACACTTAATATAAAACAGTACAGTTACCATCTCACAGTTGTATGCCTCCTCAGCAGTTAAGTTTACATCATTGTCTGTCCAAACACAGACAATAACAGACAATACCTCATAGAGCACTTCAGTGCAACAATGAATTTGAAATATAATCACAATCTCACCCTCAGTTCTTTAGTAATGATGTTGAATAATGAACAGAAAACATGATCATGTCTTAATGACACTGACCTTAAACTCGCCTCATGTTTCATCTTTTTGGATATTTGTGTGAAATGTCTTATTTTGTATGTTTAGATTTTATTTTAAGTTATGATCAAAATTAAAAAACATGTTTTATGGTATCAGTAACATTGTCCTTTAATCCCCAAATTTGAATCAGTTAATCCTTCACTCCAAGTGAAAGGCTGTGGCAAATATGAACAAATTCTCTCAAGGTTTTTTTTAGATCTATTGCATTCACAGTATTGTGTCACAGCCATAGCTGAAGCAGAGGTCTAAAACCCCCTGTGTTATTATTTTAGTACCATATATTAAACAATAAGTAGACTGTAAGAAACCGCTTCTATATTTTTGATCTTTGGTTTATTAGGGGGAAAAGAATCAACAATTTTCTTGGTGACCTGAGCATCTTTGAACATTTTCTGAAATTTTATAGATGAAATAAGATCTATAGAGTTACAGCCAAGCATTGTAGAGTGTCTATTGGTATAAATGTATCAAAATGGGCCTCTGGCACAGTTGGAGGTTGTAATTTTGACATTTGTGTTCACTCTCAAGAGGAAGAGTCAAAAGTAATATGAGTCTGCCCAGGGCTGAGAAGAACAGAATGACAGTAGATATTTAAGTGTGATCCGGCAGATGAACAATTTTCCATCAATGGCTTCATGAAGTATACTGTATATCATAGCTCTGCCCCTAGCAAGATTTTGTTTTAACTCAACCAAGTAGGTAATGTTTTTCAACCCTGTCTGTTTGTTTGTTGGTTGGTTAATTAGCAGGATTACACAAAAACTATTGGACATTTAATGAAAAAAATTCCTTTTACAGTTCTAAAATGGTTTGGATGTACATAGTTCTACACCTTTGCCTTGTCTTGATTGTGGGAAATCTATAACTGTGCTGCTTTAGCCCTGCCCTGTCTCAGCTCATCACTCTGACCCGCACCTGCAGTCGGGGCAACTGGAGCGGAACTCGCCTGCTCTGTCATCTTCTGACTTTTAAACTAATCTACTAAATGCTGCACAGTGACAAGACAAACATTGGAGAAATTTAGTCATATTCGTTTGAATCAGACACAGGCAGCCAGGCATTCAGGTCAAAATTTGATGTAATTCTAAACATTTGCCTTATCAAGGTTGTGGGGATCTATGAATGTGCTGCTTTAGTCCCAAACAATGTCCACTTGCCCTCATAAGACTTGTTGTGATTAAATCCCATAGCCTTAAAATAAATCATTACTTCCTCCTCTGCTGTCACACCTCAATAACAGATTCCACAAAATGTCATTTAGCAAGTTTTACATGTCTGCAAACCAGAAATGTCCCTGCTCCACAAGAAGAGAGCGCGGTTTACATTTCCAGACAAGCTCAGTGTTATGCGTTGTGTAGGACACAAAACTGATTATTTCTGCTTCTTGCAGCATCACCCAGTTATTCTTCAACTTTGAAAGCTTCTGCTTTATGGAAAATATGCTGTATAATCTAACACCGGCAGCTGTGCAAAATGGTAACTCATTTTCAATTGCAGAAAGGGAGACAGAGAATAGAATTTTACTTACTCATTTATTTTGTTGTGTGAGTGAAGGAAGGAAAGAAACTGTGTGTACATGACAGCGCAGCTGTTAGCCAGATATAATTTGTCTAATACTGCAATTGCAATTTTGATTACAAGGTCTAGACATACAATCTACAGTTTATTCAAGTGCAAAATGAATATCTGTCAATTTTTCTTGTTTTGTTTTGTTTTAGAGTCAAGCACAGAAAAGAATGGGGTGTGAAATTGCATAATTGAAATTTAATAGGTAGAATTGAGCTACTTTAGGCAGTCAAAGGGCATAAGATATTTATCGCCTGTGTTAAAATTTTTAGCAGCAGTGGATTCGAGCATTGAAATCCATACAGAGACCCGCATGCAAAGACAAAACTGAAACAGAAGAGATGAAGCTAAGAGCTTGACATATTCAAACACCCTCTGTACATGCATTTAAACATGCACATGTATGCATTAAAGACACAGCTGGAGAGGGCAGCCTTTCATGTTTAGGAGTAACAGAGGCAAAAAGACATAAAGGATGACAGGAGCGCGGAGAGGGCGAGAGGTGGGACAGGCAGGGGAGACATGCTCATCCTGTAAGGTAAAACAGTGCAGGCTGGCCATCCAGAAAATAGAAAGTGAAAGGTGTTTTAGAGAGCGACAGTGAATAAAAGGGTGATCCTCTCACTCTCAATCCCCTAGTGGTCTCCGCCATGGCAATATAAAAGCTGGCTGAGAGCTGAGGCAGGGAAAGCTGGAAAAAAGAAAATGAGGCTCAGTGCTAAAGTGTGTTTGTTGATGACACGTGGAAGGACAAAAAAGAAAAGAAGTGAGATGCTTTTCAGCTGTCTTGTACTGAAAGCTTACTGTAGCTTAGGTTTTACTTCCATTTATCATGTTTTCACTTAAAGAAAACCTTTTTGCTTAATTTCTAAGATCTAATCAGGCCTTAAAGGTTTGCAATTTCTCCTTTAGATTAAATGATATTGATTCTGGTCATGTTTTGTGGCAAGAGGACCATTCGCAGAACATTTTTTCCAACATTAAAGCCGCTTTCAGATAAGATTATTTGCAGCTGACCGCTGTTGATTGAAAAGCCATACACTAAATTCAAAAACCAATTTTCTGTAGATGAAACCTTCACTGGGTAAAGCGTGGCACCTCACAGAAGCTTGCACAATGTTTCTTCTTATCATTCACATAGCAGGTGGTCTGCATAATAGAAGACGCCTCTTCTTTACATACAGTACAGGGCGTTCCTGTTTGTGCTAAGTTGCATATGTAGCAGATTTCTATAGAGGCAGCCAGAACCACCAGATGTTTTAATATCAGGCCCATCATGGGCATCTGGAAAATGTGCTTAACAGAGAATCAAAACACTATCAGTTCTGCCTTCCAGATAACAATTAGCTTTTCTGTTCATCTGACTCAAACCACATTGTCCAGGTAAATACATTCTCTGTCAGGAGGGAGAGACTGAACAATGGGCTGGCAAATGTAAGCTGTGGATTATGATTTAAATAATTGTGCCCCTTGTGACCTAGTTGGTATTTCTCAATGAGTACTGATAAAGATCGCCTGAGAGACAACAAACAAACATCAAAGTGGGACTCTCAGGGCTGGTTCTCCATGAGAACCAACTCAATCTCCTCCTGCTGCATTCTTTATTATGGTTCCTTCAAAGTAAAGCAGCCAAGCAAATTGACTTTCCAAATGCCAAATCTCCCAGTGGGGATTCTGCAGAAATTAGATTTTATCCTTTACAGAGCATGGGTTTCCTATGAGAGAATAAGAAGCCTGTTTGTCATCTCTCATTAGGACAGACACATTCAGTCTTTTGCTGTTGTGACATGTTTCTATGTTGAGCAAAGCAGCGATCAGCAATTTCTGTGTTCTACATGTAAATACTGTCATATTGCACGAGCAGAGAGGATGTTTCTTCAAAGTGGAGCAGCCATGCCTACATCTAATGAATTATTTACAGCAACGAAACAAACACGACAAGTGCATCGCTCAAATATAGGTGCACTGTAAGAAAGCACTGTATGAAGAACATCTGGCCATGTTTGAAAAATGGGGAGATGCATAATACATATATGTAAATCTCATTTGTGCAGCACACATATGTGTACCCCTGAACTCGTTTTTCGATGCGGAGCACGCATGGCGACTTTCGATTCCAGTGGTATGCGGGGGGATTTAATTGTTTCCCCATTGGCTCTGTCCACAACATAATTGTGGTGATGCTGCAAAAGTTAAATGAAGAAATTTCCATAACCGCTGGAAGAGGAGGCAATTCTGTCCTATTCTTTGTGTCAGTCTTGTCAGCCCCCGGCTCCATATTTATGCCCTTCATTTTACATTTGAGGGGGAGTTTTCAATTGAATCATACAGTTTATGCAATTTGTAAAATAATTATTGGTAATTTGTTTATGTCAACTAAAGTCTGAGGTTAGTTTTTTTTTCACCCATTTTCTGTCCTCCAGATACACTTACAACAAGTCTGAAAGACTGACTTGATTGATGATGTACGGACAGAAGAACAGTGGCAAAAATAATACCCTTCCTATGGTCTCACTACTGTGCTGGGTAATACAGTAAATCATCCTGGGCAAACCCAGGCACAAGCAGTTTGTCAACAGGTATTGATCTCTATTGATGCACTGAACAATCAAAAAAATAACCACATTTATCATCTTTGATGCAAACAATACTAGCTTCTATCTTTGATTCACGACCAATAGTGACTGGAAGTATCGATCTGATCTCTTCATTCTCTTAGCACCGCTGGTCTTACAAAAGATGCTGTTTCCTTTAACCTTCCCCCTGATCATCCTCTACAAGCCTCCCCTCACAACTGCTTTTGGGATAGGATTGTTGTTCATTATCATAATCCCTGGTTATATCTCCTGAATACATTGCCATTTAAAAACATGCATGCATGGATGCCTTGTTTTAATGAGCCCTACCCCAAAACTAAAGCTAAAATTAACCCATTAAAAAGCTGAAATATGGTGTGTTTTCTTTTTCAAACCTGATCAACAGTTACAGCTGTGATGAAATTGAGTGGTTTGCTTCAGAAGGTGCTTATTTATCAAAATTTTTCTTGTTTTTTTTTTTTTTTTTTTAGGATGAGATATCAAATATCTTCATGAGCAATGAGTCCCCCCTATACAGCGATTCATTTAAATATTCCCAAATAGTTTTAACTAATCTGGCATCATGTTCTTGCTCAAAATCTGAAATCTATCTTTTTTCAGACATGACAAATTTTAGCCCAAAACTTTTTAGTTGCATAACTTTAACACTCATCAAATAAAGAGGCCAAATCAAAAATCATGAATCTTTAGGGTCACTATTTGTCAAAAGATTAAATGTAGAAACACTCCAAAAAGGGAAACATGGATAATAGAAAACTAATCAAAAAATAGTGTGACAAGGGTTAAAAGGAAGATGAATTGAGTGGATGCTTATGTATCATTTGTGCCTGTTTTTGAAATGGGTGTGAGAGCGGACCCAAGAACAGCACAAACCTAGACCGTAACAGTTCAGAACTTTATTGCCAATGTCCAAGAGTCCAAACAGACGACAATCAGGAAGCCTGGTCGGCGAGCACAGTCCAAGTTCTGAATGGGTCAGGAGTCTCTGGAGAGGGAGTCCAGGCAGGCTGCAGCCAAACAAGGAACGGGCAGATGCAAAGTCCAAATATAGAACCGGCTAAACCGTTGATAAGAGTTTAGCATAAGAAGGGGCTGGATGATGTGAATATGTTAAAAACTTATATCTGTGTACAGACAGTTACTCAAATTGATTTGTTTTCTAAAGTATAAAAAGTCCATAGTTATCAAGTAAATAACAAGTCTGAAAGTACCTCTTAGATTGCGAATTCTACTTTTGTATTGACTTATTGTAACTTTCTAACCAGGCAATAATTGCAGGTGTTTAAATCATTGAAGCAAAATATTCTTTTGATCAGACTCATTAAGAGAAAGATTTGTGCTTTTTAAGGCAGCCACTTTAAAGAGTTGCTTAAAGAAGGACAAATTAGTAAGAAAAGTTACAAAAATGACAGGTTAACTATTTGAGACTAGCTCATGAACACTCAAGAGCCTGATATTTTTCACGATGGACTTAAATTCACCAGGTTGGCTAAGTTTGCTCTATGCCTGTTCAATGTGAAAAAAAAACCAAAACAATTAGCATTTCATGCCAGGCCCCCAGAAGCTGTATAGTTTTCTTCTCATGCAAATTTTAAAAGTGTTAAACAGTGTTAAACAGTTTCTGTTTCAGTGAGTTTTCTGGTAACGGTCTTAACAGCCTTTGTGTCATGGTTTATGATTTTATAGTTGTTGTTTCCTGTTTAATTTTGAAGTTTTTGTCCTCTTTGGTTGCTGACTTTTCGAGTTCCATTGTCTACCTTCATCCAAGTGTTTCCTGTGTTCGCCTAGTGTTTATTTACACTGGTTTGAGTTCAGTAACAATGTTTTCCAGATCTTTGCCTGTTCATTGGCTGTAGACTCAACTAGTCTACATGTGGGCTCTACTCCTTTTCTAGTGACTTTGTATGGTCAGTGGTGGCTAAAAAAAATGTCAAACTACCTCCTTGTGCACCAACTTTTCAAGTCTCCCAAAACCCTGATGCCTCTGAAGCAAATCACCCTTCAGCTGTTGGGTAGCCCATGTTACCTGATCACCAGGGATCAGAATCCTCTTTGGCCACATAGAACTGGTTCTTGCACGGTGGAAACAGTGCGTATCTGCATAAAGCATTTTTTTTTTTTCCCCAAGTGGCTTTTACTGTGCTCTTGAAGCCGCAGCATCCCAGCGTGCACTGCACAACCAAGAGCTCACTTCTTCACTTCTTCTTCACGAAATGAATGGAGATTGAATTGGCTGCTTGGCAGGTTGTGTTGCCCTGGTTTCACTCTGCAGGAAGGGGCCACGTGCACATGGCTGTGATGGATTCACTTTGAAGAAGGTGCAATTTGTGACACCTCAGCTAAAATCCCAAGTGGAGGGACATGTATCATACTTTGACTACTTTAAATAGCTATGAGAGTTAGGTAATGACCCGAGGCGGTTCATCCTGCTCAGAAACACCTCTGAATTGCAAGCAGAGCCTGAAGGACGTTCAGTGCAACTAAGTCACACAGAGATATGAAAGTTCTTTGTTATCCACTGAAACCTATCCATCGCTTGTCATCTGATATAAACAAAACTGAGTCTTCCATACAGGAAATCCATGGATGTGCATTCAACCTTATACTGTAGTATCTATTATAGGATGGTGTTTCTTTTGTTTCTGTCCCCTGAGTCATGTGCCTCAGCTTGTGTGTGGAAGACAATGCTGAGGGCTTAGAGGTAAGAAAGTCGGAGGAAATGGCCTCAGAGGCTTTGTCTCAAGTTCTAGCCTCGCACTACAGTATTATACACTCTCTGGATTATTCATGCTGAAAGTAATACATAAATAGCAAATCACAAACACTGATTCCAAAACACCAAGAGTAAGGTATGCTGTTGTTAGGTCCAGACCTGATCATAATGAATCTTACATCAATACCTGATCATAACGCTTTGTCTTTGGTTTTTTGCCCATTGGTTAATCTGATTTGTCTTGCCAAAAGTTTCAATACGAACTGAAAATATTCTCTCAGTCAGCGACCCCTCCCTATCTATCTATTGCCACTGCCTCAACCCCTGTCAAAGCTGGCGCCAGTGCTCACAACTTCAACGAAAAGATGAAAATCATAAAGGACGGAGTAAGACAGTGAATTGCAAAAATGGCAGTTAGGTAAATTCTCCAAGTTTGAAGTCAGCAAATAACATAAAGTGTCCGTGATAGCTTGCAGTGCATCTGTCTCTCTCTAGTCTGTCTTTCTTACTATGGATTACTGAGGTTCTGAGGTTCACCCAACACATCCCTATTAATTCCTTAGGGGAACACAGGTTGCATCTACCTCTCAAACATTTGTAAACATTTGTGTTTATAGTAACTGAACTCAAAATTAGTATGAATCAGTGCAAGTACAATCCATTTTTAGCTCATAACTGATTTATCAGTATACAACTTTTGGATGTTTATAATATGCTTGGAAAAAAATGCCTCTTATATATGTCATAATGATGATTGTAAATCTGATATTGGTCATAAAAAGGCACTCATACTAAATCCACATTGCATCAATTCTATATCATCTTTTATTTCATGAAGCCAGGAAAGCAAGTTAATCTATTAAATCAAACACTATCTACAAATTTTAGAAATGTATTAATTAAAGATAATAAAGCTGCGCAGAAGCGTAAGAAATATATTGATGACTGAGGGGCTAGTTACTGAGATCGCAGTTGGGATAGAAAATTTGGAATAATAATTCAGGCAGGTAGAGCCCAACAACATCCTTAAGGGTGAGGTGAGTTCAATAAGCTCATGAGTTTCCTTCAGATTTGATATTCACAAAAATTATTTTGTTTCAATTCAGAAATCTCTATAGTTTCAGAGTTTTAATTCCTGAAAAAGAGCCAGAGGCTTAACAAAGTAGACCTTGCTAACGTATAGGAAAAATTCAAGTACGAATCCTGAAAACTTGTGGGTGTGCGGCAGAAATAAGATTTATCATTCTGATGCATCAACTTTTATATGACCTTATACAAGAAGCTCCTCCTCTTCTTCCCGGGAATCTGTGTCTGGTTCAAACATGTATGGCTGAATTACTCCAATGTTAATTTTAGACCTTTCCACCGTGCAACATATAATCAACTAGTTGAAGAATCAGAACATGACAGAGCAGGTGAGCTCCAGCTTGCTCTGGCTGCATTCAAAAAACGAGTTTTGTGGCTCTACTCAATAGTTGGAACAGGACATTAAAAAAAAACTCCCTCCCTTAGCTGTTAAATATTGACTATATAGTGTGGTGTTAAAGAATTATAGTGATTATTTTTACATAAGTGTAAATGTAGGTACAGTTAGTTTGAGCATCAATGTGTTTGATGTTTATTTTCAGCTTCAGTTGCAGCCACCTGTAGTTTCTCTTTATCAGGGTACAGCTGGATAAATGGTTACTTGAAAAATGTATGTAATACACGTGTGAAGTAGGACTCGAGCGCCCATAAGGGAAACTGAAGTCAGTAAATGAAACATTAGTGGATTTAGCTAAATAATATGTAAAATGTCATAACGTTTGGATTCTTCCTCTGGTCCTGTTTAGCCTTTGCCCTTGATTTACCTGTTGCCACGGTAAATCATCATATCAGAGATCTCATGATGGCAGCTTGCTTCGTTTTTAATTCAGATTGGACCATATTCAGACTTGATTAAACTAATTCTAATCAGTGGTTCTGGAACTGTAAATGTGGAGTTCAGGATTAAACTCACAGTTTGTTAAACCAGTAAATGAAACACACCCAAAATTTGTCACTTTGACGCGCTGTGTTACCATATTGGACCCAAACACATGTACATACAATTTCACAATTCAGTTTGGAAAATAATGCTTTTGTTTTTCATCATCAAATACACAGTGACAATGGCAGAGATATTTAAGTGCAGTTCCTGCTCCCATTTTGCACTCTTTTTAATGGAAATGTAAGTACTGCTACAATACTACAATATGCCTCGTTTTAAGTGCTGTTGAACATGTGATTAGATCTCATGTGAGCAGGGACTCTCTAAAAGGGCTTGAAAAGGCAACAGATGTTTAAACGTATGCATTTTGACAACAACTTGCTCTACATGTTTCATTTTTAATACATAAGGAGCACCAACTATAGAAATGTAATAAATGTGAAGACTAAAGCATCTATCTTACCTTTAAGCACCTGTTTGTTTTGTTTTCGATATGTTCTTCTTACTCAGTCTAAACTGGTTTTGACTAGTCTTATCTGGCGTGCTGTTGATTTGACTGGGTCTGGTGTGACAGTAAATCAGGTGCTTGATGTGTTGAGTTGGCTCTGCCAAGCTTCTTACATACTGAGAAGCTGTTGGCGCTCTGCAATTTATCAGAGTAGATGAGGCCACGCACACACACACACACACACATACAGGTGTATGCACAGGTTAGAACACCTCAGCAGGGAGGGAGCCATCTATAAGGGAACTCCCAATCACAACACAAAAAGCTTGGCTCCTGGTCTGCTGGCATCACTTTATGTATAAAGTAATCTGTTTATTATCCTGCTCTGTCCTCTCAACCCCAGGAATGCTTAGACAGACGTTTTCACTATAATTGCCTCATAGATCAGGAGGGCTATGAGGAGGCCACAGCAGGTGCTGTACATCAGCTAATCACAGCCCCAGATAAGCCCTCACCCTGCCTCTCAAGGTGAGTGCACATATCTGTGTGTGTGTGTGTGTGTGTCCATGTGAAACAGGTGCTGTAGTTTCCGCTGGATGTTCGGCATCCTTGGGTCCTCCTTTAACAGCTTGCTTTGATAAAAACTGAACTTGTGTGTCCTGTATGTTGTTTCCATATGTCAGGCTCTGCCACTCAATGCCATTCAGAACTCATGAGGCCAGTACCTTTAACTCACAAAGACTTCCTGTGTATCCGCCAGAAAAAAAACAACTATCTGCGAGCAGTTTAGAAGAGAGGTAAAGCCCTTTTACACCAAGCACAGATTCTCAAAGGAAATTTGTAAAAACAGATTCAGCTGCTTCTGCAAACTGCTGCGGAACATTTGTGTGTGGAAAAAATATTCAAATGAGCCTTGAACATAGCAGATTTTCATGTGCGGAAATTGGACTAATGGTTTATTAGTCAGTTCCAGGACAAAAATGAGGGGAAAATCTTATCAATATAGTGTAACAACATCTAGTTTTGTATTATTAAATTCATGTGTACCATGTGTCTGAACAACCAGGTCAAGGACAACGTGTGGCTTGAGATCACCAAGAATCTGGGCTACAGTGAAGTTGGGGCTTTTGTTTGCTTGCAAATGTTATATGTTGGTACGAACAGAGGTAAGCTACAACGGATAGCAATAGCATCAAATCTGGTGTGCAGAGGGAACTCATCAGGCCTCATTTTTTAAATGTAAATTAGCTTTCTTCGGATGTGAGGGGCTTGCATCCCCTGAGGGTCCAAAACATCTACACAGTTATCCAAAACATTTACATGACGTGACTATGATACAGGTGTAGCTCCTGCATCAACTGGAGGAACTTGCCATGTTCTGATCACCTAAATTGGATGGACCCATAATCTTCTTTTCTCCTTTCTCTAGAAGAGAAAGTGGTCTTCACTGCTGTTGCTAGATTTTCATTGCTTTTTTGCATCACAATAGTGTGAAACAACTTATATGGTTCTTTGTTCTATAGGCTGCAGTTTTTCAATCATTAAATCTGTTCATAAATTGTAAAAAAAAATAATAATAATAAGGAGGAATGGTGGAAACTTCTACAATTCATTACAATACAAGACGTTTAGTGGGTTTTTTTGTGAAAAATGATTCCAATACATATGGATTAGTTAAAATCATAACAGTGTTGTTTGTTGACCACCAGTTGTTTGAGCTTGACTTTTTACTTCTAGACCTAAAACACCTTAGTCGATGAATAGATTGTTTATCGTAAAGATTATTTTACGACTAATGATTTTAAAAAGTGAACTAACTCAACTAAAACATATCCTCCCTTTCTTAATGCAGAGAACACTCTTTGCGGCCACGTAGTAGAAATAAAGCAGTTTCACCTCAGGCAACTTCAACACGTTAAGGACACTAAACTATTCATAACACTTGTTAGAATGTAAATTCACATTGTACAACCACTGTGTGGTTACAAATTTTAAATTAATTCTATAACCAAGAGACAATTTCAGGTACAACACATAACACTTCAGTTACAATGAGAGCTGACTGGGTCTTTATGGCCCTGCTTTGCATTTTAATATATCTTTTAAAACCCCTGGACTGTCACTATCCAGGCTGAGCCAACAAGGATCAGCTGGGCTCCTAAACTTAAAACACAATTCATTAAGGTGCTAATCCAGAGGATCTTCCTTTTTACTTGTTTAATCTCTGTTTGTAGCGCTCAGCTCTCCCTGCTCTTTCAGGTGTTATAGCACTACAAATCCCAGATATTCCCTATCAATCACAAGAGTACAATTAGATGGCTGATTGCTTTTTCATGAATTTTCTTTTAATTATTTTTCTCAGGGTATCACTCAATATCTTAAATATTTCTTTAAATCAAACAATTCACCTGGTGGTTTTGTCCCAACAAAAACTGCGGTCCAAGGTTAAACATTAAAGCATTTATCTTATTTGTTTTGTATGCAAATTATTCCCTATAGGCATTTCATTGAAGAATCAGTTGGAGTCATTTTAGCACCTACAGTTGTAAAAACAGTAAGTAACAGCTCTAACACATGCTATAATGTTGTTATTTTCAGCCATCAATCTTTCCCACCAGTCCAGATCACTTTGCCATGGAGTGACTGCTTTCTTCAAGTTTTTAATTAATTAACATTTCATTCCGCACACTGGCACCATACAAAATGAAATTATTTCAGTCCAGAGGGACAAAACCCTGCTGGAGTAAGGGTTAGCTTGGGATTTCACAGGTTTGAAAACTGTGTAAATCAGGACTCAGCTGGCTAACTGCTACGTTTTAGGGATGACCTTGGGCTGAGGGAGCTGCATATAGAGAAACTTGTAGCTGAATCTTTCCAGCTATGCAGCAACAAGACACAAAGCTGGGGGAGGTTGGAGAAATGATGGAAATTAAACTGGATAAACCGAAAATATTTAAGCAAATGTTAGAACTTGCAGCCTTGACAGCACTGTTGGTAACCAGAGCAGAGTAGCGGCAAGGCAAAAAATTCTAACATGTGTAAACATCTGTGAGAGATAAAGGCATTGAAAAGAAGTATGGGCCAAAGGAGAAAGAAAGAAGATAAAGAAAGACTGAGCATCTGTGAAAAAGAGTGGGGAGAAAAATAATACCTGATTAATTATACACTATTGCTGGAACAAAATACTGACCAACAGCTGAACTCCTGCAGGGAGTAACACAGAAATACAAACACCCTCTCTTTGCCTTAATCATTTTTTTTAAATTCAATTGATTTTTTTTTTAAATCTCAACCTCTATTCCGATTTTCTCACTTTCCTTTAACTCTAATCCTCACTTTTCTGTCTTCCTCTTCAAGCATTGTTCGCTCATTTTTTCAAGTGTCTTGACTCTCTCCTCTCCCCTTCCTTGTTTTCATGTTCCTCTTCCCTCATCATCTTCCTCAGTCCAATGTTGATGAGGTTAATCTCATGTATTCAAAACGTCCTTCACTGTAATCACATAAAACTGCATGCACACCAGCAAGTACTAATTCCACAAACCCTCGGGGATTCCCCATTAAAGGCTTCATCTACAAAGGCTCAAACTGGCCATGTTTCTCTGACTGTATTATAATCGCATCAACCTTGAGAGAACTATCTGTCTTAACATCAAGGTGAAAGAAGTAGTTGCTGCATTCTGAATGAAGCCCATTCCAAGTCCTTTGATGTAAGAGTTGATCCGAGATGAATGGGGCAGATATCAGCAAGAAGGAGGAGAACAAGACTGAGGAGCCCAATAGGTCAATAAAAGGATAACGTGGAGTTAAGGATCAGAATTGTCCAGGATCCAGGGCGTATAGGAAGTTGAAATCAACATCTCCACTGTAGCTCAAGCAGCAGAAAGCTGCAGAAGTGCTGGTTTCTGAGCTTCTTCTTGGACAGCAGTGGAGGGATCCAGCAGAGCAATTCCAATACTTGCAACTGTACTGCTGACTCATACTTCATGTACAAAATATTTTAATTACACTGAACTTGAAAAGACAAGTTAAGGTAACTTTGAATCTCTAAAAAGTTGTCTTCTCTGTTTAATTTAGCTTTTTAGCTTTTGTCAAGTAAATGCTGCAATGCAGGGAGCTGTCTGAATCACATTTTGTTCAAATCCTTGCCCTATTATTTCACAAACAAAAAATGACATTGAAACTTAAAGCTACTTGTTTTAAGGCGATTTAAGCTGCCTGTTCGCAGAAGCGTTAAAAATGAGTTTTGCCTCACATCTTTTGATTGGAATTGCTGCAACTGATCAGAAATCTTTCAGGTCAAGTTCTCCTAAGGTGAACTACTAGCAGAATTAACAGTGAGTGCTGATGAATGGAGAAAAGCTATGCTAGCCTCCCCAAAATAGAGGAAGGTAGCATAGCTACACAACTGTGGAGCATATTCTGTGCCAGAGATAATGTACAGCCAACCAGTCATTATTGGTTTAAATATACTGCTTACTATATTATACAGCTGAAAATTTCACCAGCAACATTCAGTGTACATTGATTTGCTCCAGCAAATGGACTTTTCTTCCTTGTGGTATATTTCTAATAAAGTTCCATTTGGTTACTTAGCTTGGTTTCAGGTGACAAGCCAGGTTCTACTGGATGCCTGAAAAAAGGATTCTGTGACAACAACAGCACTTTTCAAGTTCATATATTCCTAACTTGAAGTGGTCACTGCAGCCACAAAAAATGGCAGGGTACTGGTGTTGTTCTGGACCATTGTGGTTAAAAGGCTCTCAGTTTCTCAGTCAGTGTACCAAGCTTCACCTATGGCCAAGCTTTGAAAAGTGACAGACAGAATGAGATCACAAGGATAGGATAGGATAGGATGGGGTAGGGTAGGGTAGGGAGTTTTGAATAGAATCACAGTTTTTTTTTTTGCGTCAAAAGGAACCTGCTGAGGTGGTGTGGGCATCTTATAGCATATCTTTTAGAGGGCTTCCTTTGGATGCCTTCCCTGCATGTACACCTAGGAAAAGAAGGTGATACAGAACTCATTGGAGGGATTTTACTGTATCCCATCTGGCTTGGAAAGACCCTGGGATCCCCCAGGAGGAGCTGGAAAGTATTTTTTGGAGAGAGGGATGTCTGGTCCTGCTTACCACCCTGCTGCCACTACAACCCAATTCCGGATAAGAGGAGATGCCCTTTTTGATTTCTTTTCAGTGGACAAAACATAGAAAAAGTAGCCTCAAAGGATTCCCCTCCAATGGCCAAAACATGATAGAGTGCTGTCCAAGCTGCTCTTCCCAACTACAAGCAACTGGTGCCGCTTTTTGTCCTTGCCCCTCTTAGAAATTATTCTGCCACTGGATGGATAGATGGGTGGATAGAAGGACTGTCAATTAACAGCAACTGAGCAAGTGCTCCAAATCAAACCTCAAATGAATATTTAAAACATTTCCATGGTTTTTCCTAAGCATTGGAAAACAAATTGTGTTGTCAGAGGGTGTCACCAGCCAGCAGACTACTGCTGATTTATATGACCAGATTAGACCAAAATCTCTGATCAGTACTGTGTACACAATAATTATGCAACTGTGAGATGGGAGTTGATGGCACAAAAGTGATCTTTATATAATTTACCACATGGCCTTATTATTAAGCAACAAATTGTTAATTGAAATAGCTAAAGAGCTTTCCCTTACTTAATATAATATGAGACCACAATCCCAAGGAGGAGTAAACCATGCAATAAAGAGAATAAAAGGAGCTCAGGGGGCCATGTATGACACATCACATATGGGAGCCTACTCTTTCTCCACTGGCTTGAGGTCAACAGTTGGTTCTGTCTCATAAGCTTGCTGATTCTGGGGCATTGTGACAGTAGATAGGGATGTCAAAGGCTTTTTTTCCTGTGACATGTTGCAGCAAATGCAGAACCAATGTTCACCTCCCACAGAAAATACTCAAAAATGCAATGGTTTTCTTGTAAAAATACATGACTTCTTTAAAAAACTTGGCAGCAGTAAATTTCGGTCAAAATCTTAAGTGGACATGTTGTCTGTTGCTTATTTGGATTCACAGTCCACCCCCAGGCTTCACCTTTGGATACGGCTATTCCTAAACAATACTTATCTTTGACATCGCCTAATACAAAATTCAATATCTGTGGGCACTTACAACTTGATTATTCTCCTCCATTTTCCACAACACACTCTGACAGTCTGATGCGACGTAAGTAAAGTGATTTGCTCCTGAATTAATATTGGTGTTGAATGTTTTAATTAGAATGCAGTTACAACAACTGTCAGAGTCTGTTAGACTTTCCTCCCTCTGCTCCCAGAGGACAGGGTGACACCACAAGACAGAGTGAGAGGCAGGAGTGTTAATCAAAAGCACACCTGCATTCCATGGACTCATTATTCATTCATAGAGGCACTGACGTAAATTTAAATGCATTTAATAACTGTTATTTACCTCATACTGTTATTGTTAGCCTACAGTGTGGTTTAAAGGGTTCAAAAGTTACAACATTTCCATGAATCACTGCACTATAACCATAAATTACTACATTCCTCATTGTTGCTAATGTGTGGCTACATTTAAATCACGAACCACTGTTTCTTGTCTGTGGACATTAAGTTTGGGCTCTTTCCAATTCAAAGCGGACGCTCATTTAGCAAGTTTCAGGCTAGTGTCTGAATTGAAAAAATTCAATATAAAATGCATTATATCTACACAAAGATATTTACATTTATAAAATATAAAGAAATGGCTGCATTTTAAGTATTCTGTTCAAAAGCTTGCACAGAAAGGGTCAGAAGTGAAAAGTCTACATAAAAAAAAATGGTTGCCCTTATTAACGAAAACCTTAATCCTAAATTCATTTGTCTGAATGACATTAGGATTTTAACTGACATTATTTGGTTGGAGGAAAGGAGTTGTAGATCTAATTTTCTCTGGTGTCCTTCACGACGGTAATGAAGTGAATTGTGAATGATTGTGTATTGTCATGTGGAACTTTGATGAAAAATAATTTAAACATACCATAAAGGGCTTATTTATGCTCCCTTTACATACATAAATGAACATGTCTGTTTCAAACAATATTACAATCACTGCCCTCGTACTTCAATGCATCTTTTATGTTAAATTTAGTAGTTTAGCACTACATCCTATGTCACGCCTGGAAGGTTTGCAGCCGAGTGTGAAGTGGCGGGTATGAGGATCATCACCTCTAAATCTGAGGCCTTGGTTCTCAGCCGGAAAAGGATGGATTACCCACTTTGGGACGGGGGAAGAGTTGCTTTCCCAAGTGAAGGAAATCAAGTATCTCGGGATCTTATTCACGAGTGAGGGGAAAATAGAGCGAGAGATCGACAGACGGATTGGGGCGGTGTCAGCAGTGATGCGGACGCTAAAGCGGTCTGTTGTGGTAAAGAGAGAGCTTAGCCAGAAGACAATGTGTTCAATTTACAGGTCAATCTACGTTCCAA
This sequence comes from Mola mola, assembly GCA_001698575.1. Lineage (NCBI taxonomy): Eukaryota > Metazoa > Chordata > Actinopteri > Tetraodontiformes > Molidae > Mola > Mola mola. The sequence goes on from KV751333.1 coordinate 6,249,071, forward strand.
CTCTCACCTATGGTCATGAGCTCTGGGTAATGACCAAAAGAATGAGACTGTGAATACAAACGGCCGAAATGATTTTCCTTCGCAGGGTTGCTTGGTTCAGCCTTAGAGATAGTGTGAGGAGCTCAGAGTAGAACCGCTGCTCCTCCTCATTGAGAGGAGCCATTTAAGGTGGTTCGGGCATCTGGTTAGGATGTCTCCTGGACGTCTCCCTGGGGAGGTGTTTCGGGCATGCCCATCCGGGAGGAGACCCCGGGGCACGCCAAGGACACGCTGGAGAGATTATATCTTTCGGCTGGCTTGGGAACGTCTTGGTGTCCCCCAGAGGAGTTGGTGGAAGTGGCCGGTGAGAGGAACGTCCGGATACCCCTTCACAGACTGTTGCCCCCACGACCTGGATAAGCAGCAGAAAACGAACGAATGAATGAAAACTACATCCACCAGAGGGCAGCCATGAGTCAAAAGCACAGACCTCCAGTTGTCCTTCAATACCAATCTCTTCCCAGCTGTTCTATAGCATTTATTTATCCCGATGTCCAGGTGTTGTAATATCATTTAGACGTTTAAAGTTTTTTACCAACCAAAAGTTCTGCCATTTCTAAAGTGTCTTCTTTGTGTTTCAGTAGAACTATGGATCAGATAGTGACAGCCACACTGCCTCCAAGGTCTCCAGTGGTACTGCTCCATCCGGCACGTATCAGAAAGATTTTTGCTTTCTGCAGAAATAAAGACAGAATAATACAAAGTACAGACAGAAAGTTCCATCCGTATCCATATACGTATTTAATGTTAAGCATAAATGAGTCCTAATACCATTAGTGAAGATTATTTCAAACTTTTAAAATCAATGACTGCACTAAAAAATTACAGCCCCTCTAAAGTGAGTCAAAAGCAACACACTTCTAGCAGGATTCCATTCATTACTTATTTGGTTTGCTGACACAGAAGGACTGCAGCCTTGCTTAAACCATGTCACCAGTGTCAATACGGTGCTAAATATGTGGACATGAATATCTTATATTTGAACCAAGCTGGGTATTCAGACACAAGGTTAATCTGTCAAGAATGGATGTAATGTTAAAGGCTGTCAGCGTTGCTTTGGCTAAGCACAGAGATCCGTGTGGCATTTAAGGTGAGAGGGATTTTTTTTCACCATTTAGTTAACTCAAAAGAACTTTGAGAGGAAAACAATGACATTATTCTCCTCACAGACAGGAAGGAAACTTTTCCTTTGTTTCTGTATAGGACTTGCAAGGACCCATCAAAAGGTGAGGGGCTGTCTCCAAGAATAATTTCATTAAACCAGAAAAGCAATTACTATGGAGGTGTAGGTAGCATCATGTTTTTACCCCCCTCCTGCTGAGGTCAGACATTGACATTATGACCTTTCCTATACATTAGTATCCATCAGGCCTATGTGTATAGCATCACAAGTATGCTTTAAGTTCAGAGATGGAAGGTCAAGAGGTGTAATTGACAGTGGGTTGGCATGTGTGAATAGTCGCCCACAACGTTGTTGAAGCTCATTCAAATTGACTCAGTATGTCAAGGTGAAAACTGAGCAAAAGCTATTCCAGCGGAGAAGATGCATTTATTCATATCGAAAGCAAGCTTTAATGAGTTTGATTCCCTTCACATGAAATTGCATTGTATACTAGGAATCTGAGATAGCACATCTCAAAATTATGAACTATACAATTTTTTGTAAATGGCAATGTTTTAAATCTCATGACATTTTAGGCATGCAAAATTATTATGACTAAAGATTTCTTTTACTGTTCTGCAATCCACCAATGACAGTCACCAAAAAACTAAATCTGACAACCCAGGTCTTCTACATAGAAAACATAAGGAACCACTATTGACAACTTGTGTGGTTGGGGCTAACATTGATTTCTGGTTCAAACATATTTTTGCTGATTTAGTCCAATGTTAGAACTTGCCACTGTGTAGCTTATTGCAGACTAGTTAAAATGCCAAATGAAATGAACCAAAATCACAACCAAATGAGCGTTTGGCCACAGTTCGTGTGACTAAGATTTACAAACGTCACCTGATAAAAGTCACCTGACTTGTCCTTTTCTGCCCCTCGAACATGCATTTTGCATACCTGATGCAAAAAAATTAAGTTTAATTTATGACAATGTCTCCTCCATATTATGAGAAAAAAATGGGAGCTGAAGAGTTTCATTTATTCAGGCTCTAATTTTTAATTTGATAATACACATTCAAAAACAAGGTTGATGGCCATCCAAAAGACTAATTTACCTGTTACCCATCAGCTAGGAAACAAGACATTAAAACGTTTTCAAATTTAAGGAACTTCAGTTGTTTTTCTGCATTTTCTGTACATTTACTCCTCGTCGAGAACTTCAATAACTTTCACTTGACCCCAGTCAACAACATTTATTTTCCCTCAGTGTGGCCATGCACTTACTAATCTTCCAACACAGTGGTTCCCAATCTCTATTTCTTGGAGCGTTTTGTACTTCTATCGAATAGAAGCTGAGCCCTCCCAACCCTCGTAGAGCTCATAAACATACACACAATTCACATAATTCCTCAGAATTATTAATTCAATCCATATTTTTAAATGAGGACAAAACATATCTTTTTTTTATTACTTTTAGATACAGGCTTTTGAATGAATTGTCTAGTAAATGCAATATTCTAATTTTATTCAACATGCAGATTTGACAACCTCAGCGTGGCAAAGCCTGGCGTATCCCCTTTAATCTTTAATGCCTCCCACCTCAGGCTGTGAACCACTATTCAAATGCAATCAGTGTCAACACAAGTAAGACGAGGAACACTCACATAAAGCTGCGTCCTGTGAGATCGATTTCAGACTTGAAAATGGTGCTAAATAACGTCAGATGACTCCTAAATCTAAATAAACTGTCACAGTTTTAGCTCATCAGCCGTTTGCCAATGCCTTGAGCAGACAGAGTCAGAAAAAGTTGCTTGAGAGTGATTGGAAATTGAAAAATATAATAATAAAGTCCTAAAGTCCTGCGTCTTTCAGACAAATTGATGCAGTAAGAGTCATTGCAGCAGTATGGAGAGCACAACAAGGAAATCCATTCTAGGTCTGTTGTTATTGTCTATATGGCTAGGTGACCGTGTTGTAGACAACAAGTTCACGACAATCAGATGCATTAAACATTTTAACACACTGCAGAGATGCTGGAAACAATCAAACTGATTTATTGCTGCAAAAAAATCTTAGCATTTCATGATTTGTAAAATGTACTACTGTTGTATCAAAGGATTTTCTGCCCTTCTGGTAGTCTAAACCTCCACTATCAAAGACAGCATCACCCACACCTTATCATTTGTGACAGCTGTGATGAAAGAGATTGTATATCCCCAGTTCAAATGCCACTGGTCTCTGTTAGGCTGAACTTTTTGCTTGATTGTAACACTGAAACAAACACACAGTTTGTCCAGTAGCAGTTTTGCACTTGACCATCACATGACTGAAACACCTTTGAAGGAAGGAAACATGAGACGAGCGGCTCGCCCTGTCCAGGTATATTTAGACTAAAGTAAAAATGAAAAGTATGGTTGGAGTGCTGGAGGCAGAGGAGCGTTCCCACTCTCAGTGCTGTAAAATGAAAAATCATGCTCAAAAGAGAGAGCCTACTCGGAGCACTGCCACCAGCATCTCAAGAACAGACTCAAGAGAGCCAAGTGCTTTCTTGTTAAACAGTTTCCAATCTTGTGCCCTGAAAATATTTAAGGGTTTTTATTTCAACCGAACACCTTATAAAAGCTGTTTTCTTTGTTAATATCCTGTGTGTAAAAATGGCAGCTACTTTTGCAGTGGTGGGATGTTTAGATTAATTTTTTTGAGGGGCAGGGGCAAATAAATAGCACTATGACAAAAAAAAACCCCTTTATAGTGAGGTTTATTTCATTTTTTACACTGGAAACACAACATAGAGGGCACTTTTTCATGTTTTATTGGGTCAAAAGGTACCTTTAAGGGCACTTTACTACATTTTGTCCACTAGAAGGCACTGTAGAGGGACTTTATTATGTTTTGTACCCTTGAGTGTACTTTTGTCACTTATCACATTGCATTAAATCTCCTGGAAAAGGACCCTATAGGTCACTCACACATTTTATCCACTGGAAATTCACCCCTCTGAGCACTTTTTAGTTGTTTTACTTGTAGCACCGCTACCATAGAGGGCACTTTATTGCTTAAAGTCGTCTGTAAGGGTATCCAAGAGGGAAATTTATCATGATTTATCTACCATAGGGTCATGGGAGAGGGCACTTTTGCAGCATTTTTCCTAACATCAGGCCACCAGGGGTCCACTGGTCCACTAGTATAGTGTTGCATTATGCTATCCAAACAATCACCACCAAAAAACTTCTAAATAACTAAGTACAACAAGGGAACATATTACAGCGTGTAGGCTTGTTTATGGCGCCTCCCTTATAAAGTGACTTCATCAGGGTTTCAGAATAAATCAGTTGGTTGATGTCGAAGGTCTTTAAGGTCATAGTAAAATGCAAATGCTAACTAGCAAATAATAATTGACATGGTCATTAGGTCTACATGAATAACTGTAGCATGGCTAGAAAATAAAGGAAAAAAATGTGTTTTACTATGTATATAATCACTTTCTGTCTCCTTGACAAAGATAGACAGTGGCCTCTAAAGACAAAACACATACAAACAGTAAAAAAAGTGAAAGTGGCTCAATATCCTGGAATCTTCGCAATACACACACACACACACACTGCACACACTTTTTTCATTAGGGACCACCACAAACTTGACACTATATAAAATGCATCTTAAGTACAAAGAGCAAGGAAATCCTCTTTGATTTATCAATTCACATTGGAGGCTATTAACTGTAAAAAACAAAAGACAGATACGGATGCAGTTGTGTTTACCCGAGGAAATATCCAGAGGAAGTCACTGCCCACAGAACTGACCTCAGATTCCATCTCAGTCCCCTGTAAACAAACCAAAAAACTGTAAGCCCAATGTTGCCTGAATGAATGCGACATCAATATTTTGATCTCTTATCTGGACAATAAATATTCACGGAAAGTGCACAAGTGGAGGTACAAAAGTACACTAAAGAATGTGAAGGGGACAAAACTACAACATACACAGCTGATATTGAGAAAATCCATATCAATGCTAAATCCCTCTATAAACAAAGTAGTAACACATGCAAAACTGTCAGTCTAGTTTGTAGTGTTTGCTCTCTGTAATGAGAGCTGTCACTTAATGAAACACTGTTCAGTACTGTATTTGTTGGTTAGTTAACGTCTAAAAGTGAGAAAATGAATGTAATAATTGTCATTATTTCCCCTCAGAGCAATCCAATCCTGCTTCAAGGTTTATTCCAATTAATGTGTTGGTGGAGATAACCTGACTGCCATTGTTCATCCAGAAGTCCACTTTAATCTGCTTTTTGAGGCTATTAGCTCAGAACTAATTATTAACATTGCTTTGCACTTACTGGGGATCTGTGGCCTTTTCCCCAAATATCTGTTTCATCACATGCCTAGACTCAGGCATGTCCTTTCTCCAGTCAAGTGTACTTGAGATTAAGCAAGTGTTTCATGCACTGTAATCTGAGCTGGGAGAGGGGAGGCTTTTTGGCTGCTGAAAAAAAGAGGGTGAAACTTTTTTCCGTCAGCCCATAATGCTGTGATACCTCCCGCCCAATGTTCTCATTAGCGAAGCTGAGGAGTAACGTTAAATAAATCATGATATTCATGAGACGTATGAATGTGAACCTGCAGTGTAATTGTCACTCAGACAGTAGAGAAAAACACTGCCAATGCCACAGCTAGTGTGTCTCCTGCCATGAGCAAAATAATCACATTATTTGTGATTATTTCACTTTATTTTCAGCGCTCTTCGAACCACCTCCATCTCCATTTTCCTCACTGCAAATATTATGTCTTAGTGATCCTTTTTCAGTTTAATTCTCCCTTGTTTTCACCCTCTTTGGCAAAGTACCTCTCCCAGCAATAGTAATTCTCATTAATTGTCACTGCAGGCATGTTCCAGTGCCAGACAGCCCCAGGTGGCAAAGCCTCGGTCAAATCTCTTTGTTCTTACTGGGCAGTGTGGGGCTTTGCTGGAAAATGAAGGAGGTCAGAGATCTTTACAACCCATCAGCTCACAGAAAGCTTAACTTTATCTGGGAGATGGAGGTAGATTAGTGGTCTGGTTCCACTCATTGTGCACATGAAAATTTGATCTTTGAAGCAATAGCTGGCTTTTAAATGAAGTTGTGGCACTATTTAACATACATAGTCTTTCTCACAATATTTACTTTATGGGGGAGAAAATTTTATGTAGCAGCCCATGAAGATAGTGGTTGCGTTCATTTAAGTTGGTCAAGTGAATACCGAAAGAAAAGTGTTTCAGTCAGCTCCCAAGCAAGTTTTATAATGTGCATACAAAGAAAGCATAACGTACATTTCATCACATTAATTTGATACATTTAATTCTGTCTCTGGGTGTATTTGTGTTCATTTCATAGCCAACTGTATTGTTTTACAAGAAGATTCTATCTTCACAGGGTTGTTGTCAACAGCCGGTGACATAACATCAGCTTTCCACCATTGAGACTAAAGAAACATCCGACCCAGCGGATAAATTTCATCAAAGCCGGGTTTTTTAAATAATAATGCCACTGCGCTTTGAAATCCTTTCTGACTTTGGCATACTTGTTGCAGAGCAAACACAATGTCATATCCTCAGTAAGTCTGATGTACACATTTGTTTTGGTTCAGTTGGTGTTGAATTTATGATTTTCTGCATAAATTTTCAGTACTGACAGTGACATTTTGCCTTATCAGTTTTCTGTTGAATTCTTGCTAGCAAGCATCAAACCTGTGAAAACAGCATGGTCAGACATTCAAAATCTAATTTACATGTTTTAAATTATTTAATTGTAAATAGAACTGTGGGGGACTGGTCCAACTTGATCCAGGGGCTAAATTGGCCTGCAGGCTGCCCGTTGAGTAGGTCTGCCTTACGATGACTGTTGAACTGTCCTTACTTTTGCTTTTATATTGGCTGACTTTTAAAGCAATATGGATGCTATTTTATTGTTTTTGTTTTTTTTACACAAACAATGTCAGCAATTGGAATGTATTCACACAGAGCCTTCTCACAGATTCATCAAATTTGATGACAGAACGCTTGTTATTCAATACAAGCAGCCTAGGGACATGATCTTTTGTGATTGCCAGATGTTGACCTGGCAACAAGGGACTATCCTGATGCTTTGGAAAAAAGCAATCAAGATGTTATTGAAATGTAAACCTTCAGCTTTAATTCAAAGGGTATCACAAGAGTTTTTCATTCACCATTTAGAACCGCTATTTTTACACAATGTTCCCCCCTTTAACTAGCTGCCTAACTGTATCTCATGCTTCAATGTATCACAGTTCCACTGAGGCAGATGACCGTTCCGTTGACCGTTATTTTTGACCCGCTGGGGGCAGCCATACACCTTTTATGTATCTAATCAGCTGTTAACTTAAGAAGAAGCCTATCCCCCTGCAGCCAGCATGACCTTGGAGTCTGACACATTTGTGTGACAGCATTTTGGACAACCGGTGGAAATAATAAATGGCAACAGTGACAGACAAGATACTAACAGGATGTAAACACTGTACGAAAACATTGCCCTACACCGCGGCTAACACAAGCACTATGTGAAGACACCTACAGAATCACTTCAGCTCTATACGTACACAGTCAAGTGCTAGAGTCACGGCAATAAGGAGAGACATCAGCGTTTCCATTGTAGCCAAGATTTTTTATTTGCAAGTCATTTATATCCAGTCATATATTTCATCAGTGTTTCAACTTGGGAGTGCATTGTCACACGGTTTGTCTATTGCTGGCACTCTCCAACAGTACTTAATTTGGTATGAGGTATGAGGCTGGGTTGGATTCACAAATTTCTCTACCTTTTTATGGGTCTCATTTCACTTGTAAATCTAAAAAAGGATTTGGAGACGTTTTTACATGGTGGGATTGGTTGAGATACAATAACACAACCCCTCCAGGAAACACCACCTTTTGGGTTGAGGGGTTTGGGTGCCCTAATGATCCTAGGAGCTATGTTGTCAGGGGCTGTTTGCCCCTGGTAGGGTCACCCAAGGCAAATTGGTCCTAGGTGAGGGGCCAGACAAAGCGCTGTTCAAAAAGGCTTCTATGATGGTGATTACCAAGGACTTGTGTACCCTGTCCAGAGGGGTACCAGGACCCCACCCTGGAGCCATCCCTGGGGAAGAAGTCCGTAGGCGAGGACCGGGTGGCTGGGCCTTTGTCCATGGGATCTGGTCGGGCTCAGCCCGAAAAGAAGATATGTGTCCATCCTCACGTGGGCCCACCACCCACATGAGGAGCCGTAGGGGGTCCGGTGCTATGTGGATCGGGTGGCAATCAAAGGCAGGGGCCTTGGTCCGATCCCTGGTTGCTTAAGCTGGCTATTGGAACATGGAATGTTACCTCTCTGGTGGGGAAGGAACCTAAGCTTGTGCAAGAGGTTGAGAGATACTGGCTAGATGTAGTCAGTCTAACTTCAATGCACAGTTTGGGTTCTGGAACCAGTTCTCGGGAGAGGGGTTGGACTTTTTTCTATGCTGGAGTTGTCCCAGGTGAGAGGCAGAGAGCAGGTGTGGGCTTATTAATAGCTCCCCGGTTCTCAGCCAGTGTTTTGGAGTTTACCCCGGTGGACGAAAGTGTTGCTTCCCTGCGTCTTCGGGTTGGGGAACGGGTCCTGACTGTGGTCTGCGCCTTTGCACCAAATAGCAGTTCAGAGTACCCACCCTTTTTGGAGTCCCTTGAAAAGGTGCTGGAGAGTGCCCCTACTGGGGACTCCATTGTCCTACAAGGAGACTTCAACGTTCATGTGGGCAATGACACCGAGGCCTGGAGGGGTGTGACTGGGACAAACGGCCTGCCTGATCTGAACCCGATTGGTGTTCAGTTATTGGATTTCAGTGCTAGCCACCGTTTGTCCATAACTAACACCTGTTCAGCCATAAGAGTGTCCATGAGTCCACTTGGCACCAGAACACCCTAGGTCGACAGTCGTTGATTGACTTTGTAGTCGTATCATCTGATCTGCAACCGTATGTGCTCGACACTCGGGTGAAGAGAGGAGCAGAGCTGTCAACTGATCACCACCTGGTGGTGAGTTGGATCAGGTGGTGGGGGAGGATGCCACACAGACCAGGCAGACCCAGGCAAATAGTGAGGGCCTGCTGGGAACGCATGGCTGAGGACCCTGTGAAAATGGTCTTCAACTCCAGCCTCCGGCAGTGCTTCAACCACATCCCGGAGGTAGTAGGGAACATGGAATCTGAGTGGGCCATGTTCCACGCTGCCATTGTCGAGGCGGCTGCTCGAAGCTGTGGTAGCAAGGTTGCTGGTACTAGTCGTGTCGGTAGCCCCAGAACCCACTCGTGGACACCAGAAGTGAAAGGGGCCGTCACGGTGACCTACAGGGCATAGCTGGCTTGTGAGACTCCCAAAGTAGCAAACAGCTACTGGCGGGCCAAGCGATCTGCGGCTTGGGTGGTCACTGAGGCAAAAATCCTCATCACTGGGGTCAAGGTCGCTGAGGTTGTCAAACAACTCCGGAGTGGCAGCACCCCGGGGGTGGATGAGATTCGTCCCGAGCTCTTCAAGGCTCTGGATGTTGTAGGGCTGTCCTGGTTGACACGCCTCTACAATATTGTGTGGACATCGGGGACTGTGCCTTTGGAGTGGCAGACAGGTGTGGTGGTTCCCCTTTTCAAGAAGGGGGACCAGATGGTGTGTTCCAACTATCGGGGGATCACATTCCTCAGCCTCCCTTGGAAGGTCTACTCCAGGGTGCTAAAGAGGAGAGTCCGGCTGTTAGTCGAACCTCGGATTCAAGAGGAGCAAAGTGGTTTTCGGCCTGGCCGTGGAACACTGGACCAGCTCTATACTGTCGCAAGGGTACTGGAGGGGACATGGGAGTTTGTCCAACCAGTCTTAATGTAGTTTGTGGATCTGGAGAAAGGTTTATGACTGTGTCCCTCAAGGTGTCCTGTGGGGGGTGCTCCGGGAGTATGGGGTAGATGGCCTTTTGTTACGGGCCATTCGCTCTCTTTATTGTCGGAGCCAGAGCTCTGTTCGCATTGCCAGCAGTAAGTCAAACCCGTTCCAGGTCAGGGTTGGTCTCCGGGACTACCCTTTGTCAACGGTTCTGTTTATAATCTTTATGTACAGAATTTCTAGGCGCAGCAAAGCAGCGGAGGGAGTCTAGTTCGGTGGCCTACAGATTACGCCTCTGCTATTTGCATATGACATGGTCCTTTTTGGCCTCATCAAACAGTGACCCCAAGCTCACATTGGGACGGTTTGCAGCCGAGTGTGAAGCGGCGGGGATGAGGATCAGCAGCTCTAAATTAGAGGTCATGGTTCTCAGCCCGAAAAGGGTGGATTGCCCACTCCGGGTCGGGGAAGAGTTGCTTCCCCAAGTGGAGGAGTTCAAGTATCTCAGGGTCGTGTTCAGGAATGAGAGGAAACTGGAGCAGGAGATTGATAGATGGATTGGGGCAGCGTCAACAGTGATGCGAACGCTAAAGCGATCTGTTGAGGTGAAGAGAGAGCTGTGACCTAGGGTCATGAGCTCTGGGTAGTGACTGAGAGAATGAGATCGCGAATACGAGCGGCTGAAATGAGTTTCCTTCACAGGGTGGCTGGGCTCAGCCTTAGAGATAGGGTGATGAGCTCGGACATCCGGGAGGATCTCAGAGTAGAATCGCTGCTCCTCCACGTTGAGAGGAGCCAGTTGAGGTGGTTCAGGCATCTGGTCAGGATGCCTTCTGGACGACTCCTGGGGGAGGTGTTTGGGGCGTGCCCATCCAGGGGGAGAGCCTGGGGCAGACCAAGGACACACTGGAGAGATTATATCTTTTGGCTGGCTTGAAAATGTCTTGGTCTCCCCCCGGAGGAGTTGTTGGAAGTGGCCAGGGAGGGGAGAGGAACGTCTGGATCTCCCTGCTCAAACTGTTGCAGTTTGCAGAAAACAAAACAAAACAAAAAAATAACACAACTCACTCAAAATATTTTTTCTACAACGGTTTCATAGAGGTTACATCTTATAGAATTCATTCCATTGTATCCATTAAACTATTCAACCAAGGCTCTCTTTAATCTTTACTCTAAAATGTTTGTAACCAGATTGGATAAGTATAAAGTCTCTCTCCAGGCTAAATGGTGACACAGGCACAGCAGATAGAAAGCTCCCTATAGACAATTTGCTAGATAGCACAGAGAGAAAACCGCCTTGGAGGATAAGGAAGAAGTGAGGTCTCCAGGGAAAATGATTCCACTCTGGATAATAGAAAAATCCAATCTGCATCAGCATGGCTTCATAACCATAATCCTTCACCTTTCTGCCCCTTGTCCCGGTAGCAGATGTTTCTGTTATCTCTTTGTAATACATCTCCCAGCATAAAACATGTCTGAAGGCCACTGTCTCATTAACAAAAATCTGTTAAAACGGGTTATCCTTGGAAAAACATTTTTATTATTTTAAGGCTAATTGTACATTTCTCACATCTTTATCACTAATCATGAATAAACTCTCACCACTGACCATCACAGAGAGTGAATAAGCTATAATGTCGGATCAGCTCCGTGAGGGCTCAACACAAGCTCCCGAGTGCCATCCCCCATGACCCACCTCCAGTGACTGAGGTGAATAAACTTCCATGTGAAATGAGATGTACCAAACTAAACTCAGTAATCCTCCTGCTGTCCGTGAAGGTTGTCAGTCATCCAGGTCGTCTTGATCTCGGAGTGTTTAGTAGGAAGCAACTGGACTTCTTATCTTGTTTGAAGATGTTTCGCCTCTCATCCGAAAGGCTTCTTCAGTTCTGAGGGTCAGTGCAGGAAACCCAGGTATTTAACCCCGAGTGGGTAGAGACAATCACTAACTGTTTGAAAGCAACAGCCTCGGGGGGGCGGTCCTCTGGCTAGGCATCATGTGAGTCATTAAGGTCACATGAGCCCGGGTGTGAATCACTCGAGAGTGTTTGCCCCTCACCCCTGGTTTCATGTGACACCTTGGGTTCACATGGCCCCAGGTGTGTATGGGGTTAAACCGCCTGGGGAGGGCTCCCAAGACAGCATTGTAGGTTGCAGACAAATGGTGTCTTAGTCCACCACCCCTGTTTAGAGAGGGTTTCTCCAAGTGGACATAGATGGCCTCTTTTACTCCTCTTTCAAACCATCTGTCCTCTCTGTCCAGAACGTGGACATTGCAGTCCTCAAAGGAGTGACCTTTCTCCTTAAGATGCAGATGTACAGCTGAGTCCTGTCCCGATGAGGTGGCTCTCCTGTGTTGTGCCATGCGTCTGTGGAGGGGCTGTTTGGTTTCACCTATATAAAGGTCAGAGCACTCCTCTGAGCATTGAACGGCATACACAACATTACTGAGCTTATGCCTGGGTGTTTTATCCTTGGGGTGGACCAGTCGCTGTCTTAAGGACTGGCCCGGTTGGAAGTTGACTCGAATTTTGTGTTTATGGAAACACAACTGGAAACACACTGCTGCTTTGCAGCAGCAGATATTTGTTCAGTTATGCAAATCAAAATCACAAAAAAATGAATGGCCTGGAGCAGACAATCTCTTCTCATGACACACAGTAATTCTAATAAACAGCAGAGGACCATCAATACATGAGCTCAAGGTAGCAATATGCAGCAGCAAACAGGATAACACAGACTCAGCAGTTTAGATAGAATAATGACATGAATAATGATAACACAAGCTCTTTTGTAATTACATTGGTTAGAGCTGAAATTTATTCAGATTCTCAGAACAAATATTGTGAGGGGTGAAATCTGAAACTGAAAATATGGCAAGAGGGATTATTTTAGTGAGTGGGGTGTGTGTAAAACAAGAGCATCCATTTCAGATCTGTGTCAGTGACAAGGCAACAGCAGGGAGAAATCAACAACAAAAAGAAAAATAGAAAAAGAAACTAAAGTGGCACATGCATTCTTCTTCCAATGCCAGACGGCCCCCTTATGTTAAAGTTCCTGGATCTGCTCCTTTTTCTGGATGTGGCCAACGGCAAATGACTTCATCTTCAGCTCATTCTCCATCATTCCACCAAGTTTGTCAAAATTCATCAAGTACTTCGTGCATAATCTTTCTAACAAACCAACCAACCCACCTACAAACAATAGAGGTGAAAACATAGCCTTCTTAGTAAAATAAAATGGATTCATAATCAACACCAATGCAATGATATCAACAATCAAACCAGCAGAATTTAGAATTTATCACTTGAGAAGTTTGTTGGCACCAGGGAAACAAATGAAAACATGACTATCACACAGGACTTTCACGTAGGCATGGATGATGCATCCTCCTCAATAGCCCATTTGACCTGCTGTGTACCCCAGGGCTAGTTCCTAGGCACTTTTGTTGTTTGGTATAAATAGTACATGAAACATGTGAATATATAAATTAAAACAAAGTCCAGCCCCATTGTTTCACTAATCCCACACATGCCCAAAGAAAAAAAGGATGGTGTGTAATTTCAGTCATCTTTATAACATTCTATGTTCTATATCTATAATATTTGTAATGATCTGTCTCCGGCTAAACAAGAATAACTACTATTAGTTATGTCCTTAATGTCCTCTTTTTAAGTCACAGCCACAGGCTGTCTGAGCGAGGTCTAACCTGCCCCTGGTTACTAAATATAACATTGTCACACTTCCCTCCTTCTCTTTGCAGTTGTGCCTCTGTGTAAAAATATGAGATTCCAGACAGTGATATTTTTTTTTTTGAATAAGTACGTTGTTGAATCCAGTATAAATACAAATCCATTTGAATACAAATCCATTTTATTTGGTCAGGTACAATAATTATTCTGTGATTAGTCCCCATCGTTTTGATCGAAATCAATGCTTGGATGATAAAATTACAATGCTATCTAAGGGTTTTTTGAATATAAATGTAAATAGCCTCAAGCAACTTCTAACTATCCATACAGCTTTATTCTTAAATCAACAACTTTGATTATTAAATCAGACAATTTTCTGCTACTTGACTCAATGTCCAATTAACAGATTGTTTCAGATTTACTTTAGTTATGACATAAGAAATAAACATGTTTTTGTCACGTTGTCATTGATACATTGTTCGCGTTTCTATTTTTTCCCCCTGCCTGGCTGTACCTTTTGCCTGTTAACCTGCTTCATACAGCTTTGCCTGTAAGACTTTGTATCATCATTTTACCGTGAAAATCCCTGCACAGTGTCCGTCTGCCTGATTGTCGGCATTTGGGGCCTTTTTCCTTGTTGCCTCGTACACACCCTGTGACATTAATACAGCTATGCACTGAGGCAAACATCTAATGTAGCGGAAAGGCTTGGCAGCAGCAGTGAGGAGGTGCCAACATGATTATTCTGCCTCGTTCCTCTACAAAGCCATCCAGCGGCGATATGATTAGAGAGCCAGCAGGATATTTTGCTTATGAAATGCTACCCATGAGCAAAAAGCAGCTGAGTTTGCAAATGAGCTTCGCATCATTATTGATTAATCTAAATGTATTGAGTTGTAGACCTAATTTTACAGTAGCCTTATTGACGTATAACTGCAGGTAAAAATAGGAGTCAATGACGTTTATCAAGGTTCTATTGCATTTAGTCATGCAGGGCCTGTCCAGTGAGCCAACAAGCACAAAATCAGCACATTGACTGTATTTGACCTGGAAAGAACAGAACTTTCTTTAGTATTATAGGGAACACCTGGGTTTGTGGTGCTATTTCTTGCCAAAAGGGCTGCTGGATGCAGCTCACATCAGTGATAAAGAGAATATGGTTCTCTTCTGAACAAGCCCGTTATGAAGGGGGTTGGAAGCATATTGTCCAAGATATTAATTTAGACCACATCTTTATCTCAGCAGTCATTTTGGCAAGAAACAGCAACATAAAAACAGGTTTTCCTAATGATTCTTATTACGGTTCAGCTCTGTTTCAGTCAAGAAGAGTCAAGGTGCTGCTTTTGTGCATGTTGTCTCATGAGAAAACTCTGCCACACCGAATGTAACAGAACCTAAATACGTATTATTAATAGCACCTGCTTTTATCTGCAATTCGCTTCGAAAATGGCAGTCAGGAAAAAGGTCTTTGCCTCCATAGACTGCAGCTGAGCTTCTCCTCCAATCACCACTACGACCTTCTTAGCATCTCCAGACCAACTTCTTCGCATACACAGCAAACATTAGTCATGCATTTCATTTTAACGATGGGCTGAAGTCCAACACATTTTGACCCCTCAGAAGTTATATGTTGAATAATTTAGTTGTTCCACATTTAACATCAAGGCACTGCTTTTTTCAATGCATTTTCATCATAGCATGCTGGTGAATTGTCGACCAACCCTATGCCTATGCTTTAAATATCTCAAACAGAAAAAATCCAACCCAAGACTAGATAATTCTTGCTTTGCATAAACCCCTCTTTAAGAGATAACACTCAGATGTGTCCACCATGGATGTTTTTATTATGATGATTACGTGGCAGCTGTAAATTAATGTCGCTTTCCCGGTACAAATACCATTTAATTGTACAAGCTCCCAGTAAAAAAAAAGCCTGACCTAATACAAATTGAGATACATTAGAACTTAATCAGCAGTATACCCAGGGGCTGCATTACAACAAATGGTCATTAAAACACATGACAGCTACAGAAATAAATTACATTTCAAATTCTTCAGTAGAGCAACTTATCAAATTAATAAGTTTTGGCAAGTTTTAAGTGAAATAAACATTTTATAATATTTGTACACAAATGTATATTGTGTTTGTTACAAATTGCAGTATTCATTTGAGAGTGATCTCAAGGGGGATTTCATTCTATGACATTTGTGCAGTAAATTAAAGGGGAGCTTGACCCTCAGAAGCTCTTAGGCTCTTAGATATCAGTAGCATGTGCTGTTCAAATCTCCTTCATCAGCCCTCATTACAGCTCTGCAGAAGTAGCAAGGGGTGATGATATTGGTATTTTTTCATTTTCTGTACAGGACTTAGTCTTCAAACATCAGTTATTTGTGGTGAACAAAGAAAAAGGCTTTGGTTCTGACGGATCTATGTTTATAGATAGGTGCACTGCAAATGTGTCAGCATAAACTATAAACTGTAAAGTTAATTTGACTTTGAAAAGCATCAGTTTGACATTAAGTTTTGAAGATCCCCACCACACATTTATTACATACTTAAAACTTAATGGGTTTAATGAAAAAGATTCTAGTTACCACATCAAAATCATTAAATGCCACCTGAAGAATACAAAATACTGACACTATCCTAAATGTGCAAACCCAGAGAAATCTGTAACTTCCAGGAGAGAGTGAGGAAGGAAGGAAGGAAGTTGGTAAACACATCTGTAATGTGAATAACATTTTTTTAAAGAAACAAACCATCCGTGAACATTTCTGCCTGAGTCATGTCAGAGAGATCTTTACCTACAATGGTGGTCGCTTTACAGCGAAGGCAGTAGTTCCCCTGATCCAATGTTACTGTCTGTATTGTACAGCTTTTGACTTGCTAGTTACCTACTGTGTGATCCTTAGCACTAGCAAAACAAAAAAGAATTTACATTTGGACGTGAAAACAGCCTCACAGTGTTCACCTGTGTGGTACTACATCACAGTGCTAATCAGACATTAAAATGGAGGAGCAATAAAGAACATAGTTATGACTGGAGCTAAAAGGACCTTGCAGAGTAAAACAATTGAGAGCTCTGCAAAAATTAAAGACTGACTCCAATGAAAATCACGTTTGTAACCTTGTTAATATGTCTTTGTGGTATTTTTATGCACTACGATACACACCATGACTGAAATAAGCAGCCAACTTCATGGATGAGGATTTCTGCTTTTTTCCTGCAATCCACCAATGAAAGTCTCCAAGAAGTGCTGACAGCACAGGTCTTCTTCATAGAAAAACTTAGGAACTAATTTTCACAAATTGCGATTGTGAAGCATAACATTTTAGAAACAATTTTATGCATCAACTTGTAGGCGACCTTCCTCTTCTTCCTGGGAATCCGTGCATGGTTCAAACATGTATGGCTGAATTACTCTATTTAGAACTTGATTAATTAGAACTTGCCACTGTGCAGCATATCGTAGACTAGTTTATAAATCGCAAGATTACTTGTACCGGCAGTGGAGCAGTGAGAGGAGAGGGGGCAGGGCTACATTAGCACATTCATAGATCCCTACAACCTAGATGAGGCAAAGGTGTACAATTACATCCAAGCCATTTTAAAGCCATTTTCTAATCAACAGTTTCAGTCCTTTACATTACCTCTTCAAATGTTTTTACTCAGCAACAAAGTTGTTTGTACCCTTTTTTTGTTAGCATGATATTTCCAAAACTACCGATGTAACTGTCATAAAGCTTTCTGAGCTTGCAGACTGAACATTAGTTTATATTGTTTATATAC
This sequence comes from Mola mola, assembly GCA_001698575.1. Taxonomy (NCBI): domain Eukaryota; kingdom Metazoa; phylum Chordata; class Actinopteri; order Tetraodontiformes; family Molidae; genus Mola; species Mola mola. The sequence goes on from KV751333.1 coordinate 6,266,581, forward strand.
TTCATTTTACATAAAGTATATGCTATTCTGATATGACTTCACATGTACCTGTTTCCAAACACTTCAGATTGTGGATGACACAGGATGATTGTTTGCTTCCCATGTGCTGTGTTTTTCGTGTTAGCCAAGGGGCCATCAAACATATCAAGCAGCTGTAGCCATTCTAAAGCCTTCATGGTCATGTTGTGATTGCTGGCAGTATTCGCACAGCGTGCCATGTCACCCCAGCTTAGGAAGCTTGCAGGGATGCAAGGTTGCCGTTGTAACTGGACTGCCTCATCCCTGACTCACTCCTCCGCTGGGCGCGCAGCAAGATTATGTCACTCCAGCAGGCAAACATGGTGAGGGGGGGCTTTTGCCAGGCTGCATCACAGCGTCACTGCTCGTGTTCGGATGAAGACAGCTTATGTTCTCCATGCTCACACAACAAAGTTGTAATCACACCACAGTATAGAGCATGTTCCCATCTTAATTACAGCCTAAATTACATAGCAGTATATGCACATACCAAGAATCTTCATCGCAGGTGCAAGGTAAGGTGTGACCATAAGAGATGGGGTTCTGTGTGTTCGCTATCATGACACTTCCATACCTTGGTTTTCATTTGAAAGTTAAAATATTGAGGGCTTAACACACCTGCATCACATTCAGGCTGAAATGTGGCCATTTTGGACCGTGCTGAGAACACATGCCTAGATATGTTGTTTGACAGAATCTACGTCAGTCTTCATGGAGCAGATCCAGTCAGGCAGGAAGTCACACACATCTTCTTTCACACACTTCGTTCGAAGCACCTTCTGAAACACTCCTGATGGTATACAGCCTATGCAGCTCTGTGGGGAACAGCAAAAAACACATCTGTTTCTTAGACTGTCTGCAACAACAAACAGCATAAATGACTCATAAGATGTGACTTGCTGAATGACGGTTCCCGCCTTATTCTCAATCCCACGTACACTGTTTTCAGTTATTTAACATTTTCATTTCAGCAGACAGTGCAGCCTTTACACTCAAACTCTTCTCAGTTTTATACTACGATCAGATGTTTGTAGTCATATTTTCTTGATTGTACTACCAGAAACATGTTGCTGCCGTGTCATGTCAGAGTACAGATTTTCCCCAGTCGATTCGCATTGCTAAATGTTTTGATTATACAGTAGATCAATGTAAAAGGTCATTCTTATTGCAGGGCCCTGAGATTATTCCTATGTTTGCATTATCGCGTCCAGGCATGAAATAAAAAAGGAAATCACACTGCAGCTCAGGTGAATGCATTTGAATAAAACTCATGGGGAAAACAAAAATTAATCTTCTCTAGTGGAGTGATGGATGATCCAAATCAATGTTTTATGCTAAACAAATAAAACCAAACATCCAAATCTTGTTATTTTCGAGGCTGAAAATCACATTCCTCTTTTCTTATTCCCGCTTATTACTCTCTGAATACTGAAAAACAATTAAAATGTGATACAAAGACAGACAAGCCCCTCAAAAACACAACCAGGTATCCGGCATGCCAGCAGCTGTGCTGTACTCTACTGTGCTGAAGGCTTGATGAAAACAGCGTTGCACTCGACTACCAATCTACCAGTTTAGGGAAGGCGGTGTAGATTTTCAATGAGCTTGATATCAAGTGAATGAGAAATAAATGCTTCTCTTAAGTACCTGTCAGCAATGTGAGCAGTGGAGCAGCTGTGTTAAACCTCTCTCAAAGCTTTTTAAAGCATCTTTGACTGAATAGAAGCGATGGAGAAGTTACTTCATAAGCTCATCAAAACAGCAAATGCTCGCATTATATAAATGTCCAGATTATATTTTCATTTGACACTTTAGGAATTTAGTTGACATTCTTATCTAGAGGAATTTAAAGCAAGTATTGCAGCAAAATAACCTTCATCAGCCACAAATAAAGCACAATATCAGGTTGCAATGATGATTGATTGATGATTTAGATGAGGTGCATTGTGCATCTTTTTAATGGCTTAAAGAAAATTAAGGGTAAACTCTGATATCAACAGGACAAACCACCACCAATAGTAGAAAATATAATTACTGATAAAGACTTCAAGCTTCTTGCTCTTTCAATGTCAGCTAACAGCGTGCATCACAGTCAAATTTTTAAGAAAGCCGAGAGTAAGAGTAAGTTAGTGTGCTGCTCTGCAGTGTACAACAGTGTTTTGGGCTGAAGGCTAATGGAACGGATTCATCGTGTTTAGCAGGTATCGTGTTTATGGTGCAACTAAACATACAGCACATTTGAAATCAAAGAAAATGTAAATACTATGACAGTTTGGACATAACCCAAAGATTTGTAGAAACACCTAAATTACTGACATTTTTTTCCAGGACTTTCAAGAGTATGACTAGTTCTTAATCAACAGACAGAGTTCGCCAGTTAGCTGAATTAATATTCTGAAAGGTGAAGCCAAAGTGGAGTCCATTGGTTTAAAAAAAAAAAATCATCCATCCATCCATCCATTTTCTACCGCTTATCCTGTTAGGGGTCGCGGGGGGGCTGGAGCCTATCTCAGCATCTTGGGGTGAAGGCGGGGACGCACTGGACAAGTCGTCAGTTCATCACAGGGCTGACATATAGAGACAAACAACCATCCACACTCACATTCACACCTACGGGCAATTTAGAGTGACCAATTAACCTAACCCCCAGTTTACATGTTTTTGGAGTGTGGGAGGAAGCCAGAATACCCAGAGTGAACCGCTTAAAATAACCTGAATTCATTTAATTTTAGTTGTTTTTTTTTGTAAGAACATGTTGATGAGCAGTGTCACCTCACAGCAAGAAGCCTTTGGGTTCAATTCCCACACAGGATTCGGGGCTTTTCTGTGCAGAGTCTGCATGTTCATTTTGTAACTTCTGGTTCCTGATACTCAGTGTATTGGAGACACTTATTGTGATGGGTAGTAGTAGTATGGCAAGGATCATGAGCTTCCTATACCTGTTATGGTGCGGAAGGTAAGTGTAAAAGTTAGAGAGGGAGCACGTTGCGATTTTTTGACTCTGTAAGGTGTGGCCTATGGCCATCAATAGCCCGTTTCCTGAAAAATAAAGTTCTATCATAAAGAGCTCACCGTAGCATGTTGTTGTGACTCACTACAATATTGTACGCTATAGTTAGCACACTTTCCACACTTAGCATACAGCGTGCTTTGCTGGCAGACTCTGCTTATCTGATCAAGGCGTATCCGTTTAGTATCCAGTTGCAAACAAAAGCCAAATCTATTCTAGATCCCAAAAATATACCCAAATAATTCACATGCACGCTGCAGATACTCCTAGGGTCATATTAAGAAGATGATCCCAAAATATTGCTTACTCTGCATTAATGTTTTTTGTTCATTAATATACAGAACCATTAAGCACAGCAGCGTGGGATCAGAAAATATTTTTCTTTGGCTGAGCCATTGCAGTGACAGTGGTGTTGTCCTGCTGATCGTGGCATCTGATTAGACAAACATTCTGAGTATGTCATTCTGGAGGGACATTTCTAAACGTATGTGGTTTTAAGTGTTGTGAGATCTTGTTGACACACACCACATTTCCAAAAAAGGCATCACCTTGTATTTCCTGCTACAAAGGAAGCTGATAAACTTTCTAGCATCTGCCTGCTGTCAATACACAGAGAAATTTACAATTTCAATGACCCCCCCCGCCCTCCCAGTTAAGGTCAAGTATGAAAATTTAACATTGACATAACAAAGAGAACTGCCTTCACATTTATATGTGTTTAAAGTATGTGTTGCCCTTTGTCACAAGCAGGACTGCTTACACCGGAGTGCTGACTCAGGAACTGTAAAGATGCATAATTTGTGTCCATCAGCCATCTTCCTTGTGCCAAGTCCCTGTTTTCTCCGTAGTTTCCATAAAAATTCCCCCGTACCTGCACTGTCCCCTGCATATCCTCTTCCTCACCTTTGTTTTACTGTAATCCTCCTCACACTAAAGCTCCATTCTCTCCGCTAATCCCTCTCTCCTTCTCCCTTTCACTCAACATTTTACATAGAGTACATTTGCTGACCCTCCTCCTCCTCCTCCCCTTTCCTCCCTTAT
>KV751333.1:6287090-6301867 GCA_001698575.1 Mola mola
ATCAGCACCTCTAAATCTGAGGCCATGGTTCTCAGCCGGAAAAGGGTGGATTGCCCACCGGGGGATCGGGGGAGAGTCGCTTCCCCAAGTGGAGGAGTTCAAGTATCTCAGGGTTTTGTTCACAAGTGAGGGGAAATGGGAGTGGAAGATTGACAGACGGATTGGGGTGGGGCGTCGGTAGTGATGCAGACGCTGAAGCGATGTTTTGTGGTGAAGAGAGAGCTGAGTCAGAAGGCAAAGCTTTCAATTTACAGGTCAATCTACGTCCCAACTCTCACCTATGGTCATGAGCTCTGGGTAGTGACCGAAAGAATGAGATCGCGAATGCAAGCAGCCGAAATGAGCTTCCTTCGCAGGGTGGCTGGGCTCAGCCTTCGAGATAGGGTGAGGAGCTCGGACATCCGGGAGAGGCTCTGAGTAGAGCCGCTGCTCCTCCACGTTGAGAGAAGCCAGTTGAGGTGGTTCGGGCATCTGGTCAGGATGCCTCCTGGACATCTCCCTGGGGAGGTGTTTCAGGCATGCCCATCCGGGAGGAGACCATGGGGCAGATCAAGGACACGCTGGAGAGATTATCTCTCGGCTGGCTTGGGAATGCCTTGGTGTCCCCCCGGAGGAGTTGGTGGAAGTGGCCTGGCAGAGGAACGTCTGGATCTCCCTGCTCAAACTGTTGCCCCCGCGACCCAGACCCGGATAAGGGGCAGAAAACGAAACGAAACGAAACGAAACATCTGTCACCGCCAGATTAGACTTTCCATCTCTGCTGCACTCATCCAGCAGGTGAAGTGTAGGTGAGGTACATTATATCACTGACAAAGCTTTCAGTCGCGGATCTTTGGTTTGTCCTTGTTACTATCAGAAACAATATGGTCAGTCATTTATGGAGTATGTAAATGTGAGGCCAATAAAAAACAACTTCACATTGAAATAACACAGGGAAGATGAATTATTCACTTTGAAATCATACTCATACATATCTATAAAAGCATAGAACAAGTCCAAGATTGATTTTATTCCTCATTTTCTGATAAAACAACATTAGCTGCATCAGTTTAAGAATAAATTGTATGTTTCATGCGTACAGTTGACTGGTTTCTTAAACCACTGCCAAGCGATTGCCATTTGTTTCATGGATCTCATCAGTGACGAGTATGTGGGCTTCCATACATGTGTATAAATAATAATAAGCACAAAATAATGGATGAGATGTTATTTAATAAACTGTGAATATGAAGAGGGTCACTGGCTAAACCTTTGCATTAAGGAAGTCCAACCTTACAGCTTATCTGAAAATAGTACTGTACATGTGAGTGAATACTGGGTATACAATACATAAACTGTTGGTGATAAATGGCCCGAAACCTTGGCTGAAGGTTAAGTGCTTCTGCTTTCACCTGCTTGGTTACAAGTTATTATGCTGAAGCCACCCACCCAATCTTTGACAAGTGAACAGATCACAGGACCGAGAGCCGGGCAGAAAGGCATATGAAATGGTCCAGAGATAAGCTGATGAGGAATGTCATGGCTTAAGGGAAAACTAAAGGCCCGAATTAATGGTCACCACTTACCCCAACATCATGTTCACAAATGTGCTGAATAGTAATAAGGAACAAGTGAGGATGTTTTATTGTGTTGTCAAAACCTTTCCTTTATTAGAATAACACTAACATTAATATAAGCATGAACTACAGATAGTAAAATGGATGTGGATGTGCTGGTAGCCACTGTTAGACCCTGGATTTAAAATAATCAGGTATATACATTATTATAAGTTTATTATTATGAGCGAATGTGAAACTGATGTAAGTTATTTGACAATAACCATCCATGAAGATTTCATTGATAATAATTCAAGACCATGGGGGGAACTCAATAATTGCTGCTACCAGCAATTATTTTCATCTAAGATTACTCCACAGATTATTTTCATCGATTAAACCTTAGTCCATAAAATGTTTATCACAAAAAATTCTCAACACAGTATCCCAGAGTGACGTCTGCTCCTTTTCTCCAAATAGCAGTCAAAAGTCATTTCATTTACTCTCATAAATAAGATCAAAATATTTGCTAACTAATAATGGCTTTGATCATTAAACAACTAACATTAAAATTAAATTAAAACCATTAAAACCATTAAATTAAAACCATGGCCTGGCCAAGGTTGGACATGATAAATATATTTGTAACTGTCAGAAAATGTCATGAGAGGGGGTTTAATGGGTGACAAATAGGCATATTATATGGATATTTGGTGGGGGGGAAATTAAAATGACAGCTAACTTCAGGGTTCATTCCATGCCTGCCCTATTTTTTCCATGCCATACTCAATCTCAGGGTCCTGCCCAAATCTTGTTCAAATAAATTAGACTAAAAACCTTTGCTGTAGAGCCAGCATGACTTGGATATTTGTAGTTTATGGTAAAATTCTTTTTGTTATTTTTTAATTTGTCAGCAGTTGTTAATGAATTGCCAAGAGAACAAATATTTGTGTGTCTCTTGTGATTTGCGACAACTGGTGATCGCCTGGTGTTTCAATTAGCATCATCATTGTATCAGAACGGTACCTGGTCCAATTCAGGCATTATAGACCCACGCTGACCCCAACAGTTGTGCCTGTTTTCACGTTTATTTTGCCATAGATTATATGCAACAGTGAATGGTGAAGGCTCCTTGAAATTACCTTTTTAAGGCTGTGAGTCAGACATGCTCCACCTGCACTCTCTATGTGGTAAAAACAACCAGAAATTGAAAGTATGGTTAAAAGAAAAATCCTATTTTACCACTTCACCGAGTGCATGGCCCATGAGGGCACCAATACTCAAACACACCCAGATAAGCAGTGATGTCCATATTTGGATTTGAACCAAAATACTCACTGTGAATTCTTCAAAATACCAAAGCAAAGTATTTAAGAACCTAATGTAAATTGTAACATTTTTCAAAAAAAATATTCATGTATTTTTGTAGACCTGGTCACATAATCTGTGAAATTTACCGATGTAAATTAAAAACTACCTAATAAGGGACTGAATCCCCCTGTTCAATGAGGTCACATGTTCCCTGCGTGGCCTGGAACATGTGTTGTCATAGTATTTGGGTAAACACCACACCATCTGTAACAATATGGTGGAAACACTTAAACACCTATTTTCTCAAAGTGTACATGAAACTGTCCTCTGGACTGATTTTCAGTTGGATCTCCAGAGTCATACCGGCAAGAATAATTCTAACTACAGAGCCTAATTTGTTAATAGTACTTCAAAATCCTTTTTTTCAATTCTATACTCATGAAATATCTTTAAAGAACTTGCTCTCTCAAAAATCTAATCTAGAAATATATCTTAAACTAATACCAAACTTTTAAAAAAATGAAAAAAAAATAATTTATGTTATTGTTACTTATTTATAACTGATAAATCCCCGTGTGTGTTCATAGGTTTATTTGTGTGTGGGGCTTTTTTTCTCCCGGTCTTTCTGTTTTATCACAATTGCGTCACAATTATTGAACAAATGAATTTTTCTTGTTTCATTTTTTTATTTGTAATTTTGGGTCATTATTTGCCACTTTATAGGTAAGCTGAATGTAGGGATCACTGAAGTGGCCTATTCGCATCTTATTTGATAATAGGATCAACCTGAATTAGGTGGGACTTTGCCTGAGTCTCGCCGTCATTGTGCTGTGACAGCTAGTGAATGATGACGCTGTCAGCTTATTTATACCAGCGCCTGTGCCAAGCCCTCGGGAGGACACGCCCCCCCCGGGTTTCCACCACTCACAGGGCAGAAGGTGATTAGCTCACCGCAGCTGTCAGTCACGGGTATCTACCGCTGCTTCCTGTGCAAACCGTACGGCTCGTTCTGTGTACGCAGAGTCTCCGGTATGGGCGGCAGCCTTGTGCTTCCTAACTTTTCGCCAGTGTAACTCTGTATTTGACACAGTTTAAATCACGTAGGAATGGATATCTGAACGGAATAAGACGGCAGAGAGCCTGACGACAGCTAGCCCAAGCGTTTGAATTAATTTTTTGTTCTTGAGTTGTTGAAGGAGGAGGGAAAATGCCAGTTGCAACTCTTCTGCCTTTCACCACGACTCCGAATCGGAAGTCTGTCAGCCCGACATCTTTCAGGTTGACCGAAAAATTTATTTTGCTTTTAATGTTCAGCGCTTTTATAACCCTTTGTTTCGGCGCTATTTTCTTCCTGCCAGACTCCTCGAAGCTTCTTAGTGGAGTTTTCTTTCATTCCTCTGCGGTGGAAACCAACACCCGCACCGGTCCGGACAGCAGCGACCCAGGTTCTGCTGGAAACGACGAGAGGGTCTTGGCTAAAATCAGGAAAGACCACGAAAAAGCGCTGTTAGAGGCCAAGGATACGCTACAAAAACGGCCCGACGAGATAAAACAAGACATAATAGATGAGAAGGAGAAAGTTGCAAGGGAGAGTGTGGGTCAAGGTGGGAAGGATGTCAATAATTTACCTTTCGTTGAGTATCACCAGCCGCCGGGGGCGATGGGACACGAACCTTTGGACCCCGAAACCAGAGCCAGAAGGGCTAAAGTCAAAGAGGTAAGCATCTGCTGAGCCCTGGTGGTCGCTGTACGACGTCATGCCAAACTCCGCCAAAAAATCTGACAATTAAATTTTGCTTTGTCACAGGGCTCTAGATATTCATGTTAGAACAGGACTCTACACTTCACGGGAATGTGTCATGTCTCTTCTATAATTCGGCACATATAAAATACACCAAGGAACATTTAAGCGAATACAGTGTAAACTTTTACAAAACGTCCATTTGACATCTGGGTACGTTTCTGCGCCGATATACCTCGCTGAAAGTGGTACCAATAAATCTTTACCAAGTATACAGTTTTCAATTGTACTCTATTAAAAGCGACTTCGCTGAATCAATCGAAGCCGAAATGCGCAACACTTCTAACAGGGCTTCCATCGCGAGCTCGTGCCTCGTTGACACACAGTGCAAGGCTGCCGGTGCGTCTGACACGTTGATTTGACAGGTTTTTATAGAGATTTTCGTTAGGTTCTCCCCCCACGAAATTAGTTCCCGTAAAAAGGGAAGGAATGCGTGCAGGTTCCCCCGGCTCGCTCCGGGCTTATGCAGTACCTGTCTTTTTTTGTGTCACTGAAGGCAAGACTGGGCTTAACCAGCTCTGATCCACGAACACCGATAGGCAAAGGTATATGAGATGCAGAAGGTTTTAGCCCCTCACAGACCTTTATGTGACCAAGATTAATGGTGCGCTCTACTGTTCATTTCCTGAACATGGCTTATTTTAAGATAACTCGTAAATTCATTCATGATTAGAAAGAGTTATTAATTGGTTCTAATTTGAGTGACACTATACTCACCCACTTCACTAAAACAGTGTCACTGTGCCCCCATCTGTATTACTTCTGTAACTCGCGTGTCCGCTGATGTCTTGTCATTCCCCAACGGTGAAAGCAAAACATAAGCTTTGCAGCTTGCAGCAGGGTGAAAAACACCAACAGGTTACCCGTGTGCTATCATTGTGTCATGTCACTGCACTCTTTGTGTGTGTGTGTGTGTGTGTGTGTGTGTGTGTTTGTACTGGAAACAAGTTGCCCAGTGGTGAATTGTCAGAGGTGGTTTCAGGTAGTGGCTGATATCGTGCAGCAAGTTTGCTGCTTTGTCTTCAGCGTCCTGATTATGGTTCTCTTATGTTTAAAAAAATAAAATCAAAGTAGATTGAGATCACAATGCGATCTTTGGTGTTACTTGTAAAGTGACTTGACTTTGCATTTGTTCACTAAGGTGGTTAGCTGGTTGATATTCACAGAGGACCACTGAGTGTGGATGAGCAGATACGGGTTTGATGTCCTGACATAAATCATGTGGCAATGTTGAGACATTCAGATGCAATGATCTGCAGGTCATTGTGGCATTGTAGCTGTCAACCACACAATGCATACTGGGTTTATCGTCCTTTAAGCTGATTGCCATTACATAAACGTTATCACACATGACTAATGTGTTTGTCTTCATATCAATCGTGGAGTCATAAAACATGTGTAACAATTAACTAACTTCTTGCTGTGCAAAATTCCAGCATTTAAAGTGCAATAAAATTGATTTGTTTATTCCTGTCTTTTAATCTTAAATTGCAACAGTGTCTTAAAGTTTAAGTTCATTAATTTATAACACATGTTTGAATGAAAGCTGAATTTAAAGCTCTTGGCTGAGCTTGTAAATCTCCAATTTCTTCCTTCCTCTTCTGTGGTCGACGACTGTAGTCAGAGTTTCTTTATTTGGGGGTGTTGTAAATATTTACAGCACACATGCTAAATTGATGATGACGTTTTATAACTTTTCTCTATTTGCGCAAATTTTGTTAAGCGGCAGTGCGTTGACTTCTGTCGGTCACTGTACCTGTCAGCTCTCTGTTTATTTGAAAATCCGTTGTGAACTGTGACTTTGAAAACAGCAGCGAACTGGAAGAAGTAACTGTGGTCCCACTGTTTGGAAGACGGCTTTGTTTATTTATGCTACTGTCTTTTCTGTTTCTAAAGCCAACAGATCGTCCTGCTCTGGACTTTTATTTTTGATTGATTGACTTATTTTTACAAAGGACATTTGTTTTCAATTTAACCTGAAAAAAAGTACCACTGGTGAGAAAAATGTCTTTTACTGGCATAGCTGATGCTTTGTGAAGCTAGAGGTAGCTCTGGCAGCATCAGTGACACTTTCTTACACGTTTTTTTTTTTTTTTTTAAGATATTTGTCTTCCTTAGTTGGTTATCCAGTTGACTTAAGTCATGTTTCCATCAAGAAGTATGGTTCAGTTCAGTTTGGTATGCATTTTTATATTTCTATTATCAAAAGCTGTGAATGGTACCCTTAAAACGCGAACCGTACTGTGCCAGTTTTGTCACTCTTTGCTTGGGGTAAAAACCAGAGCTAAACCGTACCATAAAGGTGGAGGGGTTAAACCCACTGCAGTCTGCTGATTGGTTAACAAAATCGTCACTTCCATTTGACGATTAGGTCGTCTTTCTCCTCGCAGCGTGCAGCCATTTGTCAAACACAACCTGTCTACTTTTTGTGATAAACAGCCACATGCCACAAGAAACAACAGAAAATGCTGGATGTCCTCCATGGTTTCCTTTTTTGTAGTTATGGCTTCTTCGTCAGGATACACTGTATTGCACTAATATGATGTTACACTATTTATGTAGATTGCCGGGTCAGGCTACCCGATCTGCAAGGTAATGGTATGGTCACCAGTGAAAACGCACAGCTGTAATGAGCTACTGTTTCCAAGTGTGCCGTACCAAACTGAACTGAACCGTACTGCTTGGTGGAAATGTAGCTTAGTGCTTTTAACAGAAAACTAAAAATTTTTTGATCCTTATGATTTCCTATCTGAATTGTGAACATGAGAATTTAAGGACCAAAGTGGCACACAAGGACCTTTTTTGTTACCACAGAATCATTTACTGTATTTGGAATTAAGCGTATAAGGTAATGGATTAATTGTAATTCCTTTTTTTTTTTTTTTTTTTTTTAAATGCTTTTTTAAAAATGATTTTTAAATCCAGAGGCTCTGAAAAATTGATAAGATTCTCCTAACTGATCACATTTCACATGACAACTAGCCTGCTGCAAATAGCATCAAGCAAATAATCTCAGGTTATTGACTACCATTATATGCAAAATATTCTGTGCCAGTTGTTAGCCCATAACTGGCTACTCTGTCTGACCCCATCTTTCATCCGCTGTGACATTTGCTTTGAATGCAAGGTTACATTTTGTCACAGAGAGCAAAAACAAGGTTTTTCATCTGTAACTCAATACATGATAATCTATGTTTGCTGGAAGTAAACTCACAGTGTTTGTATGTGAGGGCAAAATTAAAGTAAGAACAGATTAAAGTTGTTTTATTAATAGTTTAATATATACTGAAATTAGCTGGAGAATAATGTATCATTTAAACATTGAAATTAGAAGTTGGCTATAGAAATACAGAAGGGCTATGCAATATATATGATACATGATTGCAATAATAGAATATTGTCAGAGATTTTGGATGTTGTGATAGAACATATGTCTTTTCCTGGTATAAAAGGTTGTATTACAGTAAAATTATGTAATTTTTCGAGCTTATCAGTAGTGCAAGTTAATATGGCCAATGAATAATATTGCGATATTTTCAGGCTATATTGTGATACATAATATATATTCTGATGTTTCAAAATCTCAACTAAAGCACTTAATGAATGTGCAATTTCACATTTTTATGCATAAGATCTCACCAGTGTGATGATTCCACTAGTCCCTGCAACATTTGTCTTCATGATTTACTAATTATTCATTAGAATTGTCTATTGTTTTGTTTTTTTTTATTTGTTTTATTCTTGCAAGCAAAAGGCAGGAAAATACAATCAATTATTATTATTATTCGTTTTAACTATTTATTTTAAACAAAGTAATTACACACAAACTAGAACTAGAAATAAATAATGGCATTATGTAAGCCCATATACTAATTCAAATCCATATCACTGACATACAGTATGATAGTCAAGTCCTGTGTGGGTTCAGTATACAGACATACCCATAAAGCTCATTACCAAGACAGCCACAAGCCTTCCCAGTCCCATTAATTTAATTCCTGTGACCCAACCCATGGGTTATGATTAAAAACACAGGCTGTGAGAGTTGTATTCTTGGGTTGTTGCAGTGGCTGCTGTCCCCTTTGCAGTTTTTTTGAGTGTTTCCTCGTGGACGACATCTCTCTCGTGGTTATCAAATGTTAACACTTTGTCACACTGTTTACAAGCAGCAAAGCCACGGACAACGTCATTCTCACAGCCTTATCACACGCAACCTTTTCCAAATGTCTGACTTGACCACGGGTTGCAGACCTGGTGCAGGACACGTTGCCAAACACTAAAAACTAACAGAGACTCTTCACTTTTTGTGCTCTCTCAGCCTCTCCCTCCTCTTCTCTTCCTGCCACAAAAATGCTCATGCGCCCAGGAGAGCTTACTGGGTGTGTGAGATCACATCAGGAGAGAACGAGAGGAGCAAAACTCCCAAGTGAATTTCATGTCAACAGCTTGAAAGATTCACGTCACAATTTGTAATCAGTGGTTGTGATATAGTCATTTACTGGATCTCGCGTGAAACAAGGCGCGAGTATACTGAGTATATTCGATATATTGTCCACAACTATTTATCAGAATGTTCTACCTATTCTACATTACTGATGATTATTTATCAAAACTCTCATTGTGTTAGTGTACCAATAGTTATCCTTACAATAATTTAACAGTGTTGATATCAAGGTATATGGACAAAAATTTTGTGGTACTTGAATTTGTTGCCCAGTTCTAGCATTTCTGAAGAGGTTCAGAGTAGAAATGATATGTGATCTGGTCTAAAAAATCAGCAAATACATAAATAAATTCATGATATAATTTTAAGGCCATATCGCTTAGCCCTGAAATAGGATATTTATTGCATTCTTTCAGTTATTTTCGTTTCGTTTCGTTTTCTGCCACTTATCCGGGTCCGGGTCACGGGGGCAACAGTTTGAGCAGGGAGATCCAGACGTTCCTCTCCCCGGCCCCTTCCACCAACTCCTCCGGGGGGACACCAAAACGTTCCCAAGCCATCCGAGAGATATAATCTCTCCAGCGTGTCCTTGGTCTGCCCCGGGGTCTCCTCCCGGATGGGCATGCCCGAAACACCTCCCCAGGGAGACGTCCAGGAGGCATCCTGACCAGATGCCCGAACCACCTCAACTGGCTCCTCTCAACGCAGAGGAGCAGCAGCTCTACTCTGAGCTCCTCCCCTGATGTCCAAGCTCCTCACCCTATCTCTAAGGCTGAGCCCAGCCACCATGCAAAGGAAACTCATTTCGGTCGCTTGTATTCGCAATCTCATTCTTTTTGTCACTACCCAGAGCTCATGACCATAGGTGAGAGTTGGGACGTAGATTGACCTGTAAATTGAAAGCTTTGCCTTCTGGCTCAGCTCTCTCTTCACCACAACACACCACTTCAGCGTCCGCATCACTGCCGACGCCCCGCCCCAATCCGTCTGTCAATCTCCTGCTCCATTTTCCCCTCACTCTTGAACAAGACCCCGAGATACTTGAACTCCTCCACTTTGGGAAGCGACATAACCAAACCATAACCAAAACATAACCAATCAAATGTACCCAAAGTCAGATACAGAATCTTTTCAAGTCTCTCTGTAAAAACAAACAAAATTTTTACCATGAATTAATGCAAAAATATGGCCTAGTCATAACATCTTGCTGTCATTTTTTGTTGTCTAAATCAAATCTAAAATAAAAATCTTCCTGAACAGATTAAATCATCCTGGCAGTGAAGTATATGAGGTGTTTAAGAAAGTGTTTAATTGAGCCTTTGTGTTTACATATCATTCTTTCTTCATCATTTAAGAATGTTGACCTAGCAGTGTTGGTCTTTTGGGTGAGGTTTGTCTCTAGAGAAAAACTACTGGGTGTGATGTCTTACTTTCATCACTAAAGAGTGTAGGAGTCAAAACCTCCAACAACTCATCATTGTCTTTTAACATGTTTGAAGACCTTGAAAACTGCTACATTGACATAAAATTAATTTTAGATTTTTGAGGCTTTGGGCTTCATTAACTTTTTGGAATTTTACATACTTCCTAGTAGAATTCTTTTGGAGGTGGGTTTTTAAAAACCTGATATAATAGCAACAATTTGCAGAAACAAAAAAGCTGCGAGTTAATTAATTAGTTGACATAGTTCCCCCATTCTAACAGAAAAAAATCAGAAATATTTTTTCAAAAAGTCACAAAAACAGTGTTTAAGTTGTGTTCACAGACCTTTAAAGTTAGCAGGATTTATAGATAAAGTAATAGTGTACTGGTTTCTTGGTGATCACTGGGTCTTATATCAACACACTCTCATATCCTTGGTATTGTTCTTGCTTTGCTGAGTTCCTGAATGCGTATGGATCAAAAGTATCATGCAGAATGATTAAAGGAAAAATGGGGTGAAATTAAATTGCACCAGGCAACTTATTTGCTGTATGGCTATTGTGGTATTGTAATATTTTGATTAATTATGAGTTTATAGTCTGCTTTACAGACTTTTTGTAGTCCATTCTGTAAAGCCAATATCAAAACCTTACACGTTCCCCTTAGACTCTGGCATTTTTTGAGGATAGAACTCTTTTTATACAACCCCACCACCATCTGAATCATTCATCTATGGATCTGTCCTTTGGTGTTGTGGTCTTAGTGGGTGAATAAGGTTTGTGATAGGCAGAGGACAGGCTGCAGGGGCCTCAGTCTTAAGGATGAATGCCTTGTTTTGAGCGGCTGCCACAATCCTACAATCAGCTAAATTTGTTTAAATCTGCTTGAACTCAATGGCTGTCTGGAGAAATACATGGAACTACTGTCTGGAGCTAAGTGTACACCAAAAAATCAACAATGCTCATCCAGATCCAGGTCAAAGCTAATGTCTATGTGACTGGGAAAGTGTACTGTGTTAGAGGCATGATGAATCAGGGATCTACACGTAGTGGCTCATAAGACCCACTCAGGAAGTGAACATGAGCGTGCCATTTCCAAAAGCCTCGGTTTCTGTCTGACTAAAACGCAACCCCTTCAGATTTAAAATCTGCAACAGAGTCAGCAGTGTTTCTGAATGTCTCTTTTTTTGTGACTTTGGCGTGCGAATGCTGAGAATAAATGTAGCATTAGTTGGAATTGAAAAGGGAATTTTCAACAAGCTTTTGTTCCAGAGAGTGTTCTGCAATTAAAAATGAGACTGATTTGTTCCTCAAGGTGTGTTTAATTTATCTATATTGTCTTTTTTTTGTTTTCTGCATCCTTGTAGACTTTTTACTTATTCTGATGTTGTGTACACATATGATGGAAAATGGCTTTGCAGAGCCCAAATCAGAGTTCCCCATGGGGACAATAATGTATCTACCTGTCCACCCACCAGTCAGCCCTGTTTAACAGGTTGAAGCTCATTTTAACAGTATTGATGTTTCAGTATCATTTACAACGTCCTTAAGTGACAAATGTAGTGACAGAAAAACAGAATGCACCACAGAGGAGCGGGTGTGGATGCAAATGAATGTAAGCTTCCTTTGTGTTAATGTCATGTAATTCTGTGTGATGGTGTGGTTTGACAGTGTGGAGTTTTTTCATTACTCTAGGTGAGGAGTCACATACATTAACCAGTGACAGTGTAATAATGGGTCACAGACTTTGTCGGACCTGCGTCACACTTCCAACTTGAAAGAGTTATCAGTACGTACTAGATTCCAGCCTTATGTGCCATGGAAAAACGGCATCAACAAATCATTAAGGAAGTACCTATTTATATTTCGTCGGCCCAACTTAATTATTGGAAAATGTGAATGACCCTTTGCAGCTGACAGTGAAATTGTCTCCTGCATATTCATTAAAACCAGAAATTTCACTTTGCCAAATATATTTCCGTATGAATTTCCTAATGGAGTTTTTACATTGTGTATTTTAAAAATAAAACTGCCTGTTTTCTCAAAGTCATGTCTAATGGATGGCGGCACAGTGGTGCAGTGGTTAGCACTGTCACCTCACAGCAAGAAGGTCCTGGGTTCGATTCTGGGTCAGGACGTTTCTGTGTGGAGTTTGTATGTTCTCCCCTGTGTCTGCGTGGGTTTTCTCCGGGTACTCCGGCTTCCTCCCACATTCCAAAAACATGCAAATCTGGGGGTAGGTTAATTGGTCACTCTAAATTGCCCGTAGGTGTGAATGTGAGTGTGGATGGTTGTTTGTCTCTATATGTCAGCCCTGCGATGAACTGGCGACGCATCCAGGGTGTCTAATGGATGTGCAGCCACTGTGCTAGTAAAAACAGTAGGAACTACTGACCTTGTTACTTAAGGACCAGAAGTTACCAAATTAAATATAGATTATTTTTTTTGTCAATGTCAGGCTTAGTGTTTTTGCCATCAATTATTCAGTTGCAGAGGGGCATCTATTAGACTGTATACTGTGGATATACTGGATCTCTGTTGAAGCTTTATTTTGTGTCAGCGTTTTTTAGCATAACCGCAAACAACTACACTACTACTCTGACTCATCCTTCTTGTCTGTGTGTGTGTGTTACTTGTTTAAGTATGCAGATACAACGCAAATGACCATTTGAATAGCCATAAGGAGGGTAGCAGCATTATCTGGGTCTGCAGCATTATTTTTTTACGACTGAAAAACATCCTGTCAGTCTGTCACCTGTTAACTCAGCTCTTCTGCTCACACAGAAGCACAAAGAAAAAACTGTAAGACTCAATGCACACAAAACACACACACAAACGCACACACACGCACACGCACGCACACACACACACACACACACACAACCACCTTGCTGTTAAGAGACTTGTTGATTAGAGGCTGGTGGCTTGTAAATGTTTGTCCTTGCTGTCCAAAGCTGACTGTCACTCTCTCCCCCTCCATCTCTCTACATGCCTGTCATTTCCTTCTCATTTGCGTTCTACTCTCCTCCCACCTGTCCTCTTTGTTACCTCTTCTTTCCTCCCTCTTCACCCCTCCCCCTGCTTTACTGTCTTAAGGATACAGTTGAGTGCTTTTTTTTTCTCTCTCTCTGTGTATATGTGTGGGTGTGTCTTTGTAAGTATGCATGTGTTCAGCTGCTTCACCAGGTTGTAGGGTCCTCTGTCTCTTTCTCAAGCTAACTTGGCAACGTACAAATCCTGATTCTATATTGATCATTTTAACTAGTTACCTTGGGCACCCTGGCCCTCCTTGAAGTGGAGACAAGTATGTATGTACTATAGCCTGACTGATATGCAATTTTTTGGGCGATACCAAAATTAGGGAGTTTAAAAGTCCTGATATTGATAAATCAGACCATATGCACAGATGTCCTGCAATAATCCCTACAAAGAGGTTGTCAGACATTTCTAACTAATATGTAATGGATGCAGAATATTTTATTTATTAAAAATTCATTTTCATTGTCTTAAATTATACTAATGCACTGAAACAGTAACCCTCACTGGAAATTAAATAATTACAATCCACCCTGAGCAACTTCTTTGTGCATTGTCGTCTTTAAAAACATTTTTTTTTTCCAATATCTGTGATTGGCCAATATCGGCCTACCATTATATTGGATGGGCTCAAGTATGCACATTAATTGACCTGTTTGTTTCCTCTGTTAATTTTGTGAAAGGTGTCCCGAAGTCAATAATAGCTACCTTTTATATGGAAGCTTTTGAGTAAGAGCCCATAATGTGACCACTTTTTGACCAAAAAAAACTGGGCCATTTGGAAAAAAAAATTTAACTCTTTAAAAGTTTTTAAAGATTTTAATCAAAGGTTGAAAACTCATTATGCAACTGGTCATCTGATCGCTCTGCTTTTGGAATATCCCTACTTTGACTCTACATGCTCGCCTGTTTAATGGAGATCAAAAAATGTTACATCCATTCTGTTAATATCATTAGGTTTAACCCTCTGCACAGAAAAGAGAGACAGACATGTGGTTTAATTACAAAGGACAAGGATGCTATTGCACTGTTCATGTGTTCAAAGTAACTTGAGGATCAGCAACATTTAAACTGCTTTTGAGACAATGTTAAAAATGTTTGGTTGAGATAGTTAGCATGCCATATTAGCCCATTTTTTAGTTTTAATAATAATGATGAAAATTGGAAACTAGCTGTAATAATTAGTTGGATAATTGTCCGTTTGATAATCAATTAAGAAAACCATTGGT
>KV751333.1:6301900-6355502 GCA_001698575.1 Mola mola
TACACTTCGACTCACACTTTCTACTCTTTTGTCAGAACATGAATCGTGACCAGTTGGCTGAACTGTCAGTTACCATCATTTCAATCAGTTGTTGATTTGAGAGAGGATAAGCAATCTCTCTCCATCCTCCACTTGGCAGACTTTCCTAGTCTGGCCTCAGGTGCTGTTGTATGTGGACCAAAAGTGATTAAAATTTACTACATTTTAATTCAGTGTTACTATTTTACTTGCCTTTACATAACTGGCAGTGCAGCAAATTCAGACCAGTTGCTCACCTTGAATCATCTGACCTGTTGCTCCACAGCAATTAAAATCTGAATTCTGAATTTAAGTAACATTGTCCAATCTGAACTTTTTCTTCCTCGGCCTTACCTGTATTTTTATTGGAGTTGCCACAGTGAATTGTCCTCATCCATTCCTCCCAGTACTCTGCATCTTCTTCTCTTACAACAGCTGCATGTCCTCTTGCACCACAAACTATCTCCTATTTGGATTTGTTCTTTGCCTTCTGCCTGGTAGCCCCATCTTGAGCATCCTTCTACCTGTATATCCACTGTCCTGTTCTGCACATGTCCAAACCATCTAAATCTGGCCTCTCTATCTTAGTATCCAAAACGTCTGACCTGTGCTATCCCTCTGATGTGCTCATTCCTAATCCTGTCCATCTTCATCACTCCCAAAGAGAATTTCAACATCTTTAACTCTGCCATTTCCAACTCTGCCTCCTCTCTTTTGGTCAATGGCACCGTCTCCAAACCAAACAACATTGCCGGTCTCACTACCCCTCTGGCAAACCTTTCCTTATACTTGTGCTGCTACTCTTGCTGTCTAGTCCGAACAGATAACCAATTTATTGATTTAAAAAATACCAGACCAGCAGTTGCCAATTCAGAAGACTATTCCTCATGATGCTGGCACAGGAGCTTCCAAAGCTTCCAGACTTGGTGCATCTTATTAATGAAGAATATATGGGCAAACTTCAAAAGGTCAGGAACGCAAAAGAGACCACATATTTTTTTTTATTTTTATACTGCTCAAAAAATTTAAAGGAACATTTGGAAAACACATCAGATCTCAATGGGGAAAAAAAAACCATGCTGGATAGCTATACTGATATGGACTGGGTAATGTTTTAGGAATGAAAGGATGCCACATTGTTTGATGGAAATGAAGATTATCAACCTACAGAGGGCTGAATTCAAAGATGCCCTGAAAATCAAAGTGAAAAAATAATGTGGCAGGCTAGGACTTACTGCACCAGTGTAGGGTCTGACAATAGGTCCAAGGATTTCATCCCAATACCTAATGGCTGTCAGGGTGCTGTTGTCTAGCCTGTAGAGGTCTGTGCGTCCCTCCATGGATATGCCTCCCCAGACCATCACTGACCCACCACCAAACCGGTCACACTGAATGATGTTATAGTTAGCGTAACGTTCTCCACGTCTGTCACATGTGCTCAGGGTCAACCTGCTCTCGTCTGTGAAAAGCACTGTGCGCCAGTGGCGGAGCTGCCAATTCTAGTGTCCTATGGCAAATGTCAATCGAGATCCATGGTGCCGGACAGTGAGCACAGGGCCCACCAGGCCCTCAGGCCACCCTCATAAAGCCTGTTTGTGATTGTTTGCTCAGAGACATTCAACCCAGTGGCCTGCTGGAGGTCATTTTGTAGGGCTTTGGCATTGTTAGTCCTGTGCCTCCTTGCACAAAGGAGCAGATACCAGTCCTGCTGATGGGTTGAGGACCTTATACAGCCCTCTCCAGATCTTCTTGAGTAACTGCCTGTCTCCTGGAATCTCCTTCATGCTGTTGAGACTGTGCTAAGAGACACAGCAAACCTTCTGGCAATGGCACATATTGATGTGCCATCCTGGAGGAGTTGGACTGCCAGTGCAGCCTATGTAGGGTTCAGGTATTGCCTCATGCTACCAGTAGTGACACTGATGCTAGCCAAATGCAAAACTAGTGAAAAACAGTCAGAAAAGATGAGGAGGGAAAAAATGTCAGTGGCCTCCCCCTGTAAAACCATTCCTGTTTTGGGAGTCGTTTCATTGTTGCCCCTCTAGTGTACATGTTGTTAATTTCATTAACACAAAAGCAGCTGATACTGATTAACAACCCCCTCTGCTACTTAACTGACCCGATCAAGTTAAATTTTTTTGAGCAATGTATTATTTTTAACTGAATATTTTTGAATTTCAGTCTGTTGGTGGGGTAAGAGCTAATTTGTAGATGAAACATGGTATACTAAGCACATTTTTTTCTCTTTACCTATGTTGTGTTATGGATTTTGACTCTGCCAAATAGATTAATTAATAAGCAAAGAGATGTAAGTGTGAGACTATACTTCACAAAACATGTTCCAAGTGTTTCAATTTTTCACAATCCTTTTTACAAATAAGTTAAAATACGATTGTGATCAAGGGAGAACATTTCATATGCCATAATTTGAATGAATTTGAATGAAGTTTGATGAGATAGAAGGAAACTTTTACAGTGAATGTTTGGTGGAAGCAGTAAATGCAAAGGCTTATGGCCAAAGATATAAATTGTAACTAGGAGATTTTGGGCTAGTGTAATTTATCAGCATGTCCACTATCTTCCCTCACAAGACATATCATGCTGTACGTTTAGCCCAAGGCCAGGATGCTACCTACAAGTATAAGATCCATGTAATGAATATTGTGATAGTGTAATAAAGTCACTGTAAATATATAGTCCTGGCAGATAGCCTGCAAGACTTTTTGTATATTTAATCCTTATATTAATATGATTGTTACAGCACTGCTCCTAGAAAGTCAAATTGGATCGATTGCTCCAGTGTTAGGGTTTTGGTACTTATAAGCCTTACTGGGGGAGGATGAGGATGAATGTGCTCATTCCAGGTCTTTACATTTGTTCCCTTCAGGCTCTGAGGTCTCTCCAGGAGGGAATACAGACTCCAGAGTGACTGATGGGGTCATTTTGCATATATATTATCAGTGCATGTTATTTGTGTGTCTCGTAGCCTTTGTAAAGTCCAGCCATAGCCAGGGGCAAGCCTTAGCATGCCACACACCACAGGCATGGATGCAGAGATGATGATCTATTGAGCATTATTGCTTATAAGCTGTACCCATCATAGAGATACATCCACTGTTTTTCTGTCATTACTGTTTCCACTCCCACAGTTCCTGCTCATGCATAATCATTGAGCATTCGTTTGGAAAAGCCTGCGGCAAAATAAATTAGATGGATGGTTATTACTATTACCTAGTATTTGTTCTATAGTTCAAGGCAGGAGCAAGCCTTAATGCATGGATGAGAAACTGTTCAAGCAAATATACGGTATATACATTATACCAACTGTGAGACACACATAACACCTTCAGCATTACAGCCATTGCTCTCACATCCATCGAAAGTTATGGAAAGTTAGACTAATACTTCTTAGAACCAGCACTTTGTGCCTATTGTACAAGCCATTTTTTGAAAACCAGGTGTTCAATTTGAAGCAGAGGTTTGCTGCACAATTTATTATTTAAAATTTTTGACATTAAGTAACACTAAAGCAAATGCTATATAAACTAGGGTACCAGAGTCCTGCACAGGTCACTTTTGATAAACTGCACCTGCCCAGACCCGTAAAGTTCACTACCAGAACTGACACGTTTCTCATAATTATTTCCAAATCCAACCCACACTCATGTCCCACAACCTGACATTTGCAACGTGATTAAACACACAGGTTTTGACACCTTTGTTCTTGAAAAGTTACTCTCAGTTGTTGCTTTTGCAGCTTTCCTCAGGGACAACGTGACATATCTTTCTAATGGCTATCAAATGTAAACACTTTGTGTGACTGTTTGCAAACAGCCACTGATGACGTTATTCTCACAGTCTGTCATTACAACGGATTTCTCTGTAGGTTTGAAGTCCGAATGGGACTTCAATGATGTATTATCCATGATGCGGTATTCTCCACTGGCTGTTTTTTACTTTTATAGCTTACATTTTCATGCAGCTAGCAGCGAGCCAACGCCACAGCGCATCAATAACATTTTCACCAGATGTCATGGGGTGAAAAACTGCGTAGTTGCTTTTCACAGTAAAACAACATGGCACCTGACTCGGCCTGATTACAATATTGTTACCCGAACTGTCGCAGGACTCTATACTGTTCTTCAAACCAAATTTGAGAAAAGAAAAATGACAATTGAAAACGCTTAGCTCTGGAAAGAAGTCTTTTGACATTAGAGACTGGTTCTTACTAATTATTGTCTACAATTGTATAGTGTGTTCTCTCCTATGTAAGAACCAAGATATAGGCAGGTTAAGTGCATTTTTGCCTTGAACTTAATTTGTTTGTTGTGATGCATGAAGGCAGCAGGCGATGCAACCTTAAAAACTTTATTTTCAAATGCATTTTAATTTTCTATTGCCTGGAGTGTGCCAGTGAAGTTAAGTGACTGTAATTTGTTGTGAAACTAATGGAGTTACTTTGTGCCTGTGGATGTTGGAAACATGCCTTCAGCCACCCAATGGAAGTAATCAGTCATCTGATTATTGCCTTTAACTTAGATGTGACATGGAGAAATTGTTGCTTGGGGCAAAAATAAATAAATAAATAAATAAATAAAGCTGGCTTAATGAAATGTCAATAACAACTCATCAATAACCATTCAGGCACCCGCCACACATAATTTGGACCATCTGTGTTCAAATGCAGTTCCCTCTTTCTATCGTCCACCTACAGCTTGATTCCAACTTTCAGAGAGCTCACAGCTCAAGCATGAGCAATAGCCAAACCATAAGCTATGGGACATCTATAAGACAAGTGTGAAGAGGTATGTTCTGAACTGCTAACAAAATCTAAATTAGATTTTAAAGTTTGGCAAAGTTGTTGTGTTTCATTTTAGGATTTTTCCAGTCAGAACATCAGTATGTGCAGGCTGTCATTTCCAGCTAAAGGTGAACTTTGAAGCTTTGCTTTTCTTTCCTATCAGTATGCTACAGGCTTTGGCCTGCTGTTAGAAATGGACCTGGGTTACTGGTGCAAGTGTCTTCTTCTATTCCTTCCTGTTACCATGTTTTATTTGGTGCACCCTTAACTTAAAATAAAATGTCAGAGGAGAGCATTAAAAACAACAGGTCTTTTTTTCTATTTTGTACATTGGTCTATAAAATGTCCAATCATTATGAAAAGAAACGCATCACAATTTTCTTAAAAAGAGGGAACTAACAAGATGTTTGATGTTATTGCTTAAAGATTACCAAAACAATTAATCAGTTCTCAAAGTATTTAGCAAAGAATTTTCTTTTTATCAAATTTATCGAAACTGATTGCAGCATCTGTGTAATGAAGTTGGTAAATTCCCGTACTAGAACTTCTCTTCTCAAGTAGAAACACAGAGCAGTGTTGATGGCACATTATGAAAAGAATATATAGTACTGAAATTAGTAACATTAAAGTAAGGATAATTAGTTCCCCATTTTCAACCTAGCCATTATTTGGATTTACCAAGCAGCTCATGGGCTGTGTTCAGATGAGGCATGGGCATAGCTTTTTGGATCATTTGCAGTCTACAGTAGGAGCACAGTTTTATTAGCATTCCCTTTGCTATAGGCAGTGACGTATGGCAAGGTGAGTGGCCTCTTAGCCTCATGGGACTTTGTGGGAACACACATGTGTAAAATCTATGGGCCCATGTTGCCATTAATGACCATGCCTTGTGCGTCTTTTGTACTGGTTTAATTAGTGAGGCCAGGAGGTGCCATTTGTCTTGTCTTGTACACAGGTAACACTTTGTTAGCTCATTTGCATTCAAAGGTTATTGATTGCATTTATAAATTGTGTTAACATTTTTTTTAGGATTGGTAAAAGGCAAACATGCTTTAAAATGACATGGCACATTGGTGAGTTGCTTTAAGATCACTTACTTATATTTTAAGTAAGTATAAAATCTGTAACTTCAAAAGTGTGTTAGGCCTGTTGGAGTCTAGAGGGGAGCCTACCAAGTTTTTTGGGGCCAAGCCCTGTAACCCGGTAATAGAAATTGAAGAAAATGTATTTGGATATTCAGTATTAACATACTGTAACCCAATAAATCCAGGGTTTATGGCCAGCTGATTGTCTTTGCCTAATCCAATTCAGTCTAATAACCAGAATCATAAGCTACCAATCATATCGCCATTTACTTCTCAATTTCCCTGTCCTTCATTTTTTCTTTTTCATGTGATGGCTACCATTATAACACTGAAAGCTCCACTGCTGTACATATTTTACCTTAAAATGTCTTAGAAGGATGTGAGATTTAAGGACCATAAAATAATGTTTCTATACTTTATACACATCTAAAGTCTGCATGTTCTTTATATGAGTGATATAATTTCTCTGAAAGAATTTTTTTCAGAATTTGTACAATTCACTCAGTATTGTTAATTTGATTCATCTGGTTCATTCAACATCATGCTGTCTGTTTCACACACAATCAACTTCTTTATCTTGTTACTAAGCGACAGCCAGGCTGAACAATAGGACGGTGTAAGCTTAAGGCAAGGTTAACACACTTGAAAGGCATTTTCTTCTGTAAAGTTCTGAGATTAGAGTCAGATTTTGTAAAGTTGCAGGGGATGACAGAATTGCTAATGGGAATGCCCTCTGGGTGCTCTCTGAGAGAGTGAGAGTGAGAGAGAGAGAGAGAGAGAAAGAGCTTTAACATTTTTATGCATAAGATGACAGCAGTGTGATGATTCCACTAGTCATTGAAACATTTGTCTGCATTATTTACTATTTATTCAATAGAGGTTTTTATTGTTTGTTTGTTTTTTTTTGTGTGCAAAAAGGATAAGATATAATCAAGTTTGATTTATTACTAGTTATTGATTTTAACTTCAATGTTTAATACGTTATTACTTCAAGAACAGAACAGCACTAAGCTTTTAACAAATGGAAATAAATAATGGCATTATGTAAGCCCATATTATAATTCAAATCAATACCAATGACACATGTTAGTCAGAGTCCTGCACAGGTCCAGTTTCGAAATTTCATTGATCAAATTTCATTTTTTATTTTAAATAAGCATTAGGGCATGAATGCGCAGTCCACAGTTACTTCTCCCTTGATCGGAGGAAAATGTCCAGTCAGACTTCATTCAGGGCTCTCTTGCTCCACCACCAACTTTTATAGCTATTGGTACAATCAAAGGTAATTCCCCCGTTAAACCATTTTGAGGAGTCATCATGCATAATGTTGAGGTCACATATTACAGTAAATTCTTTAACAAAAGCAGTTACCCTCACTGAATGATGGCTTTTACTTTCATGGTCATAGACAAACTCAGATAGGGATTGCTGAACCAATAGGACCCACTGGAGAGGGTTTGCGTAACCCCTGCTCTGTTTTTACCATTACAGGAACATTTTTTTTTTTTTTTTTTGTTGCTCATTCATTCTCCTTTTAGTTTTTCAGGTATGCTTAGAAAATTGGCATTGCAAAAAAGATTTAATTTAAAATTATTTGACATTAAAGAGATTGAAAAAAGCTTTTTCACTGACAAAAAAAAGAAAAAAAAAAATCGACTCTAACACCATTACATTATGATCAAATTCTCCAGCTCACTATAGCTGAAATCCACATCCTCAGTGCTGCTGGTGTCCTTTTTAAAAACTGGCTCACAAAGCCACTTATGCACTCCTGAAAAATAAAGATTAGCAATGGACTGATCTGTTCATCAAAGAAGGAAGAAAGGATTTGGGATAGCTTTCTCCCACCACTGTATAAATAGTTACAAATGAAAAAGGTTTAAACTCTTAGCTGACTAAAGAAAACACACTGGATTGCTGCCCAAATGGTAAAATAAAGGGCAGAGAGGCTCCCAGCTGGGATCCTCCCCTGAAAATTTGTCTTATCGGGTTTATTCATAACCGGTGAAAATAAATCCACAGAGAAACTGATTGTTTTGTAAGAACTGGTGAAGTTTTTCTGTCTTCAATGCAGCTGGGAAAACTTTGCATCTTAACATTATTATTTACAAACAGGAAATTCTATTAGTATGAAATAAATACTAATAGATACTAAATAGATAATACTAAAAATTAAAAAAAAATTAACAAGGTGAAAAAAACCCCCACTATAGTTATTGAAATTAACAATAAACTGAATGTATTTATGTGTTATAACAAATAAAAACTTTATGACCCAAAATATTGGGAAAATAAAGAAAAGACTGCATATTTTTCTAGATTATGAGCATCTTTTTAATGCCTTTTTTCCACGCTTCTGACTCTAATAACTCTATTTTAGCCGACTGTGT
Organism: Mola mola; assembly: GCA_001698575.1. Lineage (NCBI taxonomy): Eukaryota > Metazoa > Chordata > Actinopteri > Tetraodontiformes > Molidae > Mola > Mola mola. Next base: position 6,310,195 of record KV751333.1, read on the forward strand.
TTTATTATAGTCAATTAGTATAGCCACAACTGTAATTTTGATTACAGTTTTGGCTATATTTTGAAATTGTTTGATTACATCTTGTACTATCAAGGTTTTTTCAGGTAATAATTTGCCTTAAAGTTTAGGAAATGTCATGGCAACTGTATTATCCTTTTTCAGTATTCGACTTAATTACTCTGTAGTGGAGAAAATCTAATTTGGCCTGCTTTGTAATTATTACCTTATCACATGTTTAAATATCATTATCAACAAAACAGTGGATATTATGGATATAGATAGAAGAAAAATAATTATATAAAGTAAATGGTTTGTTTTAAGAGCTCAGGACTTTTATTTATGTCTGAGTGAAATTGATGGAAAGTTAAGTGTTTGGCCAACATGGTCGAGCCAATTCATATTCCACAGTTCTCCATTCCTTTACCCAGGTCATCTAAAAAAGCTGCATCATGTTGTTTTTTGCTGTTTAATCCACATCTCTGGCAACCTGTTAAAGGATGAGCCCAAGTTCTGCTGCTGCCAGCCAGCTGTATTGAAGAGAGAGATGGGTTTAATGTAGGGAGGGAGAAGAACAAAATCAATCTGCCTTTCACAAAGTCTTCATTAGATTGCATTTTGACAAGCAGCTGGGTCAAACCCAATCGGGTGACTTCCTACACCAAGAGAAATGTCAATATCTCACTGAACGGTGTAAACATATGACTTGTGGACTTGTGTTTGTGTTTTAGTGTGTCATCTTTGTTGACAATATTTGTGCTCCCACTGGAGTGTTATTTTACTACCAGGACCTGGTTTTTACCCGAACGTTCAGCTGAAAATATAGATTTTCTCTTTCATCACTTTCATCATTCCATTCTCCTCACAGCAGACAGCTATCTGCTAATATTGATTATTGTGTAATGTTGCTTTTCACATATACTTGGTTTGTTGACCATGTTCACAATACTGTGCACTGTTAGGCCCTAATCAGGCTAGTAGGATTGACACATTTGTTTAATATCCCACCAAAACAGGTCAGGGAATCTGTAAAATGTAGATGACCTTCAGCTGTCTCACTCACTTGAAGAAACTAAAGCTCACTGAAGGGCGACCGAGTTAGCTATTATACTTACATAAGCAATCCTGTAATGACTTGAATGAGTGTGTCAATCAATTCAGAGGCTCTGTTCCTGACCTACCCAACTGAGTATCAAGATAGTTCTGTAGTAGCCGTTAATGTCATTGCCAATCAGCTCAACCATCAGTTACTATGCAGCAAATATTACAGCAAGTGTGAGTTTCCTGCTGTGTCCTGTTAAAACGTCTGCTTTGTGACCAGTCCATTTGTGTGCTACACTATAACAGACTGTGTGAAGCAGTATCATTCATTACCAGCAGGATTCCTTTATGTTTGTCTATGATATTAATGCCTTATAAAAACATGAATCTGACATGAAAAATGCATTCTATAAACTATGCAGTGTTTGGAAGGGTCTCACAGTGTTGGGATTCGAGCTTTTAATAGTTTTCACATAAACCCCATGGACAGTATTCTGGTAGGCCTGGCTGTTGCAGCTGTGACTAGCCATTACAGAAACAAAGTATTAACCCTACTTTTCTGTCAGCTGAGACTGTGGGGAGGCAGCATTTTTACATTTTTACAGCAGGACAATCAATACTGACCCATTTTGTGAGAGTTGAAATACTAAACCGCTTAGGAAATCCCTAACGGATCCTTCAAGAACTGGTCCCTAAGCACAGAGATGGATGTTGTCCTCAGACTTGGAATTGTGAGAACATGTGAAGAGACAAGGTGGAAAATGGTTAGGTGGTGAAGTTTTGCTTTTGAACAGCATGGATCAGAAAGCAAGTAATGTAAGTGGAAAATGTCTTTTAGAGGTTGCTACCAGCACATGAGGGATTATGGTAACATTAACCTTGTTTTCTGTTTAAATAAGTCAATGTACGAACATTGTGCTGGGAATAACTGGAGTGTTAAAGATCTCTTGACCTGAGGACTACTTTACATATTTTACATATATTTGTATTTGTGTTGAATTTTGCTATGAAACCTGATGATTGCAGTATCTGATTGCAGATTGCTGTTTGAATTGTTGCTGTAATTTCTAAACAGGAATTGAGAAAGAAAAGTACGAACCAGTTAATTTTTAATTTTGTTTTTAACATATTTAGCATTTTTTGCAAGATTCAGTTGATAGTTTGAAACCCTTTTCAGTCTTTCCGTTGTTTTGTCCTCAAGGGAGTTTTTTCGATGATATTTTAAAGCCAAACCTGATCTGGTACTATTGAATTTTAAAGACATCTGAAAAACAATTTTTGGTTATCATCTCAAAACAACTTTAGTGCTTTCTTGTTTTGCAGGTCTGAATTGGCACTTGATGTGGACTTTAATACTCTGTGACTTATTTAATGAATTTGAATAAACAAGATAGTGTTTTATTCTTGTTTAGGCCAGGCGTATCTAATCATGGAATGCTTAGAATGGTTAAAATGCCCCCCATGTATAGCCTGGCCACTGCGGAGAATTAAAACATAATCTTCAATGGATAGAAAGACTTCACTCAAATAATTTTATCCAAATTTTTCTTTATACCAAAATAGAAACACAGAGCTACCTGGGAAGACAAATTGTCTAATGTGAAAAACTGCAGCACAGTGAAAAGGTGGTCATTAGTACCTTGAAGTGTTGTAAATTATCTAAACAATATAAAACACTGGAGTGAACCTATACAACCACTTCCTCACCTTTCACTTGTCTTCTAAAGGAAACTATTCTAACTAACTTTAAAGACTCTTACTTTGTATCTGGACTCATTTACTCGCCATACTGAGTTTAGTCTGCATGCACATGGGCATTGCACACCAGAACCTGTTTTTGTGATGTAATTGGAGGAGAGCTGTGTGTAACTGGTAACACTGTGCTAGTTCAGTGTGCCTGATTCTGGTTCTAATTGAACAGGGCCTTCATGAATATTATTTTATACAGCTGTGCTTTTTGTACTTTGATTAAATGTCTGTTTGACAACCCCATGCTCCTGCACATCTACACACTGAGCCCAAAAAAATTTGCCTTGTGTAATTTTAAGTCTCTTGTGTCCCTCTTGTATCATTTACATGCAATGTATTTCTGGTTTCTGTGTGTGACACAGGGATCTGGGTTTCATGGTCCATTCAGGTGCAACTTGTAAAACAATGGTCTGTCATTAAATCATTCAATTAAGGTCTTTCAGTACAGCATTTTTATTATAATATGATCATTTGAAGTTTCTTTTGCAGTATTACATATAGACCTGGACCTAATGATTATTTTTTATCATCGAATAATTTGAAAAGTATTTTCACGATTAATTGATTGATAAAATATTCTATCAACTGTCACAAAGGAAATTACTTCTTTAATCTAACTAGTAGTTAAAAACCCAGACACTCTTCATTTGCTGTCAGAAATGATAAAGAAAAGCTTATATTTAAATTGCTGGAAAAAACAAAATTTTTTTTGACTGAAATGATTATTCGATCATAGAAAATAGTTGTTGATTAATTTCCTTTTGACTGATTAATGAATTAATCATTGCACACTTCTTTATTAATTAAACATCAATATAGTCTAACCTAAAAGGGTTGGGGAGAAAACAAACAAACAAAAACAGTCAGATTGTCTTAAAAAGTGTATGATATAACTTCTTTTTCTTTACGAAGGAAAAGAAAATTGCAATAATACTTGGAGGATTGCAAATTGAATCAGGACCCAAATATTGTAATGTCAAATCAAGGCAAAATCATATTGTCCTCGCCTTAACATTCCCTAACAGGCATAAATTGTGACAAGTATACAGTATGTTAGGCCAGTATTTTTTTTTCATCTGACTGTCAAGTATGCTGATGGAAAAAATTAAATTTTGGCCACTATTTCCCACATAAAGCCTCCCATGTCATTCTGCAGTGTCCCTGTGTAAGTGGAGTAATGGTGCGCAGAGGCTTCCAATGTCTTTTCAACTCTAATATAAATGCAACCCCAGGGCCTGGCCCATTTCCATTTCTATTTCATGATGTTTAATGTGTCAAACTTGGCTTCTTCTGCGCTTCTATCTTTTTGTAAGATTTTCAATTTCGTCTCATTGGCCCTGAAATACGTAGACAACTTGCAGTATCTAGACAGTAAGATTTACATAATGCAAGAGCTTAATTTTTTGGGCCTATTTTTGCCGACTTGATCATAATGAATGTTTAATACGTTCTTATTTACTCCCATAAAAGGCTTCATGTGTATCTGCACCCATGCATTTGGCTGAACCAACAGCAGATGCTGGCTGTGTTTAGAGATATCGTTACGAGAGACAGTTATATTTTTTACAGAGGTGCACACTGTTTACATCCACATGTACAGAGAGTAGGAGGAAGACGAGAGTAAATTCAGGATAGCATAAACACAAACGTGCCAGTTAAACAACCCTAGAGCAACCGTATCAACAACTATTTGAAAAAGCAGAAGGTCTTCTGCAAGCGACAAGTACTTCACTCATTTTTAACTTTTGGTTACAGAGCATGGTTGTTTTAACTTTGTCTTTGTTCCTTTAGCTGTTAAAATGACATTTAGGAATTTTTGCTGTTTTCCTCAGCTCTCTAGCCTATTCCTTAGTATACAGTGTATATAGACACTGTTTCCCCTTAAAGTTCTTTAAGGCCCTGTGGAAAGAGCTGAGACAATCCGTGGGTACTGAATTCATTTCTCATTTCTTCCCCAACGTCTGTCCTTCTCCTTTCTTCCCCACCCGTGCTTTGGTTTGGCTATACAACCATGATGTGCATCACAATATAGTATTTTTTTCTGTAAATTTAATGAAATAATGGCTATAAAACATAACCACATACTTCCTGATAACGTATTTAGATAGTCCTGTGGATTAAAGAATATCTAAACCTCAAAACAACAGTTTTCAGATGAAAAACAATGTACACAGAGCAGGAAAATGCTAACACTGACTTTCAGTCTGCACTCATCCTCACATTCTGACACAGAGCAGACAGGGAGATTATCATCATTCTGTTTTTATCATATATTTTGCCAAGCCCAACGAATAAGTGACAAATTATATGTGTGTGTGTATACTGTATATATACATACTCTGCCATTGAGATGGCGGAGATCTAAGCAGTCAAGCATCTGCACTTCACCACACACTCACATGGGATACTGCTATGTAAAGCAGATTGTGCACATATGTGTGTGTCGGGGTCTTCGTGCCACTTGGCAGTCAAATGTCCTTATTTGTGCAACAAGCGTTTTGTCACTTGACTGTCCTCTCTTTGTCTCTCACTCATTGACTCACTCACTCACGTTGCTCCTGACATTAGTGTGTGGATTCATCTTCACAAATGCACTCACACACCTTTGCCATTTCTGATTTTACACACATTCCCGGAGTTACAGATTACTAACAACACCATGGAGCAAACAAGGTCATTAACCCTTAAGTCTTTGCTCATCAGTTAATTATTCATCATCACATTCTGGGCTTAAACAGCTGCGTGAAGTACACAAACACTGAATGAGTGCCAGTTTTCTAATATTTTGACAACATGTAAATGAGATATTTGTACATCACTGCACATGTGTGGATGCACGCAACATGATCGGGGCCTCATAGTTTTAATAATAACATGTCACTTTATTTTAGCAACATGTGATTGGACATGCTTTGCTTTAGGAAGTGTATGGCTTAAAAATGGCTTTGTCTCAAAGAGTTCTTGGCCACTTTAGGGGGGACAGACTGTTTTTATCTATTTTACAATATTTATTCTTTGTTAAAAGACTGAATATGATGTTGCAGTTAGAATGACATAAATATTCAAAAATCTCATTTTTAAAAAATATTGTTTTTAAAAGATGTGTAAACTGCCTTACTTTTGCTCATGCTCTCAAAGTGAAGCATTAGCTTTCAAGTTTCTTTAGGACTAAAAATATTCTTATATGTAAAGAAACTCCAGAGGTCTCTTAGGTAGAGCTATGTTTTGTAATTCAGAATTGGAGAGTCTGTTACTGCTGATTTTTAATAATATGTGTGCTTCAGATGCACATTTGTCAGGGTACTTTTTCAAGAATTTGCTCTTTCTATTATTACCTTCACCAAGGAGGTTATGTTTAGCCTTCAGTAAGTTTTTTTGTTTGTTTGTTTTGTTTTTTTTTAGTTTTTTTCTTTACAGGATTACCCAAAAACTACCTAATAAATTTGCATGAAAATTTTGCGGGAGGTGAATATTGGCCCTACACATATCCCATTAAATTTAGGCGGTAATCGGGAACAAGGAATTTTGTAAATGATTCTTTAGCACTAATAGATCAGCTTATATATTTTTGCTTTATAATGTTAAAAGCTCAATAGTATGCAAAATATGGGTAAACTGTCCCTACCAAGTGAAAAAAATTATGATGATATATTCTAATCAAATTCAGAATGTTGCCACTAAGGAAATTTTTATTTTATTTCCTTTTTTCATGAATAACATTAGAACAACAGCATGTATCAACACAAATCCAGATGTATCCTAGAAATATGTTTTGAGGGTCTCGGAAATTTAAATATTACTCTAGCTTTGGGCTGGAAGCATGTGGAGGTGATCAACACATTCGGGGATTCCAGCGCATTATCAGATATTTGCAATCTTGTTTTGCTTTTGTTTTTCTCAGTTTCCTGTAAATTCATCCCTAAAAATAGGAATATATAATTATGTCAGTCTACAATCTTTGTCTCTACACAAAGAATGTCAATCTTGTCTTTCATTTTACACTGTACATAAGTATGTACAGAATTTTTTTCCCCTGCTTATTAGTTTTGCATGCTGTAGGTTCTCCTCCATTAACAGTCCTGCTGACAGGAAACCTGTATAGATGGCTCTTATGGTGTGTGTGATGCATTTGTGTATGTACCAGTGAACACACAATTATTGGTCCACTGCCTGAGACAGATCGATAGGCTAAAAGAGTTGGAGCAGGGGAACTGAGGTAAACAGGAACAGGTTCAATAGTTAGAGAGGAGGAAGTCACTGTCAACACTCCTCTGCCATTCTGCCCCAAATAATCCCATTTTTGGCTTGCAGTTGCCGTGTGACTGCATACTCTTGAGATGAGAGCATGTGTGTATGTACAGTGTGTAAGATCTTTCAGCTTGATTGGACATGATGTGCCTCAGAAAAGCCATTTCACCTTAAACACAGAGCTAGCCAGCGCAGAACTATTGTGTGTCTGAAATAGCTACAGCCTTCATCCAATTAGAGTCAACACATAGCGATCCTGAGCACTAAATCAAATCCGAACAGTTAACACACCGGAATGTTTAGCAGTGTTAGCCACACTTAACATTTGCATACTGAATTAGAGAACTGCGCCCCTCACCTGTTGATGTGTTTTGCTTTTCCAAGTAATTCTGATGACAGTTTAAAGAAATCCCAGCCTGGTGCCAGACCTCTGAATTCCTACTCATATCCAAGATTTATTTGATCAGTTTAAACATGTATGCCACATGTCAAAATCAAATGATCTTGCTTACATCTCCAAGCAATGCTAGCATTATTGCACTCATAGAGAGGCACAATCCCACCCCTTCTCGCTCTTCTGCACCACGATGAGACCTTGTATGACAAATGATTTTTTTCAATAAGTAATTGCAAGAGACAACATTTAGATCACTTTGGAATTGTGCAATAAGTTATACATAATATGTTTCAGTGTAAAGGTGTCAGACTTTGAAACTATGTATGTAATGTGTGACTACACACCTACTAGTCTTGTATTTGACATCATCTAGTTAAACAGGTCAATAAAGTCTTGTAGAGCCAGTCCCACATACCAGCTGGCTATCAGAACACTGTAAGAAGATAAGACAAAGCCCACCCCTTGTGTTCAGGATTCTTCTTGGGATAAAACCATGTCCAACTCTTCCTGTTTTCCTCATTGTGATTGATATTCAGTTAAATAACCTGTTTTAACATTAATGTACACTTGCACAGCAACTCACACACAGATCTCTTAATGTGACATGTGTATAGGGGCAGTAATTAGTGGGCTCTCTAGCTGTAATTAGTGGGTTTAAATGGGGGAAAGCTATCACTAGTTGTGCTTTTGACATGTGGGGGATATGCTATTCAAATAAAGTGCTCTTTGTTCAGTGTTTCTGTGTGCATGTGTGAATAAAATAAAGACATGTGAAGGTGGAGCAGCATTTTTGATCTCATGACTTTTCTTCAGTAGGTGACCCCAATACTAAATGTAGCAAAAGTTCAAATGCAAGAAACACTATACGTGTGTATAAGAGTAGTGTTTTGGTGTGGTTATCGGGATCTATGTACACAGTGAGAGATGCAGATGGAGCACAGTGGATAAGACATACTGTAATTGTACTAATTATGCTTCTCCTTTTCCTCTCGACCACCTTATTGCTTATTCCCTTAAGGATTGCAGTTTAATAACCATTTGTTCTGTGAAAAACATGATATCAGAGTCTTTTCATATACAAAGCTATTCAGCTTGCTGAAGAAGACCCCCTTTGATTGACATGATGTCAGTCATGCTTACAATAAGAATTCAGGAATAAACTAGGGGTAGCATCACAGTAGTGTGAGGGTATTTATTCCTCTCATCCAATACACAGATTTGTTATGAGTGTTTATGGTCGTGCGTGTGGCATTTTTAATAAACAAAATTAATATGATCATGATTTTTGTTCTCCTATGCGAACTCATTTTTAAATTGTTTACTGTGCTTTATTAGTTAATAAAGTCTAGGTTTTAAGACATCATATGGGCCCTATTGAGTATTTTACTCCATTTTCTAAGATTTGATTGACTGAATTATGTACCATTTTATCATGAAAAAAAATAACATTATATGGAGCAGCTTGGCAAACTTTTGCATAGTGGGCATTTCAAAGTGCAAAACCTCTATATCCTGTCGTGTTCTTTTTTAAACCCTAGTTATAATATATTACTGTCTCACTCAGCACTGATGCTTGTAGTTACTTGTAACAGGATGAGCACTGCCAGGGTATTTTGTGCAGTAATGTGATCCCCCAGGAGAGATTGTGCAGGCTATGTATCTGCTAGTTTCACATTGCTGAATGCTTGTGTATGTGGTTTACTTTATTCAGTCATACAAATTAGCATTGTAGTGCATGTGGCATTATGCATTTGGTTTGAACACAGTGCCAGTAGGTCTATATGAAGTATGCCTGCACAGATTTTGAAGATGGAGGATAAGGGGTTTAAGTGTAATCCAGATTTTAAAAAGCTCTGCGACAATGCTACATAACCTGGATTAGCAGCACAGACGAGTGTTGAGCTGGAGGAGGAGCCACATGTCAGACTGAAGTGAGTGACTGGGTGATAGATTGGAATCTACTCATCATATATCCTCTAGTCAGCACCAGATAAAAATGAAACTTAAATTCTTCCTATAGGGGAATCAGGTGCTTTCAGCAGCAGATAATGGAACAGTAGAAAATGTTCTTGTTCATTTATGATTAGTAAGGTGGAGATGATCAGTCAGCCTGTGATCATAATTGGCTGACATACAGTTTGAATAGGTCATTTGCTACATATGACACACATAAAAATTATTAGGGAGGTATATACTCAAAACTTAAATTCAACTTGAATTTGAAAGTTGAATGTATGGAGTATTTTAATTGAGGTTAAGTATAATTAAGTTAATATATTCTCTTATTGCTCAAGGAGCTGTGTTTAACATTTGATCTAAACCCACTCAATTTCCCTCATCACGTGTAGCTATACTGTAAAATGTGAGGGAAATTGCATTATTAATGTCAGTAGTTCATGCTGCAGCATCCTTAAGGTTGATGTAATGACTCTGGAATAAATTCCTTATAACTTTGGGATAAGCGTTGTGAAGATTAGTAAGAGTGATAGTGGACTATCTCTGTACTGTACAGGCAATGTTCAGTACAACTCAGTTCGGTCATATTATCTATTTCAAATTTTCTGTGTCTTAAATTATATGAATTAACTTTTGGTTTTGTATTGTTTGTTGAATAAAACAAGACATTTACATCAATCAGTTAAGGCATTTCAAATGTGTTATTTATTATTTTGAATTCCATTTTATCTCTATCAAAATGTGTCTTTTAGATTTGAATTTTAAAATATTTTATATGTGTATGTAAAACCCAGTGTTAAATCTTAAAAATTGGTAGACTTAAAATTCCAGAAGCAGTCGTAGCTCTTGACAAAACAAAACCTTGCCATTGTATCAAAATGACTTATGCTCTTTATTACAGCTCAAAGTTGATCATCCTCTTTAACCCTCTTCATTTGTCATCCTCTCCTCCCCATCCTCCTGCTCTTTTTTTTTTCCTTCCCCCCGTCAGATGATGAAACATGCATGGGACAGCTACAGGCACTACGCCTGGGGTTCCAATGAGCTCAGGCCTGTCTCCAAGCAGGGCCACTCCAGCAATCTATTTGGTGAGTGAGAGACCACACACACACACACACAATTGATTTTTTTTGTCCCTGCTACTGGCGGCCTTGGCCTTTTAGATTAGCAGCCAAATTGACTGTCAGCTAGAGTCATCAATCTACGGATGCCTCTAAATGTCAACTTTATCATATATTTATATTCTGTTCATGCTACCTGCCACTTGTTATGTCTGTGCTTTTAATGAGAACGGTGACATGGGGCATGTCATGGTCTTATTCTTTCCATGCTTGTTTTTCTTTGTTTCATAGACCTTAATTCCCTTTCTTCCTTTTGGCTGTGAAATAGCATCTCATTGTGATTGTTGGCTGTGGTCAATAGCTGGACTCAGAAAACTGGAAACTCAATGGCAGAGGATCAGTACACCTCCTAAAAACTGCAATTACATGATCACATTTCATTTGTGATGTGTTTGTTTTTTTCTAAGCTATTTGTAGGGTATTACGGGACCAGATTTCTAAAACTTGTTTTCAATTCAGTTGTCTATTTGTGGAGGAAGTAGAGACGCTGTTAACCCTTCTTGGCCAGAGATGTGGTGTTGTTGGTCCTGGAGAAGTCCTCTGTGACGTGCAAACCTAGGAACTTGGTGGTAGCGTGGTAGCACCGTTGATGTTCAGAGGGGCATGGTGGGGTGCGCCCTCCTGAAGTCGACCACAATCTCCTTCGTCTTCTCCACATTCAAAGAAAGATAGTTGTCACTGGCCAGTGGCCGGGTGGCTCACCTCACTCTTGTAGTTTGTCTCATCTCTGTTGCTGATGAGACCCACCATGGTCCTGACATCTGCAAACTTAATGAGGAGGTTGGATCTGTGTCTGGGTGTGCAGTCATGGGTCAGCAGAGTGAAAAGGAGGGGGCTCAGCACACATCCTTGGGGGGGGCTCTGTAGTCAGAATGATGATGCTGGACGTTTAACTGCCAACCTGTACTGCCTGCGGTCTCCCTGTCAGGAAGTCTGGCAGCCAGTTGCACAGTGAGGTGTTGAGCCCCAGCTGGTCCAGTTTGCGAGTCGGCTGTTGTGAGATGATTGGGTTTAATGCCTAACTGAAGTCTATGAACAGCATTCTGATATAAGTGTCCTGTGAGTCCAGTTGTGTGAGGGCTGGGTGAAGGGCATTGGAGATGGTATCGTCAGTCGAGCAGTTGGATCTGTATGCAAACTGAAAAGGGTCTGGAGATGGGGAGGACAGACTTGATATGCTGCATGAGTAGCCGTTCAAGACTTCATGAGATGGGAGTGAGTGCAATCGGACAGTATTCAATGAAGCAGGAGTGTGACGACTTGTTGTATATGCCCGTGAAGACATCCATGAGCTCTTCTGCACAATCTCTCAGCACACAGCCAGGTATGTTGTCGGGACCTGGAGCTTTGCGTGCATTGATCTTTCCAAGGGATCTCCTCACACTGTCTGGTGACAGTGTCGACAACTGGTCACCAGGGAGAGGTGAGGTATTCTTCGCAGGGGTACTGTTGTTTGCTTCGAATTGGGCGAAGAAGTCATTCAGCTCATTCAGCAGAGACGTGGAGCTGACATGGGTCTGTGGTGTGGGCTTGTAGTCCATCATGGTCCGTATCCCCAGGCATAGTATCTGTGTATCTCTGCTGTTACTGAAGCGAAAAGCTATCCTCCTGGAGTACTGCCTCTTGGCCCCTTTGATGCCTCGGTACAGGTTTGCCCTTGCTGTTCACAGGCCCGACTTGTCCCAAGCTCTGAAAGCAGCATTCCAAGCCTTCAGGAACGCCTTAGACCTCCCCTGTCAGCCATGGCTTCTGATTGGCCCGAACATTGATGGTCTTAGTGTCCGTGACATCATCACTCGGTGATGTAGGCAGTGACAGTCTCTGTGTACTCCTGGAGGTCCATGGTGTTGTCGTAGGTGGCCGCCTGCTTAAACATATTCCAGAGTGTGGTTCTGAAACAGTATTGGAGAGACTCTGAAGATCCTGCTGGCCACACATGTACCTTCTTCCAAATTGGTATGGTGACTTTAAGCAGTGGTCCTTATGCAGGCATCAGCATAACCTTACCATACAGACAACAGCCTTAAAGAGGCTGTTGTCATAAAAGTGCCCAGACTTAAATACTTAACTCGGTCACAGATGTTATGTGTGACAGTCTTTTCCATGGGGTACATGCCAAAACCCTTATTCGATTATACAGTGGGTAAGATTCACTGGCTCAGTTTTAATGATTGCCTTCTTATGTTTAATGAGGAAATTCAATCAGCTTTGTGTAAATTCCATCCACTGTTTCATTCCTTGAATTTATCATACATAAATGTATGAAGAGAGGGGAACGCAGCTGCATGAATACTAATTGTTGGATTAGCCTGTTCAACTCTGTCGTTGTATTTCTGTCTCCCACTCTCTCTTTTCATCCCTCATGTCTGTGCTATAGAAAAAGTAAATAGGTTTTAGTTGACTGCTCCAGCAGACCCACTTCCATCAGTAAATATGACAGTTTTACCCAAGTGCGTTGTCATAGCTGTTTCCAACTCCTATATAACATGATGTAAAACAATAATTGTAGCCTGACCTGGACTATTATGCAGTAAGCCACTTCCCAATAGCTGAGGCTATTTTCCAGATGCAGAGCAACCAGAGGATTGATGGTTCAAACAAGCCAGAAGAAAAAGAAAAATAATTTTGCAAACTCTGGTGTGGTTTTCATTGTCCAAATAGAATTGAATGAATATGAAAATGAATATGATATGATAAGAGTGTTTTGGGTGCCTGAATCATCCTAGGAGCTATGTTGTCGGGGGCTGTTTGTCCCTGGTAGGGTCACCCGAGGCAAAGTGGTCTTAGGTTAGGGACCAGACAAACTGCGATTCAAAACAACTCCTATGATGATGAATACCAAGGACTTGTGCACCTTTCCCTGGAGCTAGATCTGGGGAAGGGGTCCATAGGCGAGTGCCTGGTAGCCGGCCTTTGTCTATAGACTCTGGTTGGGCTCAGCCCAAAACGGAGACATGCGGTCTGTCTTCCATTGGGCCCACGACCCACAGGATCCATAGGGGTCCGGTGTTATGTGGATCAGGTTGCAAAGGCAGGGATCTTGGTGGTCTGATCCCCGATTGCTGAAGCTGGCTATTGGGACATGAAACGTTATCTCTCTGATGGGGAAGGAACCTAAGCTTTCGCGGGAAGTTGAGAAATACCAGCTAGATATAGTCAGGCTCACTTCAACACACAGCTTGGGTTCTGGAACCGGTCCTCTTGAGAGGGTTTGGACTCCTTTCTTTGTTGGTGTTGTTCTGGGTGACAGGTGGAGTGCAGGTATGGGCTTACTAATAGCTCCCGAGTTCTCAGCCAGTGTGTTGGATTTTTACCCTGGTCGGTGGATGAAAGGGTTGCCTCCATGCGCCTTTGGATTGGGAAATGGGTCCTGACTGTGGTCAGTGCCTATGCACCAAACAGCAGCTCAGAGTACCCACCCCTTTTGGAGTCCTTGGAATGGATGCTGGAAAGTGTTGACTCCATTGTTCTACTGGGAGACTTCAGTGCTCTCGTGGGCAATGACGTGGGACCTGGAAGGGTGTAATTGAAGAACGGCCTGCCCGATCTGAGCCCGAGCAGTGTTCAGTTATTGGATTTCTGTGCTAGCGGTAGTTTGTCCAGTAACTAACACTAACACCGTGTTCAGCCATAAGAGTGTCCATAAATGCTCAGGCGGTCGCGGAGGCAAAAACCTGGGTTGGGAGGACTTTGGTGAAGCTGTGGAACAAGACTTCCAGTCGGCGCCGAAGAATTTCTGACAAACTGTCTGGCAGCTAAGGAGGGGGAAAGTTGCACCCCATCCACACAGTCTTCAGTGCAGAGGGGAGCTGCTGACCTCAACTGAGTGTATAGTTGTGCGGTGGAATGAAAACTCCAAAGATCTGAAAATTTCCACCCAAAACACATTCTGTGGCAGCTGAGTTTTGCAGCCGAGTGTGAAGCGGTGGGGATGAGGATCAGCACCTCTAAATCTGAGGCCATGGTTCTCCGCCAGAAATGGGTGGATTGCCCAATCTGGGTCGCGGAAAAGTTGCTGTACCAAGTGATGAAGTTCAAGTATCTCAGGGGCTTGTTCACAACAGAGGGGAAAAAGGAGGGTGAGATTGACAGACAGATTGGGGCGGCGTCAGCTGTGACGCGGACACTAAAGTGGTTCATTGTGGTGAAAAGAATTAACCGTTCAGACTACGTTCCAACTCTCACCTATGGTCATGAGTTTTGGGTAGTAACCGAAAGAATAAGATTGCTAATACAAGTGGCCGAAATTAGATTCCTTCTTAGGGTGGCTGGGCTCAGCCTTAGAGATAGGGTGAGGAGCTCAGACATCAGGGAGTAGCTCACAGTAGAACCGCTGCTCCTCTACGTCGAAGGGGAGGTGTTTTGGGCATCCCCATCCCTGATGAGACCCCAGTGCCGAAACAGGACATGCTAGAGAGATTATATCTCTCAGCTGGCTTTGGAAAGTGTTGGTGTTCCCCCCTCCGGAGAAGAGAGGGTTGGAGGTGGCAGGGGCCCTTCTCAGACTGTTGCCCCCACGACCTGGTCCCCAATAAGCGGCAGAAAACGAGACAAAATGAGATTATAACTGCCCATTTCAGTGTGCTGGCTTGGCTTTGAAATTGCTGTTCCAGTATTTCAACCTTGGGGTTAGGGATGGTAAATATCTTTTAAATTCATAAATGATGTTTACAGTGAAATATCAAAGAGAAAAGCATAGGTGAGTATGTAGAATCCTTGCCATCTCATCACTGAAGTCTTCCTGTAATCCACACCTGTCTGACACATTTAAGGAAACTCGGGCTGTCAACACTGACAAGGGGAACAGGGAGATCAATTCACACATCTCCATGATGTATTTGACATTTTGGGTTTAAAATTGTCTTTGTTTGTCTCTATAAATTGTCTCTATACTCTGGTTTTGGACAATGACAGTTTTTAATCATTGTGAAACAAAATTATTTAGTTTTAGCTCAGAGTTTTCCATGGTGTTGGATTTCATACAGACGACCGGTCATTAAAAAATGTTCAGCTACATTCGGTTTCAGTCAGTCATGTGGCCATCAGTTGGTCCTTTTAGCTAAAGCTATGTCTTTACCCTTTCAACCATCGAAGGTGAGCCAATGTTAGTGTGTAGCTTCACCAAAAGCCCCCTGGACATCCTGTGCATGTGGTCTTTTTAGCAAACATTCTCTGGCTATTTATCCAATTTCTCCTTCGATAAAAGGTTAGCATGGCCATCCATTAGCAATCTTACAATGCTTTCGTTTAGCATGTCAACCCATGATCGACCCCTGACCTCCTCACTCGCAGGTTTATTGTAACATGGTCGATGTTTTTCAGTCCCAGCCCTACTCTTGGTTGTAAACACTCTCAAATTGATAAATTGGAATCTTTAATAATTACTAGCTTGGGCTGTCTTTTTAGAATTTCAATTAATCTTTTTATAGTTTGGAGTCTGATGAAAAACAAAGGCAATCGAAGTTTCTTAAAGGCTATGTATCCTCAAACTTTTAATTTTGTATGACAGTCTAAAACCCCAAGATATCAGTTTTCATTAGTGCTGTTGGCATGAATTGTAGAGCTCAAAAATTTAAATTGTTTAGAACTCATTAATATTCCAATGCTGAAATCACTAGGAGAATTTGTGTTTTTAGTTTTACAAAAGTGTTCGCTACCATGTCTGAATCTCACTCATTTTGGCCCGTAATTTACTGTTTGGCCGCCTCTAGTCATTTCAATGAGGGACGTGCACTGATTTAGCTCTGCCGTTCTGAACTTTCAGCTGCAGCTGCCTGGTTGAACACCTTGCAGTTATTACTGCCTTGGACCACAGTGGCAGCAACCACTTTTAAAAACGCTTTGCCCTCCAGCAGAATCCTCCAGTATGTAGGCGGTATTTAGGGTAGTTGCTCTGCGGAAAACAAAGAAGTAGAAGCCACGGCTGCTGGTACACAACGCAAGGAGAAAACGCTGCCTCGCTGTAACTACCCTGAATACCACCTACCTGCATCTCTGTCTGTGTGCAATTCAGATGTTCTAAAATCACAAAGGAATCATACTATAAGAAACCAAGTTCAAGCCCTGCACAGACAGTTTGCTTATAGATAAACTGTGTATAATGGTGCAGGTGTGTTTCTTAAAATTTATAATGTTATTTGTTGTTATTTCTTTATTTATAATGACAGCTATAGGACGATATGTGCAACAATTACATGCTGATGAAGGCGTCGTCAACTCTTAAGCGTTTATGAACATACAGAATTAACAATATTTGAGCATAAAAATTTGAAATAAATTCAAATATTACAAAAAATAAGGGATACAATTTGAATTGGATCGTAGATTATGTTTGATAGCACTTGTTATCATTATAGACAAAGGAAAGCTGAGGAAGAGCATGTTTGCAAGCAAGCCATGTATATTATCTTTTTACAGCTAACTATATATTCCTTCAAATTGTAAAACATGTTAAGTGCTCATGAAAAGAGCTGAGGTGTTTTTCTTACAAAGTACAAACAGTGTGGCGGCTCAAAAAAAGGTTGAATAATGCCTTTCAAAGTTGTTTAAGCTAGAGGTGCTCATTCCAGCAGCATGTTCCTCTCATTGAAAACAGAATAGTGGATTTTAAACTGTTCCTTAGAAGGTCTGGATATCGCATGTCTGTTTCTCTTAAGGGTTGTTGAATGGGAAAAAAAAAAAAACTGCAGATGGGATGGATCCCTTTTTGGGGGAGTTTTTATCTTTCCCCTCTTTAGTTTATTCCCTAAAGGAGCAAAACCCCTTGGTCTGAGATACAAACTGTGGCTTCAGCTGTGTCCTTCTCTAGAGTGTTTGGTTTTAATGTCCTGCATTTTTCACCATGTTTTTTGATTTGTAGTACATTATTTACGCAGAATATTTCAAGGCACACAACATTGAAGCTCAAAGTTTTATCTGCCAAACATTGATATAAAACACTGTCATGGTCACTGTCATGGTCAGCATGTCCAGCTTTCTGGACACTGATTTTCCTGTTGTGCTTCCTCGCATTTCTTTTTAGAACGACTATAACTATTTATTTATTTATTAGTTTTGTTTCTAATTAGTTCATACTAATATTAGTTCATCTTCCAAGCATAAAATGTCAGTGAAAAATGTGGATCCCAGTTTCCCAGAGCTCAAGGTGCCACCTTCAAATTGCCTATTATTTGCAATCATTAGCCAAAACTATACAAGGGACAAGTATTTAAGTATTTGCATACAATTTCTATTGATTATTAGTAATTTCAGATCTACCTGTCTTTTTTGTCTCAGTTCATCATAGATAGAATATTCATAAAAATCGTGCATTCAAATGCTCCTGACATATATTAAGAATTAAGTCTTTTTTTTTTTTTTTTAACTTGAATAACAAAGAGATGATGAGCAAAATTCAGTCTGCTCCTGATCATCCATTATCATGGCCATTGTTATTTTGTGTTGAAATACTAATGTCAAAATGCGAGAAAGATGACTTAGAATGTCTAATTGATTCACCATAGTACGTAGAAATCTAACAAAAAAGGCACAGGAGAGCAACTGAGCACACCCTAAAGTAACTCAAATGCATCAATCAATCATAAAAAGAAAAAATAAATTATTACAGTTTGATTACTTTATTTATTTATTCATCATTGTGAAAAAGGGTGTGATGGGTTGATATTAGCTGATTAATTTCCCTGCTTATAGTGAATGTTCAAAATGCTGCTATAATAATAAGGCAAACTCTACTGTAGATAATATGTATCTTAAAAAGAGTAGTTAATTTTATATAGCCTAACAATTGGAGACTATTGTATGTATAACATACTTGGCATAAAAATGTCATTCAAAACAGTAACATATTGTATGCTAGATTAAAATGAAGTGTCTAATCGCAACAATAATTGAATTGCTCATTGATTGGGTAACTGAAGGGCAGACTGATTGCTGTTTCATTAGCTGGGTCTCCTTTAACAGCTTATCATTGTGGTGGAACAGTTTCAGTGACAAACAATATTTTATCCAGAACAGTCAGCATGCACCCGCTTGTCAACGAGCCACTCCAAATACAGTCCAAGCAGCTCACTTATGATTTGTGTGGTTATGTAGGAGTTGACGGCTGGATGCATTTTGGATACAGTGTCAGTAATTTTGAATTAGTTAATTGATTAATTACATTACTATGTTCACGGTTCTTTGTCATAACTGTACCAACCATTAGGCTGCTTCCTGACAGGACATCAAAGTGTTCATAGCTAAATTTCAAAAGAGAAGATAAAACGTTTGCTTTGCCTAGCTTTTTAAAAGTCAGGATTAACTGATTTTTCTCTGTCAATTATGATTGGGAATGAAGAGTCTTTGTGTTTTGGAAACTGGGTTGGACAAGAGCTGTTTTAAGATGTCACATTGCCCTTTTGGAAACTGGAAACCTTATTTTTCAGATTTTGTTAACATTTTATGGACTAACCCATTTATCATACTGATATGTAATTGACAGATTAACTGATAATAAAGACAGTAATTGGATTCTATCTGAACTCATCATCCTTATCCTATTCTGCTTTCTTTGTTGTTTCTAGTTATGATCGGACCAGTACAGTTTTATTTTTTGTAAGGCCATATTTGCTACAACAGACCAGCTTCCTATCCCTGGGGAGTCTGTAGATTCACTCTTTTTGCTAAAATTAAATACACCTAGAGGTGACACTTTCATCCATCTCTCTTCCTGTCAGCTATAATCAAGCTCTTCATCTTTTAGTACTGAACCCAGCCGTCTATAACCAGTATACAGCTATTGAGACTTGGCCACACAAAAAGATACAGTACATCTCTAAATCCAAAGCGAGAAATATCCCATTATGACACTGTAGTTTGCTAAAAATCAGTTTACTGTGGTTTTGTGCTTTCAAGGGGACACTATAACCTGTTGATTATATTAGAAGTGAAAATGATGAGTTATCCGAGTTAAGTTTTCTAACTGCTTCTGTTCTCACTGTAATATAGATTTGAATCTTGGCTAGTCTTGTGAATGTCCAACTTTAATTTAACCTGTCCTTAAGAATTCTTATCTAAACAACCACTGAATGCTTAGTCCAGCCAGACCATAATACTGAAAAATGTCCCCAGGAAGATGAGTCATCACCTTTTAAATTTTCTACGGATCATTGGAAGCCCATTTGGATCCCACAGCCAAATTTAAATTGTACACTTGCTGCACTTTGATATCTCTTAGACTTTATAGAATTTAATTTAATCTCCAACCAGAGAATGAGCTAGAGGTGGAGTTTGTACCGTTTTTTCTTCACATTTCTTACAGCTTTCAGATATGCAGCTGAAGCAGTGAAATTGATCTTGGGTTAGTGTTGGGACTGTTTACCATATAAACTTTTCCAAAATTAAATTTAAACTCAAATTTTACCCATAAGTGAAGGTAAAAAAAAAGCCATTAACCATCAAGTTTGTCAGCTGCCCTGATACTAAAATCCAAAGCAGTATTTTAATAATTTGTTTTCATTTTTTATATAAGAGCCAGGAGATGCATAAGCTGCACAGAAAAAAAGGCAAAGGGGTGATAAAGAGGAGAATTTTAGCTCCTAGTTGGTCTCTAAACCTTTGTACGTCTAAAGCATAATGACCAAGCTTGTTCATGTAGTAAGTGCTTGAGCATTCCAGTTATAAGCAAACATTCATAAAAAAAATTAAATACAGTCACTGACAAACTAAAGCCTGGTCTAAAGTTAATGCCACAGTATCACCCACTGTTGATGTGGCACATTATTCAGATACATATGTACATATGTTCACTGTATGATCCTTTACTGTCTGTGTGATGCTTTGATGTATAGAAGAACACAAAACATTAGATTTGACAGATCCAGTTAACATATCGGGAGATTGAAGCCTCTGTGTTCTGTGCGTAAATGTGCACATGCAACCATCTATTAAAGGTGCGCAGTAGCTCTCTTCCTCCGTTAAATATTATCACATTCGATCAGATGTATATAATCATTTTAAGTTTAAAGCTGCTCTCGTCCTCCATCTAATAGAAAAAAGTTATTGGTAACAAGTTGTTCTCTTCTGACAAGGCACAGTTGAACGGTTGAGCAGAAGCAGGTGAGAATGTTTGTTTGTGCTGCCTAATGAGCCCGCCAAACAAATGCAAACGAGTTCCACACATTCCATGGACATAGCTCCCATTCATTATCATTGAGAGCATGATGATGGCTCAGAGAGACACATTTGCTGTTGATTACCTGTTCAAAAGTTCATGTGCACTTATCGAGGAACCAAAACCATTTTCTTTTTTTTTTTTCCTCAATTAACCTGTGTTTATACATTGGCATTTTTTTATTTTTTTTATTTTAATTGAAACATATTAATTTGTTAATTTATTTTACACTTATCCAAGAATGGGTGTTGGAGTCAGTCCCCCTGTCTTTCTAAATTAGATCTCGTCTTCTCTGCGCATTCGCAGGCAGTTGCTAACTCGTTCAGGGTGTGCGAACTGGCAACTGGTCTCATGCATTCATTCGTGCCAACCTTGGGTCCGCAGGTCTGGCTTGGTACTTTCCATTTTTGGCATGTTATTCCTTAATTTTATCCCTGCCAATAAGTGAAACCGTGTGCGATTGATAAGTCACCAGTTTCCTGTCTTTGGGTTACACACAGACCTTGCAGAGAAACACAAAGTGTCTCCTGTTAATGATAATGGTAAAACTGGTAATGTGTCGATGGCTGTTTACAAGGAAAAGAAATTCAACTTTATAGGGCTGCCAACTTTGAGGAAAAGTTAGGGGTAATACATTAGAGGGAATTGTGTGCAGTTTCTTGCAAGCAAACAGCAACTTATTTTGTGCAGTCTGTAGCATTGTGGGGTTTGTAGGCAGAAGAAGGCAGAGTGGGTCAAATTTCCTTTTTGACACTTAATGGGGACCACATTCATCCAAAGATTTGCCACAAGTTGGCCATTAGTCTACATAATGATGGCAGTTTGGGGCACAGAAAGCATTTGAAACCAAGTTCTAGAGTGACATCTTTTGAAAATCAAACTCCTGCTGTCACCATGTAAATTGTCCTCTTATCCCCTCCCCCAGTGCTCAACAGGAGAGGTGTGTGAGGGACCCCAATTTTTTTCTGTATTTTGTTAAAAACAATTTTCCTTTGGAGTACATAGTTTTGTTTTTTTGTTTTTTAGAAGAGCTGTCTATATAGTTTTTATCGTTGTTATTGTTTAATTGACAGTCCGTGTTGTTGTGTTTCAAACAGCCAAACAAGCAAAAGGTTGAAATGTAGGACCTCTTCGCCTGGGTTTGTCTCTTATTCTAGACAAGGGCCAACAATTGATGGTAATCGTGTTCAATCAACCAAAAACTCTCCTTGTGGGGGCTTTTTGTGTGTTTGTGCACAGTTCCTGAGTCTGTCTTTTCTCTAAAATAAACACACTTGACTAAGCCACTGCAGATTAAAAGGTCATTACTGATGTCTCCTGTTGCAGGCAAGGGATAAGAGAGCTGAATTTTTTGGTTATTTGCCATTTAGCCCTGTGCAACAAGGATCGAACATGGTGTGTGTGTGAGTTTGTGTGCTTATTTTGTGCTTGTATGTATGTATGACTAAGAAGCCATCTGCCTTGTCAGTAAAATGGTGTTGGCAGTTTTAGAGGAAAATTCCAAGGACACCATGAAATATTATTAAATTTAAATGCAACTAAATTCCAATGAATGGTATATATATCCTGGTGGCACAGTGGTGCAGTGGTTAGCACTGTCACCTCACAGCAAGAAGGTCCTGGGTTCGATTCCCGGGTCAGGGTGTAGAGTTTGCATGTTCTCCCTGTGCCTGCGTGGGTTCTCTCCGGATACTCCGGCTTCCTCCCACAGTCAAAAAACATGCAAACTGGGGTTTGGGTTAATTGGTCACTCTTAATTACCCGTAGGTGTGAATGTGAGTGTGGATGGTTGTTTGTCTCTATATGTTGGCCCTGCGATGAACTGGCAACTTGTCCCACGCTCAAAATATGATGCCCCCCCCCACCTCTAAAAGGACTGATGGACATATTGTGACGCTTAACAAAGTAGAACACCACCCCTTTAGCTTCGTGCTCCCTCCTAGTTTACACAGCTAACTTAGTTCACAGTATTTACAGTATTTCTTAATTCCGAGGACATCTAAATGAAAGCCACATGCTTACTCCCTTGGCCAGTCATTAAATATATTCCTACAAGACAGTATATGAATATAATGAATTTGGCAGATAGGTTTAGATGTTTGCTAGTTCAGCTCATCATTTACACTCGTGATACAGGACAACAGATGATACATACTAGCTTTGCGTGATTGATATTAGCGATATTGGTTCATGTTTTCTTTTACCAAGAAAATATTGATATGAAGATAGATGCTGTAGATAGCAATGATGGCTCAAATTAATTTTATTCAAACGGTGCATTAATACGTAATAACCTACATTATGTATAAGTAATATGGTTTAGTATGTTGAAAGACACATACTATTTTGTCCCGTCTTATTTAACATTAGCCATGTTTACTTAGACACAAATATTCAGAATAAAAATGCTTCATGTAAACACGTCAATTGGAAGATTCTGATCTGATTTGTCTATTTCGGAAGGAAATTACATTGGATCAAGGGGGAGTTTATGCTGATCCTTATTCCGAACCACGTCCATGTACACAGTTATTCCAATCGCGACTTCCTGTTTGGGTAAAATTACCCTCACTGCGCATGTGTGCCCCTCATATCCTCCCGCTCTCTCCTCATGTAACGCAGGAGCCTTATGCATTGCTCAGGCGGTATCTTGATCACGGAGAACAGTAGAAACAAAAGTAGGATTTTCAGAACCTGGCGAAAGTCCATTCTTTGAGAGTGCAGAATTTAAATTGCAGGGAAAAGCGCGAAGTGCAAAGTTTAGCCACATCAGCGTTTGTTTACAGCACAGGCGGAAATTCAATTTCTTCCTCTGTGTTTTTTTTAGGGAAATTAGACAAATCTGCGCATGTCAAAATGCTGCTATTCTGATTAATGCTTGGTGAATGTATACACACGTCATGATCTGATTTTTTGATTTAGCGTCCTAATAAACAGCAGATTCGTAATTTCCAATCCCTCAAATTTTTAATCTGATTAAAAAAAAATGTGCATGTAAACATAGCTATTAATGCTGGAGTGGAAGAGGGTCTAATGTTTAAAAACAACACAAGTTTTTCCTTCTTAACTATTAGCCAAATTAATAATTGACATTTCTTTTGATTGTCACAAAACATGCTCAAGTTTCTCAATATATTGTTACACTACTATAGCCTGCCAAGACTAGTTATTTTGTGGAAACTTGGCTGGATCCATAGTTTCAGATGGCGTAAAGGGGTAAAGGACCCGTGTGTCTCTGGAGAAACACAAGCTTTGCAGCGAAAGTTATCTGCTCTGCCCTGACTGCGGAGTTTTAAAAGGTTGTTGGATAACTCGATGGACAGTCTTTGCAGATGGTGCCAGGGTTTTCTACATGTGTTTTTTTTTTTTTTCCTGTCTTTTCTGGCCTGTCCTCCATGCCAGACATTTCAATGGCTTTTCTGCCTCTCATCCAGCGGAGTGATGTTGCCACTCTTTGTATCACTTTACTTCAGTGACAGTAGAAATACCCAGATGGAACAAAAGCTAAATTTTCCATTCACATTTGACCTTTAAATACCATGTTGTTGCATCCCTTAAAGATGAATAGTTAAGTCACTCCATGTTGTCCGACAACAAAAACTTGCAATCCTCTGTAGCATTTATGATTGTTTTCTGTTGCTAATCAGGTAGATTTCCATCACTTGGGGATACATAATAGAACTTTTGAAAGCCTTTTTTAATTTACACTCTTTAATGACTACACCAGCCTGGCTTTTATGCTCCAAACACAGTTATCTGCCTGTTTCACAGCGTAGAATGGGGTTGAGCAGGTCTTTTGCTGCAACAACAATCCTTTTGGTAGAGACTTTTATGTGTTATTTCATCCAGCACAGATGTCTATGTAACATTGGTCTATTATAGTTAAAATTACACTATTAAACATCTCTAAGTTGGCTTTTCTGCTAGATAGCTGGGATTTCATTCACTAGAGATTCCTCACATTTTTCTCCAAAATTTTGCCAATTTAAGTTCTCCATAAATTCTGGCTTCACAGTTAATTGCAAAACAATCAAATTTGTAATATAGAGTGCCGATGTTCTAATCGCAAGAAGCTGGGCAGAAAAACGCCATGTAATTGTGATTTTCATATTGCAGTCACAATATCTGTTGACTTAAGAATAATTAAAAAGCTTTCGATGATGGCATAATAATTCATTGATTTGTAATTTTATGACATGTCTGCCAGGTCTCTCAAAAAAGCTTTTTAATCCACTCCACCTGGAACTTTGAGTCATGGTGGAAAAAGACTCCAATTTCAGATAATCATCCAAAAACTAGTTAACTATAATGACCTATGCAGCAGATGAGCACAGTGATTCATTTTCAGCCGGAACATGTGTCAGTGTTGAACATGATGGCGTATAAGGTGCTCAGACATTATGCCTGGCTGAAATTGTCATCAAAGCATAATTCAGTGTTTCTTCTTTGTTACAACGACAATCACGGTGTCAAACCAACCCTGATTTTGTTTTCCTGTGTTCTGCGGGCAGAACAACCTGGATCTGTTGCTAAGCAGAGCTCAAAGTGTTGTTACTGCCCACTGGTCAACAAGGCTAATGTTTTTGGTGTCTTTCTATTTCCAGTCGTTATTTACTTACTTATAGAATTTGACATTGAGTCCTGGGCTGTAGCCTCAGCTCCCACACGCCATAGTGAGTGTCTGAATCAGATATTCAATCTCGGTAATTGAAATGGATGGAGTGATTCTGCTCCAGCCTTTCCTCAACTCTTCATTGATGTGTAAGAATAGAATAGTGTAAGAAATAATGTAAATCTTCACAGAGATGGGTGGAACACAGAAGGAGCACTGCAGCAGCTGAAGTGGGGCATCGGTACATGTAAACATACATACATACAGTATACATACACACTTATACTTGTGTGTGGATCCTGCAAATTCCCAAGCTGGAAAGAAAAACAACAAATCAGCTAAGCAAAATTACCATTTAAACTCTCCCAAGAAATTTTCATATCTGTGTTCCTTTTCTTTCTATCTTTGTTCCTGAAGCAGAAATCCCTCCGTTCTGCTCCAGTGTCAGATTTTGAACCCAGACATGCACATCCAGACACACACACACACAAGTTAGGCATGATAATGTCTTTCACTGTAACCTTGAGAAAAAGTGTTGATGCTTGAGTATCTGGCAGTAGAAGCCAAGAGGTTAATACACTTTGGGCATGTGTATTTGTGTGTTCATGCACTCTGCCTGAGATAACATGATTAGCCAAAGGCTTAGCCATCACTTTTTCTCACCTCCCCTCTGTCACCTCTGAGAGGATGGAGGCAGCAGTTTGGGCCAAATGGGATCACTAACAGGGCTGAGGGGTGTTGAGATCAGGATCAAATGGTAGGATTAAGGATTAAACCTGTAGTTTGCATTAAGTTAATTTTGAGATACGGGACACACTGAGGCCGCTTTCTATCCTTAAGAAATTTTTTGAGATGTGATAGGCAGCGAGCTGATGAGAACCTTCAGGAAGGGATTTATTTGTTAAAGATTGAATTTTCAAAAGATGAGAGCAATCTTCAGGTCTTAATATCAGCACTTTGAGTGCTCACTATTTTTGAGCTTAAACTACTGAGTCACTGTGTGTCACCAATATTCATTCTCAACCAGTAAAGCTGGAAAGAAGTCCTGTTTACAAGCCTCTCTTTTTATTTTTACAGCTTACATTTTATATCTTTAGCTTTTGTTAATACATACTGTAAATGTTTAAGAAACCTAGATGTTTTGTATTTGAAAAGCCCAATGTCCAAAGAGGCTACATTAAACAACAATTAAATTAAAAGCGTTACAGTAATTGTAGTATATACCTTATATATTTTTTTTAATAAGTTTGGCGGAGGTATACGCTTGCTGATTGCTCTTGTTCCATTTGCATCGGTGATGTTTAATCACACTTTAATTGTTTTGGTTTTTTTCCTGTGGAAATGGTTGTCATGTTATCAAGAAGCAAAAGAGTCAAACTCGATTACAATTGAAAGATTTTATAAGGGTTTTCTCATGGACCTTACAACTTTGGTTCTTTTACTGACTTGGAACCAGCCCCAAAATATTCAGTACATTTTTATAGATAAATAAGGCATTTGAAACTCATCTATGTTCTCATATAAAGTAAGAAATATAGGTGAGACAAACAAAGCTAAGTGGGCGTGATGACTAAGCTGTATTAATTTGTCAGCTACACAGAATGATTCCTCAGTGTTTTCAGATGATAACAGACGAAGATCAAAAGCTTCAGGCTTAAGTGCACCATAGATTGAGTCACAATTCATGTGACCTATAGTTCCAAGGCTGACTTTATTGTGGGAGCGTAGCTTTGCTTCATGCGGCTCGCTGTGACATTATCCACAGCTGTGTGCTCATGTTGAACTGTCTACAACTGGGAGCTCTGAACAGCAGTGAAAGGGAGATGTGTAAACCTCAGCAAAAAGCTCAGCGTGACCCAGAGCTGCGGGGCTCAGCTGACTGTTTAGGTCGCACTTCGTGTTCACATTTTGTGTGTGATGTAACCCACATTTACTGTTCTTTGCCTCAAAAGCAAACTGTGCATCCTAAATATCTCATTGGAAGTACTTTTAAATTTTCATAAGAGTTTAGCTGAAACAATGACTGAATAAAACACTAAAGTTTGTCATCAGCTGTGCATGATAAATGTTATATTTGGAGCAAAGTCTATCAAAATAAATGTAAAGGAGATTCAGGATTTAATGGGCTGTAGAATATTTGAGTTTTCCCAGAGGGGGACTGCTTTTTGGACTGGCACTGATGGGTGTTATGTCAGTCTTTGGTTGTAGATCTGGGTGGGGAGTTGGAGGCAGTGTTTAAATGGCTAAAGGGCCGAAGAATCGTATCACTTTTTTTTTTTTTGTTTGTTTTTTTTTGTTTTTTCCTTTGTAATTCTATTGAATTTAAAACTAAAACTGGAGAGATGTCAAACATACACATTAGAAATAGATGAAATGGATTAGAAGTTAAGAATTATACAAGTTCTACACATAGTGTGTAAAGCAACAGCTAAACACACATTTATTACATTTAAATGTGTTAAAAACATGTAATCACATGTTTTGTGAGTCACACCATTGGTGAGCAGCTTAATCAGAGTTTTTTTTTAACAGTTAATTTAAATGTTTTTTTCATCTCCTTTTTATAAATTCTTAAGAAAATTTATACTCTAAGTAAACCAAGATCATGCTTGGCCCATGTCAGCACAATCAGTAGAGAGAGAGAGAGAGAGAGATAATCGCTCTCAATCACTCATGCACACCCCCACATGACAGCATCACAGATTACAGCTCTGTCTGTGCCGCCTGATTGAAGTGAAGTGAAGGTTATTTTGTTCTGAGTAGCCAAACAATGAATCACTATCCTGTGTGGGAGGGAGTGCACTAATGTGGCTTCTTTATTAACCCAACTAATAGTTCTGTTCCAGATAATTCTAATTAAATACTGTATATAATCTAAGGGTTGTATAATATAAAAAAAAACCAAATAGTATTTTTATTTATTTTCTTTTTCTAGAGATGCCTTAGAGCAAGAAGGCAACAGGTGACGGGTTCGTTTCCCGGGTCAGGGCCTTTCTGTGCGGAGTTTGCATGTTCTCCCTGCCTTTGCGTGGGAGGTTTGGGTAATTATTCATTCATTTTCTACCGCTTATCCCGTTAGGGGTCGTGAGGGGGGCTGGAGCCTATCTCAGCATCTTGGGGCGAAGGCGGGGTACACCCTGGATGAGTCGCCAGTTCATCGCAGGGCTGACATATAGAGACAAACAACCATCCACACTCACATTCACACCTACGGGCAATTTAGAGTGACCAATTAACCTACCCCCAGATTTGCATGTTTTTGGAATGTGGGAGGAAGCCGGAGTACCCGGAGAAAACCCATGCAGACACAGGGAGAACATGCAAACTCCACACAGAAACGTCCTGACCCAGAATCGAACCCAAGACCTTCTTGCTGTGAGGCGACAGTGCTAACCACTGCACCACTGTGCCGCCCTGTTTGGGTAATTAATCACTCTTAATTACCTCTAGGTGTGAATGTGAGTGTGGTTGGTTGTTTGTCTCTATATGTGAGCCCTGCAATGAACTGACGACTTGTCCAGGTGAAAATGGATGGATGGATGGACATACATATTGTGACGCTTAACAAACTGGGACAACACCCCTCTAGCTTTGTGCTCCTTTTTAGTTTACACAGCTAGCTTAGTTCAGAGGACATCTAAATGAAAGCCACATGCTTACTCCCTTGGCCAGTCAATAAATATATTTGTACAAGACAGTATATGAATGTAATAATAAATGTAATTTGGCAGATAGGTATGGGTTAATTTGAAATTAATATCCTCTTTTATAGTATAACACAGCATTATGTAACAATCTCATGCAGAGACAAACTTGAATTAGATTTTCAGCTTTTCATTAACCTTAATTGTGATAGAGTTGGAGATCTGGCAAAGCTTGGCAAGTTTAATGAAAAAGAAGGGAATGATAAAAGTGGAAACTACTGTACAGCATCCCTTTCAGCAATGATATACCTTTATGGTTTGAGACTGCATGACTCTCATCTTGACCACCAGATAACTATAAAACAATTCAGTCCACCTTATTATTCACTGCGTTACTCACATTTTTTTGTTTCGTTTTCTGCCGCTTATCCGCGTCCGGAGGCAACAGTTTGAGAAGGGAGATCCAGACTTTCCTCTCCCCGGCCACTACCACCAACTCCTCTAGGGGGGGGACACCAAGATGTTCCCAAGCCAGCCGAGAGATAAAATCTTTCCAGGGTGTCCTTGGTCTGCCCCGGGGTCTCCTCCCAGATGGGCATGCCTAAAACAACTCCCCTGGGAGACGTCCAGGAGGCTTCCTGACCAGATATTCAAACCACGTCAACTGGCTCCTCTCAGCGTAGAGGAGCAGCGGCTCTACTTTGAGCTCCTCCCGGATGTCCCAGCACCTCACCCTATCTGTAAGGCTACCCAGACCTCATGACAATAGGTGAAAGTTGGTACATAAATGACACAAATTGAGAGCTTCGTTTTCTGGCTCAGCTCTCTCTTCACACTCAACAGACCACTTTATAGAGTCCGCCCCAATCCGTTCGTTACCCACAGACTCACTCAGTCGTGAACAAAACCCCGAGATACTTGAACTCCTCCACTACGGGAAGTGACTCTTCCCCGAACCAGAGTGGGCAATCCACCCTTTTCCGGCTGAGAACCATGGCGTCAGATTTAGAGCTGCTGATCCTCATCCCCGTCGCTTCACACTCGGCTGCAAAACGTCCCAGTGCGAGCTGGAGGTCACTGTGCGATGAGGCCAACAGGACCACTTCATCTGCAAATAGCAGAGATGGAATACGGAGGCCTCCGAACTTGACTACCTTCGCTGCTTGGCTGTGCCTAGAAATTCTGTCCATAAAAATTATTAACAGAACCAATGACAAAGGGCAGCCTTGGCGGAGACCAACCCTGACTGGGAACGGGTCTGACTAACTGCTGGCAATGCGAACCAAGCTCTGGCTCCGACAATACAGAGATCGAATGTCCTGTAACAAAAAGCCATCTACCGCATTCTCCCAGAGCACCCCCAACAAGACACCTTGAGGGACATGGTCATAAACCTTCTCCAGATCCACAAAACACATGTAGACTGTTTGGGCAAACTCCTATGCCCTCTCCAGTAGCATCGCAAGGGTATAAAGCTGGTCCAGTGTTCCAGGACGAAAACCGCGTTTGCTCCTCTTGAATCCGAGGTTCAACTAACAGCCGGATTCTCCTCTCCAGCACCCTGGAGTAGACCTTCCCTGGGAGGCCGAGGAATGTGATCCCCCAGTAGTTGGAACACACCCTCTGGTCTCCCTTCTTGAAAAGGGGAACCACCACCCCTGTCTGCAACTCCAAAGGCACACCCTGATTTCCATTCAATGTTGTAGGACTTGTCAACCAGGACAGCCCTACAACATCCAGAGCCTTGAAGAGCTCAGGATGAATCTCATCCACCCCCGGGGTGCTGCCGCTGCAGAGTTGTTGGACAACCTCAGCGACCTGGGAGTGCCCACCCCAGAGTCCTTCGGATCTGTCTCCTCCTCGGAATGCGTGTTGGTGGGATTGAGGAAATCGTCGAAGTAGTCCTTCCACCGCCGGACTTTACACTTAGTTGAGGTCAGCAACTCCCCTCCCACACTGAAGACCGTGTGGACGGGATTCCGCTTTCCCCTCCTGAGCTGCTGGACAGTTTGCCAGAATTTCTTTGGCCCCAACTGGAAGTCTTGTTACATAGCTTCACCAAAGTCCTCCCACACAACTCCAGCATCCAGCTCCTCTCCTTACCCGAGTGTCCAGCACATACGGTTGCAAATAAGATAATACGATGACAAAGTCAATCATTGACTGTCGACCTAGGGTGTCCTGGTGCCAAGTGCACTTATGGACACTCTTATGGCTGAACCCGGTGTTAGTTATGGACAAACTGTGACTAGCACAGAAATCCATCAACTGAACACTACTTGGGTTCAGATCGGGTAGGCCGTTCCTCCAAATCACACCCCTCCAGGTCTCACTGTCATTGCCCACAAGAGTATTGAAGTCTCCCAGTAGAACAATGGAGTCAAAACTTTCCAATACCCATTCCAAGGACTCCAAAAGGGTCGGGTACTCTGAACTGCTATTTGGCGCATAGGCGCAAACCACAGTCAGGACCCGTTCCCCAACCCGAAGGCGCAGGGAAACAATCCTTTCATCGACCGGGGTAAACTCCAACACAGCGGCTGAGAAACTGGGAGCTATTAATAAGCCCACACCTGCTCTCCGCTTCTCACCTGGGGACAACTTCAGCATAGAAAAGAGTCCTACCCCTCTCAAAAACACTGGTTCCAGAACCCGAACTGTGGGTTGAAGTTAGGCCGACTATATGTAGCCGGTATCTCTCAACCTCTCGCACAAGCTCAGGCTCCTTGCCCTAGCGAAAGGTAACATTCCATGTTCCAATAGCCAGTTTTAGCAACCGGGGATCGGACTGCCAAGGCCCCTATCCTTGACATCCACCCAATCCACATAGCACCGGACCCCTACGGCTCCTCTGGTGGGTGGTGGGCCCATGTGAGGACGGACCCATGTCTCCTTTTTGGGCTGAGCCAGACCGGACCCCATGGACAAAGGCCCGGCCACCAGGTGCTCACCTATGGACCCATTCCCCAGGTCTGGCTCCAGGGCGGGGTCCCAGTACCCCTCCGGGCAGGGTGCACAAGTCCTTGGTAGTGTCCATCATAGAAGTCTTTTTGAACAGCGCTTTGTCTGGCCCCTTACCTAGGACCAATTTGCCTTGGGTGACCCTACCTGGGGCAAACAGCCCCCAACAACATAGCTCCTAGGATCATTAGGGCACCCAAACCCCTCCCCCACAGTAAGGTGGCGTTTCCTGGAGGGGAACTATTTTTCACACTTGATGTGGCAATAAATCATTAAATATTAAATTAATATCAATGCAATATGATTTTAGACAAGGTAAAGTGATGACTGAGTCAGCTGAACTGTGTTATTAATGTTGGTTCTAGGTTTTTGGTCCTCTTTTTTTAGGTATATGTGTATATTCATTTGTCCCTGTCTGTGTGTGAGAGGGATAGATTGTGGTCATGAAGAGTGATGACATCTGTCTATGCATATGACATAAGGTGCAATGCCTACTTATTTTTTAAGTCATCAATCACTACTCTCTTCACCTATTTTCTGTTCGTGGAGAGAAAGCAGTGGATGAGGTTGAAAGCATGCAGAGCGAGGAATGAGACAGGAAGATAGAAGGAGGGATTAAATAAGAGTAAAAGATTGATGGATACTTCATCAGACGACAAGCGATGTATGAAGAGGAACAACTGGATGGATTGTAGACAGATTGATGCTGTTTGTTAATGATAAACCTCCAGCCTCCTATTTCTGCTGCCATCCCTCTCCTATCTGTCCATATTCTGTGAACAGAAAAGTAATGGCTCTTGTCCTTCTGCTCTTTTATTTTTCCATCTTGTCTTCCACATTCAACTTTATTTCTTCCAACAAGGAGATTGTGTTTTCACCTATCTGTTGGTTGTTTGGTTTTGTTTGTTTGCAAGGATTACACAAAACTGCTGGATGGATTGTGGACGGAATGTGGTGGGAGGATGGGGATTGAGTTTAGAATTATATTTTAGTGCAATTCCACTGTAAATAAAGAGTCCTCCCTAAAAAAATGTTTTACAGAAGCATCACAGGCACTTCCCTCAACAGAGCCATCTTCTACCTCAACATGCAAACAGACAAAATCCTTTGTACCACACACAACAACTCCAAGATCATCAGACTTTGTTCTCACAACCTCAAAGACCTCATCTGAATTCTGTCTCATTTTTTTGTTGACCTCTGCCATCATGGCCTTAGACAAACTGTCACACAGAAATCAGTGATGTTTTTAATTAAATCCTCAATCTTTAATCAGTGTCATATGCCTACTTAAAGAATAGACAAGGATTACTGATAATTGAGTAGGAACTGAATGGTGTCCCCTGGAAAATAAGTCTCCTGAGCTCATGTCCTCTATTGAGGACATGAGCTCATACTCCCCTCATACAGGTGTTTTGTACTGTTTTGTTTTTTTTATGGTAGATCTCTACCTAGAACAATGAGCAACATGACCCAGTTCCCTGCTGGTTTTCTGTCCCCAGTCTCCACCCAACCTCAACCTGAACAGAGATGGAATCCACCCCAGAAATTAAAACACTTAAAAATTCAAAAACTATAATGAATTTTTTTTTTTTTTTTGAAAGCTTGTATATTTATCATCACAGTCTCATGAAAAACTGAAACTGAAACTTTTGTTCTCATACACTGTTTTATTTTGTGTTTACAAAATAAACACAAAATAATTAGTCACATTTAGGACCCAAAATGAAAACTTACGTTAACACAGTTAACAGTATCACGTTTAATATTTTAAATGCAATGCTTTTTCTTGGCATTTAGGGTTTTATCATCAATCCTCTGCTTAGAGCCTGACGTTATTTAGGCTATCTAAAGCTATCTTTTCGAACTCCCAGCATCATTTCTCTTTTTCTCTACGAAACTCTGCACTATAAAGATCACGGAACCAAGCATCTTTCCATTGGCCATTCAGATACCCAATGCTGACAGCTGCTGGGTAAAAATGTGGACAATCTGCACAATGTGCAAAATCAAAATTGTCAAAAGTGGACATACTTGTTTTTTTTCATCGGACAGTAAGAATTTGTATAATACTAAGATATGTCCATTTTTCTGAAGGGAATGTGTCATTAAACCCTCACAAACCTGTCCCTTCCTCTTTAAAATCTTTTTTGTATGACCTATTAGTATTATTGTCACACTTGAACCATCTGTACCTCTCTCTCTCTTTCGATCTCTCTGTATGTGTGTGGAAGATTCGTGAAGGGGAAGGAAGCACAGTGACATAACAAAGGATGGCAGGAAGGTTTCCCTTTCTTTTGTTGCTCTGGGGGCTTCAGCAGGGTAATGTGAGAATGGTGAAAAACAGGAAGAATAAGTGATAAATCAGTATCTGTCACTGTATCTATGTGTCTCGTGTTCCATGCTTGTGGCATTATAAAACATCAATTTATTATTAGATGATTGCTATTTAATTAATGTTTGTTTGTCATTTTCATTTTTCTTACTCACCACTCATATATAAAAATGGACTTGGCCTCTATAGAAACAGGAAAAATGGGGACACTACTGGTTGGGCTCAGTCAGGTACACAAAATCCCACACAAACACCTATAAAATTCACCAAATAACACTCTTGTTTGTTTAATCCATACACAAACGCAGATGTGAGCAGTGCAAAGAGCTTTTTTCCCCTGGATCCAGGCTTTACACTAAGCTATGCTAATTATCTGCCAGCATTGTTCTCAACTTGCAGGTAGAATTATGGTATCAAAAGCAAAACCCCTTTTCCTTTAGCACTCACCCTTTCTCTAAGAGGTTCAGCTGGCAGGTTAAATACAGTTTCATAATATAATTAACAAAAGATTAATCTCAAGATTTATAACGAAATTGTGCTCATTCTATCGTTTTATGAAAATCAGCTTCACAGCTAGTAACTGTTGAATGAGTTGTCATCTCACAGTGGTGATTTTAGAGGAATAATAAGAGTTCTTCAGCTCTGATGAACAGTAGGCCTGCACCTCTAGCTGATGATTCAGCATTGTATCTAATGGAAAGCTTGCAGCTGTCTTTACATCTTCCCACCACTAACAGAGAAATATAAACCCACAAATTCACACAATAACAAGCCAGCAGTTTTAACCTTGACTTGTAGCCACATCATTTTCAATTTTTTTTTTTTTTTTTCTCTGTTTTTCTTGGTTTTCTTTCTAGTTTTATTGCCTGCCTTTCTCTCTGGAGCTTCATGCACTTAGATAAGTTTTCATATCTGCTCTCTCTGATTTAACTGATTTCTTTCACAGATGAGGTACTTGTGTGTTTTTAACAAGTATGTTGGCACTAAAAACTGTGCTGGGAAGTTGGCGCTGCACACTTGATGACTTATTGAACTCCTTGTCACATACACAGGCTAAGATGTTCAGGTGGCCTTAGATTCGTTAAGTGGTCAGGGTAATGACAGCAGTGAAATGATGGTCTGTGTGTCTTCGCTGCCGCTCGGAGGCTAATCACTAGAGAGGAGCAGTCCTCCCCTGATGTTTAATCAGTGCCTATAATCACTGTCTCTCACCAGCTGTCATACAAAATAATTTATTCAAGCTACAAACAAAACTCTTTGCTGCTGCTGTTTTATTTAAGGAGACTGCCATTTACATCTGTAGTTATTCATACTGCTAAAAGAAATTGTGGTGACGAACAAGCTTTTAGCCTTACATGAACTTCATCTGAGTTGAACTTGAAGGGCTTTTATTCATCTTCCTTTCAAGCATTTTTCAGTCTTTTTTTAAATGGCGATAATGTATAAAACACACTATTGAAGACCACTGTAATTAATCTCTAATCTTTCTATCCGTCTGTTTTGCAGGCAGCATAAAGGGAGCAACAATAGTGGATGCTTTGGATACCCTATATATCATGGAAATGTTTGAAGAGTTTGATGCTGCGACTGACTGGGTGGAGAAGAACCTTGACTTTAATGTGGTAAGGGAAGTGTGTGAGTGTGTGTGTGTGTGTGTGTGAGTGTGTGAGTGTGAGTGTGTGAGTGTGAGTGTGAGTGCCCTTGTGGTAAATCAGCATTTTAAGAAAGCCTTGACTCTTTACCAAATGTCAGTAGCAGCTTGAATCATGGATCTTAATGGAGGAGTGGATTCTTGAAAGACCAGACTTTTACCCATTTTGTACCTTTATTTGCATGTGTTTTGGTTAATGGGAATTTAATATGAAAGAACTTTATAGTTCAGGCTCCCTCATCATGAAATATATATCAAAAGATTTGTGGCCACCAAGTGATATGACCAATGTCTGACATGCATATAACCATCTAGATTCACCAACATTCTGGATCTCATTATATCCCAACAGCACTCAAATGCAACATTGAATGTTACTGTAAAGCAAAGAGTCATTCTTTTTGTGATTTGTCATATCTCGAGAACCATTCATCTGATCGACTTCATTGGCAGCAGCTGTGAAAGTGGAGGCTGGATAGGGTTAGTAGTGTGTCTGTCCTGGTATGTGACTGAGCTATGAGCACAAGAATGAGCCGCTATTATTACTCTGTGTGTAGATATGCTCAGATTTGATGATTTATTGTTACTAAGAAACAGTGCATTTTCTTTACTGCCACAGAAGAGAAATTAAAAGTCTATCCTCATGCAAAGTTATTACAACATTATTAAAGGTGTGCTCACGTTACAAGACTTTTTAAATCCTTTAAAACTATTTTAAAATCCCATATAATTTCAATGCCACTGTTGTTACGGGCGGAAAAAAAAAATCTAATGTGGAAGGTTAAGCTGGTTTGCATAAGTGGGGAAACACGGCTAATACGGGCTTCCTTTTCTTAGAGAGGACTGGAGGTGAGATGTTAGGAGCCATTAATTACAATTAGTTAACCTCTAACCTCACTGTTTTCTATTTTGTCTTCAGCCTTTGTTTTACTGCTGCTCGACATTCTTCAATCATCTTAGTTCCATACTTTGTGCTGATTGTTTCACATTTCAAATCTTTTCCTGTTGAAATGCTACAAATACCATTGTCACCTGTAATTCAGTTTCTTGAGATACTTGCCGTAGATGACATATTTAATATCTGGCACTTATCCACATAAATTGCATGAACTTCAGTGAACTATGTTCATCAACGCTTTTCAGCACTAGTACTGACACATTACATTTCCAAATCTACTGATATTCAGTCTACTCCATAATATTTTGAGTTGTAGCTGACAGACGCGCAGGAGAGAAAACATAATCTGCTTCCAATTTTCATGTGGTGTGAGGAAGTAAGAAAAAAAAAAAATCACTTTTCAGAAAAACTGTAGGATCAGAAAGAAGCAGGGTGAGATGTTTGAAGTCAATATTAAGTGATGCAAGTAGTACTAGAGTAGGCTATTTTTACCAAGTCTGTCTAAGTAAAAGAGAGGCAAATCTGTTTAATTATCCATATTTTTTGCCAGTTGTACGCATGTATGTAACCAAGCTACAGACCTCTGACACTCCTGAAACTTTCAAAAGCTCTCTGCAAAGGACGAATGCTTATACACAAGCCTCCCAAGGCCTATCAGTGTTTTGATTTAAGCTATTAAAGGAGCATAATAACATTGGTCTCCTTTGGCCATTTTTCACAGTTCATTTTA
Organism: Mola mola; assembly: GCA_001698575.1. Taxonomy (NCBI): domain Eukaryota; kingdom Metazoa; phylum Chordata; class Actinopteri; order Tetraodontiformes; family Molidae; genus Mola; species Mola mola. Next base: position 6,347,685 of record KV751333.1, read on the forward strand.
AAATAAAATTTATACAGGTTCGTGACAAGGGGAGTGTGAGAAACATCTCACTGAATTTCACCACCAGTAGGCCACTGTGAGAGGAATGTAGAACAGAAGACTGGCGATTTATATGTATGTGTGTGTGCGTGCATGCGTGCATGTACGTGTTTACAATTAGAAATATGATGGAAAAGGCCGTGATACATTTAGACATCTACGTTATTGCAGAATTTTAATAACTAGAAAATCTGTTAAAACTATAAAAAATAAGTGAATTAATAAATAAATGAACAATAAAAAATTCAATTTACATTGAATTATTACAGATTCAGACATGAACTGGATGCCCCTTTTTTGCCAGTGCATTAATTAGCTCATAGATCATTATAAATACATGATAATGAGTATAATAAAGAAGTAATATAATAGCATATTAAGGTCAAAATTTCTGGGTGTTTAATATTTTATGTAGTACATGTATCTTTAATGACATGTAATAAAACAAAATATTATTTTCGACTGCCTAGATGATTGCTTTGTGAGAAACAATTATGGAGGTTTCTAATGGGCTCTGCTGAATCGCAGTGCACAGGCATGGACACAATGTGTTATAAAAGTTAGTCTTAGTGCAAGCATATACACAAACAAAAACACCAAAAAGCTCTTCTTCTGTTTGAAGTCAGCAAATGTCTTTTTTCTTTCTTCCCTTCATATATTACTACTCAGTGATTCTTAATTTGCTTTACATTAACGCGCAAAGAAAATTCCGGTATGATGTGCTTACCATTTACTATCTTTTACTTTACATGTACATACAAACATAAATTAACGCATAGATAGATTATATGGTTGCTCCACATCGGTTAATTGGAGGATGCAAATGAGTGGGGGTCTTGATGATTCATTATTGTTTAACCAAATTTAATTGATGCTAACAACACCCTTTCAGCTGTTATTAACATTGAAGGACTTGTAAATCATAGCTGTATTGATATTTTCAAACTAAATATTACACAGCAGTAGTAGTGATAAAAAGCAGTAATATGTTTGTTCTGTATGTTTTCAGTCTTCATTTCAGAGGGATTCATGTGCTCTGGTTGATAAGCTTAATGATGTAGGAGCATGCAGAAACGTTTGAGTCAAAATGCAATTTACCCTTTCCTTTGATGTTTGTCTTTATTGTACAACAGTCCTCATTCTAAAATCCCAGCTAAACTCATATCCTCTGCTTGTTAATGAAAACCGAAATAACAATGTCTTTGTCTTTCCTGTTGCATAGTGGTGAATGTAAACATGACAGTGTTTACACATATCAGTTTAGTTACCTCAGGACTAAAGATATATCCGTCTAATGTGATATAAACATCAGTAACTGTAATGAAGTAGTCTTTGGGATTAACTTTAATCCTCTTCACGGTACTGTTTCCAGAACAGTGGATGTTTCTGCTCAGTCTCTTGTGGAGGTTTACCGTACCTGATGCCATATCAACCTCCTGTGCATAATCCTGCCTTATTTCCAGTATTTCCCAGCAGTTGTCCTGTTACTCAAACAGCCTTGTCACCACAGGATGCCCACTGTTTTCTGATCTTCTGCAATAGTATAATGTTGACTCGTGAAGCTTTGATACCCCCTGCATTTTCCCTGAAATAAGTGTTTTATAATGGAAGAAAGCATTGTAGAACCATGGTTGGAAGTGTTGAAAGTATCTGTGGAGTCTAACTTGATGAAATTAACCAGGGCTGGAAGACACTGAAGTAGTCCACCACAAGGTGTTTGGTTCTGCTGATATTAAGCTTCAAGGCGCTGTTGTTGCACCATGTGACCAACCATTTGTTTGTCGTTACACAGTATATTATATCAGTCAAAGATGTGGATATTAGGTGCAATTTAACTGTTGAACAGAGGCATACAACTGGTTAATTGTAGTCTTTAAATAATTTAAATGTAAGTTGTTCTATATACTTACCATATACTTAGGCAGTTTGTCTGATGATTCAAAGACAAAAATATTTGACAGTGTGATAAATGAGTCACAAAATAGGTCGATATCAACTTTTGAACCACAATGAAAACGTTCATGATTTGAGTGAGATTATCCACACAAAAAAAAGTCACATTCTCAGAGTAGATTGAAAATAGATTTAATAGAGTTTAAAAATGCTGCTCAGGGAAGTTCAGGGACAAAAAAGGGAGGCAATGGGATAAATGAGGCAGCAGAGGACAATGGCTTCTGTGTAACAAATAAAGGAGGATGTTTGAGACTTATGAAAACCAAACCTATGGCGGCCCGCCAAACAGTGGTTGTGTCATGAGGAATGAAGTTGCCACGAAGGGATGTACCTTACCTGTAATATAATTTAGATTTCCCACATACTGTTGTACCCACGCATGATGATCATTGTTACTCACTTTATGTATCAGTGTTTTGTTTATTTTAAGCTGATTGGTGTGCTTTATTTTTATTCAACATGATGACATCAACTGTCCCTAAACAGTCCAATAGGTCTGGTTTTAAATCAACACACCAACAACACAGTGAAATGACAGCCATTGCCAATGTAGAAAACTGTTCTGATGTATTTTTCTGCTCTTTGTCTGCTGTACAAAATATTTCTCTAAGGAACTTTAGGGTGCAGAGTAATGGTTCAGTCCTTCTCAATGCCATAAGAGCTGCTGGCTAAGGAGGAAAATGTGCAGCCACTGAGGTACCTAAAATATGATGTAGTCGGTCCTTTTAGATGACTTTAATTTATCTGCCACTTATGAATTCAGTCCATGCCACATGAGCCATGGGAAATTGATTCATGCAATATTTTCTAAAACTGCTGTTTTTTGTCCTTAAGCAGCAATTTGTTTTCCTACTTCCACGATTTGTGGACATTCCATCAGTAACTTGATTGACCGACTCAATGACAATACTGTGGTTAAAACTATGTCTATGTGATTTGAGTCGGCCAGATTAAAAAAATATATATACATTTCCTGTCAAATGCAATAGAAATAATCATTTCTATCACACAAACAATAGTAAACACAAGCAGTGATATAAATAAAACATATTGATTCAGTTAAAGAAATTGGAGCAATTTAGATGTAGCTGGTCATGCTAGAGTTAATTTTCTCATCTTGACTGCTCCTCTCTTTAATGTCAGAGCAAACATGGCCCTAAATAAATTGTGAAGTTTGTGTTTACTAATGCAACCTGTCAGTCCATTTTAAGTTTCTAAGTAGTTTTCTATCGGGGGAATAAAAGCACCACAAGTGGCAGAACTTTAGCATTACTGTCAGCTGTATTAAGTGAGATGACTAGAGTAGTGTTTTGCCTGAATCATTGAAGCTGAGAAAATATGACCGTAGCTCCAGCACTTCCCTCAGACTCTGAGTCTTAGTCTGAGTCATTAAATTTTTTTGATGAATTTTTTAATGAATACATTTTTTCAATTAATACATTTCAGTGACCTGTGTATACACTGGTCACTGCCATTTATTTTGGAACAAGTTGCTCAGCAGTTCTTTTAAATCAGTTTAAAAGACAAAGAGCAAGAGTACATGGTATATAGCTCCCATGAGACTTGTGTTTATGCTCTGAAAAACGACTTAGGGATACAAACTACAGAAAGTATTAATGGAAGAAATAAACGCAACATTTTTTTGTAAAGATGCTTTTAGCCAGTTGCCGTTTTAAACTAAAAAATCCCCAATATAGGTGACACCTAAATCATTCACTTAAAAGCTTAAAGATTATCAAAAGATGTTTACTTGAGTCAGCTATATCATCAACTGTCATCTTGCATCTTATCTGCTAGGAAAAGGACAGTTTCATGTGTGCTCTGTAGTGTCTTAGGCTCAGGAGATCTGAATTGACTCCTTGCCTGTCAATGCCAAACTCTCTCACAAGAAAGAAATGACGTCATACAGCTGTTGACTCTGAGGTTCATTGTCCAACAGTTTAAAGTGATGGTGTACATCAATTGTACCTTAATTAGAACAGTCTAAGGTTAGGTGCATACTGTTTCATACTATTTCAGAAATATTACACCATGTTCTACTTTTGTATTTTATTTAAACTGCTAATAAACAGTAGGCAGAGGAAAACATGATCCTGTCCTTTTTCACTCCAGATGCCTGTGTGGAAGAAATGATTCCATTCAAATTAGCCAGACTATTTAACTACCGAGTCATTCAGGCTTCGGGAAAAATGATAGGACACATTTTGTCTAGCAGACAATTAGTGTTTTCCGCAGGAAACAGTCTATTGTCCTGTCTCTGGTGACAGCAGTGACTTATGAGAGCTGTCAATCAAGTAAAAAAAAACTTCATCTGACTCAGGAATCTGTTCAGAAAGATATGAAAAGAGTGAGAAGAAGCTTCATTGTTCAGCTGCAGAGACAAATAGCTTTACAAACTTACATTTCTTTTGTCCTGTTTACTATGCCAAAAATCATCAGAAAAACTTTATATTGTATCTTTTTTGGTGAAGTACACTGTATCACTCCCATTTAAGGCAATGTTTAGATTTCTTATTCTTAACTTTAGAGGCAATATGAACTCCCTGCTCTTCGACAGGTCGATTTGCCTGTGAACCAAACAGAGTGACACAAAATCTGGGGCAAACGTTAGTTGACATCTTTCAGTATCTTGGCAACATGATGCCTTGAGCTAAGTTCCAACCAAATGCAAACCGGTGTGCTGACTTTTAATCCCTACATCTCTGTGTAGAAGCATGAAAAAATTAACTACAAAGTACTTCTGAGCCTGCAATGCTGTGAATTATTCAATGTAAGAGTGTTATGTTAAAATATATTACCTTAGTTTTACGTTGCTACCAAAGTTTGCGATATACTTTTTTATTTGACAGCCAGTGTGGCTATTAATATTCCTGAATTCCGGCCATACCGAACAACAGTCAGACATATTCACATAGATGTTTCGTGGCACTTTGTTGTTGCCCAAGGGATCAACCATTTGGCTTAGCCATTTTTGTGTACAGTTAACAGACAATTTGGAATCTTTAATTAATAATTATTTGGCATTTTTGTCCACCAGACATTTGGCTTTTTTTTTTTTTTTTTTTTATATCAACATGTGATAAAAGCTAAAAGATAACATATACTGGCTAATGTAAACCGTGGTTGTTCATCTAGCACAATAACTCAATTCTGTGTATTTCAACATGTTGAATTTTCAATATTAGTCCATGTTAACGACTTGTGTCAAAGTAATGTAAAGACTTTTTTAATAATTAGCTTGCGGAAAGTGGCCTCGCTAAAAGGTAACTGGGTATAGTCTAGGTAACTTTCCTCGTATTACTTAATATTAAGTATATTAAGTGAACAGTGTCTGTGTTAAGTTTGTTTTGTTTTTAGTTTTTGGGAACTCAGACTTTGCCAACACATCTGCCAGTTCTGCATACAGCTTTGTTTCGCAGGTGCTGCGTTGAGTTTCTCCATAAACTTAGGGATGGCCAAATCGCAACCAGACCACTGAACAACTTTCTTTAATGTAGACTTGGTCTCCCCATTCTTTATTTGTCTCTCGTTTTCTAGTTTTTGTTTAAAGGCGGGTGGCAACCAACGCTTGTTTATCTCTCATTCCTGATAATACGGCCACCGAAGACAACACTGACACGTCACCAGAGACGTCACAGTTCACAAGGAAGAACCAGCCATTTTTTGGTTTCCATGCGAACCAACTTTTCGGATCCCTGACCTAAAAGTTCTCTGGCCGGTTCAAACGTAAGGGTGGGAACCAGAACCGGTATGGAGCCATGTCGGTGTGAAAGCGCTATGTGTGGGTGGAGGGAGGGACAGCCCTCAGTGCTGTAACCTGGGTCACTACTTATCTTTGACAGCTGGGCATTAACATTTAAAAAACCTACGCTGGTAGAGTCGATATTTTAGCACTACCTGTTACTGCAACAACACACTGTTACTATCCCACTTCAAAAGGATCTTATTTAAAAAACTTTAAGTGTTTTTGTCCAAAGCTGGCTATCACAATCAGATGAGTTATTAATGTGATAACATTACATCCTCTAAGATCACTGAATGTCTGCACCAAACTTTGTGGCAAAATATTGAATAATTATTGAGGATAGTTAAAGTATTTAATTTAGGGCTAACCAGTGTCATCAATTAATGCAAATCCATTTGATATCCTTTTGTGTGGTCATAGTACTTGAAACATCCAGGATGACTGTTTAAAGCTGTCAATCCATAGCTTAGTAAAACCTAAATACATGCATGTACACACAATGCTCATTGCCCAAATGCTGTAAGATATTTCATTTACCCATATTTGTTTTCTTTGCCCTTGTTGTAGAATGCAGAAGTGTCTGTGTTTGAAGTAAACATCCGGTTTGTTGGAGGTCTGCTATCTGCCTACTACCTGTCTGGGAAAGAGGTAAGATCCATTCAGAATATTGAATGTTCTCTCCTGCCTTTTCTACAGTAATGAAGGCCTTAAAGAGGGGTGTTTCTGCATTTTGATGCTGGTAATAATGCTGAGCAACTGTTTGAGTAAATAATTGAGTAAATAAATCAGTGTTTTAATATGACTTAATATTGGACTACAAGTGTACAGATAAGTGTATCTTCTCCCTGGATAGGCACCCTTTAACTGAACTTAGTTGATTTAGGGTATAGTTAGAACTCTTGCATACGGATTAAACATATTGAATATGGTTTGAAGTAGTTAAAGAAGCAGCATTAACCAATATATGAAAAAAAATGGACAGTATCATGTTAATGATTTTGTACACAGCCCCACCTCAAGTGTTATCAAGAACATTAGAAGCACAATTTTGCATACAGGTATTAGAAAACTGCCTTTTACTCAGTCTTGTATTTTTAAAAGTTTTCTAAGGTAAAAAGGAAAAAGGAAGGTGGAGTTCCATCGACCTTTTTTAGGTAGAATATGTTCTTAAGTGTCCCAGTGCTTAGAAATTATATCTCTAGGACTTTGTTCAGAGAAAATGTGATAGGAAAAAGATTCCAATAATGCTTTTGACTATATTCATGGTGCCAGTTCCACTGAATGTGTGAGTAAGAGAGAAAGACTGTCTTTGGTGAGAAGAGGCTATGAAAAGAGAATTTTATGTTGAATTCCTTTTTTTTTCTAAATATATGCTCCACTCTCTTTTTAATGACGTGCCTCAGGCTTCTAATGGATGATAAGTCTCCATGAATGAATGGATAACGCCACAATTCACCTGCACAAAAGCTTTTAAAACTCTCCAGAAACCTGCTAAGAATATTTTATGAAAACTGAAAGATCTTGAGAGTTTAGGTCTGTTTGTCTATACTGATGTCACCTGAGGGATTTCAATTATTCTGATCATTAATTTTGTTGTACTCTGTCCTTTAGTACACATACAGATAAACACACTATCCTGTATCCTGATGTCTGTGAGAAAGCCAGATTTGTGAGGTTATGTGCTTCTTTATGAAAAATTGAAAAGTGACCAAATTATAAAACAAAACTGCGAAAGATGCAACTAAATAATTGAAAGATAAAATATTGTATTTCAGCTAAAGGCAATGTACCAAAAGCTTTCATTTAAATGTATGAAGAACAACTCATCTACATTGAAATACAGTCTTGACAACAGCTGCTTTAGTATCTTGCAGATGATCTGAGCTGATAATCCTCTCAGCAAGTCTGAAACAGTGGAGGCAAACTGTGACGCCTTCATCATTTCTCAGCACTCACTCCAAGCTCCATTGCTTTTTTTATGAGACTCAATTAGTTCAAGACTCCTGTATATCATTATAGCCTTGAGGGGGTCAATATCCTTCATCTGCAGGTCAGGCTCCCCTATAGAGTCTAAAAGGTAG
>KV751333.1:6355538-6372233 GCA_001698575.1 Mola mola
AGGGACTGTTGGTGTAGGTCTAAAAGATAGCTTCATGGGTGCTGAAATAACAGCAACAATGCATGCAGGCTCCAGTGAAAAATAATTGGTAGAGGTATTGGAATGTGTTGAGCTCACACTGGCAGAACCCTTGACAGTTGTTTTTTGTTGTTGTTTTTCATTATCCATTTTTTGGATAAAACAAAAAATAATGAGTCAAAGAAACTGGATATGGTTTGGTTCTTTTACTTCTGATACAACTTAAATTATCCAGTATCAAAAGTTGCTGATCACTTTTGTGAACTCTCCAATGACATCATTAATGGTACATGATTAGTTATTATAACTTATTGACATAGTCCTGGGCAATTAAACCCAAATTTCACTTTACAGACAATACAGTAGGGCAATGAGATTACGCTCAACATTTGTGGAGCAAATTAGATTGGTGAACATTTATACATGAATGATTTGTCACATCACATGATTCTTTTGAAGAGCACTTCAGTTTTTACTTTTCAGGTTGAATTTCAACCCCTGGAACCAGTTCCTTACTTAACTGATAAAAGCTTCTGCAGCAAGACTGGAGGTGTACTGCATTTATATTTTGTGGCTAAAATTAACTAATTTAACACTGGTCAGACGTCATGTAACTCTCCTTTTGCAGTATGAATTAGACGACACAGTGACCTCCTAAAATGTTCAACCATTAAACCCAAAGAGAGCACAGAGCAGAGAGATAGAGAAGGGGACAGCTGCTTAGAGGGAGCAATAAAAAATGTCAGACTCTGATCTTGGAGAATACTCAGACCTGTGACTTCCTCTGCAGTCTGTAGTGTTGCTGTTTTGATTGAAAAAGGGATTTATTGAAGATAGGAAACCTTGTACTGTTAGGGCCATTCAGTACAGTCCATAATAGAAAGATGGTTTCTCCTCCTGTTGTATAGTTTGGCCTCTACTATGGAACTTTTTTTTTAATTTCATGACTTTAAAATTTGAGTATGTTTACAGAAAAAATGATTTTGTTTTAGGCTGAATTTGTGAGTGGGAGTTCCACAAGAAGTTGCAGCACTGAAAAGGTGTAAAGTTCGTTTGAGCTGAATTTTGGAAATACAATTAAGGAGAGCTTTTTGGACTAAGGCGTGATGATGAGAGTTCTAGAGTGATGAGAAGTTTCTGAAACAGACAGGAGGAGGCAGAGGAGAGGAATCACTTTGTCTTTCCCTGTTGATTGTAAACTGGCTCTGACCCAAAGAGACCTGCACCTTTTTGATGGCTTTATGTGTCCTACTGGCCATCTTTTAACATCCCTGCCTGCATACAGATCACGGCATGCAGCGTTATCCATTGAAGAACGGGAAAACACGAATGTCGATGGGAAGGAAACAGACAATGTATTGAGAGATGAAAAAAGCAGAAGGCCTCCAGTCCTCCTACTAATCCAAAGTAAATGTTTCAAGGAAGAAAAAACAGATTAAGGACAGAGTAGTAAAAATGAAACAATGAAAAGTCAGAAAGAAAGCAACAGAGGAAGGAAGCAGCGCTCAAAGAAAGACAATGTAGACGGACATTCGAGAGAAACCTGAAAGAAGTATGGAAGAACTTGATTAATGGAGGATGAGAAGTAAAAAGAAGCAACAGATGAAATTTGAAATGATAGAGGAAAGAAAAATAGAGACTGCATACCATCTTTTTGTCACAATTATGTACCACATACCAACTGTACACTTAAACTATAGTCTAATTTACTGGTTTTCTGTTAGTTTACAAGAAACATACTCGAATGTTTAATACTACAGCACCTGGAAAAAAAAAAAAATAATTGCACCCTTTGATGCCAAATAAACTTGACAGAAAGATTGTAAAAAAATTCTAGCCTGCTTACTGCGTTTATTTTCTTAATGTGAAGAGCCGTATATGTAATGTTTCCTCATTAAAAAGTCAAAAACTAACTAGATCATTTTACATATCTTTTTAAGTTGTGTATTTATATCATCCTAAATGTTTCCACAATGATCAAAAAAGAGCAAAAGTAAAGGAATTTGAAAGGAAGCAAGTCAACAAATATGAAACCTTTCTTAATTAAAGAAGAATAAAAGGGAGGAAGCAATAAAAATTGTAAAAGGAAGGAATTAAGATATCTAAAGGAGGTGTTTGGATAAACAGAAGTATGAAGGCAATGACGGATGGAGTGAAGAAATTAGTGACGCAAATGAATAACACCTTAAAAATGGGCCAACGTAGAAATACAAAGACAAAATAAAATTAGGTGCTTTCAATGTCACTGACACTGAGAAGCATCTTTTCCCTTCACAAATGTGTAATAACATGTTGCAAGGACATTAAACTCATTAAGCAGTTTCTTCACGAAGTGGCTGCTATTTTTAGGGCTGGGCGCTATGGCCTATAAATAATATCGCGATATTTTAAAATCTTCTCTAAAGCACTTTATAAATGTACAGTTTAACATTTTTATGTATAAGATAAGATAGATAAGCAGCATCAGGAGAAAACAACAGAATGTTTATGTCACAATTTGTACTCAATGGTTCTGATTGAGTCATTCATTGTATCCCACTTGGAACAAGCCACGAGCATATTGAGTATATTTGATATATCACCAACCCCTAGCTGTGGGTAAAATGTCAATCACAATGTGTAAGAATTAACAAATCCTTGCTGCGTAGACAAGCTTTTTGAAATTCCTGTTAGTCAATTTGAGATGAGGTTTTCATCCTCTACAAAAACCATCATCCATGAATCATTATAATGAACAACAGCCATCACACTTGATTGTGATGCAAACTAATCCCACTCTGTTTAGTTTTGTCTGACAGAGTAATCTGGTGATGGCAGGGATAAGTGTCCCAGTTGCCCTTCTCATCCCTTTGTACGATCCAGATTAAAATGAATATCCTGTGTGTGGAAAACCAAAGCAGACACTGATTCTAAGGTGTCTTTGTGGACCTCCTTAGAACACAAAGAAACTGTGACAAATGAAAGGCTTTAGAAGGAAAAAAGATACTGTAAGGAGCATGAATTGAGAACAGTTAGGCAGCAGCTTAGGAAACTGACGGACATTAGATGAGCCCCATTCCTTTTAAAATATGAGTAAGAATGAAGAAAATTAAACAGTATCGGCCTGTTAAACTCGTCAATCCATCAATTTGTTTGCTTAACAAGAACAGTTCTTTCAATGTAAAGATGACTGGTCAGCACATTAGAAGAAATGGCTTGAGTAATTAAGACAGTCAACCCTATCAAATGCTTGGTGGGTATTAAACTACCTGTAAATCACATTCCAGACTAATGTGTTATTGATTCACAGTAGTCTTTAAGCAGTTACTGGTTGCTATAATCATTCCTTCGTTTGAAACTGGCTGTGAAAAAAGTATCAAATGTTCTCAACAGCAACAACAAACCTGCACTTGACTGATTGTACAAAATATTTTTGATTTAACTCCCTCTGGCCTTTCTTACTGATGAAAAAATATATTTAAGACAAAAAGTATGAGCCAATAAATCATAGCCACTTGAAGCATACTGCAAATGCGATTATGGCTTTTATGTTGTTTAACTAGATAACTTTTGTTTCAACCACAAGCTGGATGATGGGTCAATCAGTGGCTGGTACACAATGTCTCTCAAAACTGCCTCCCAGTGATTGATGTGTCTTCAGAAACAGAGGCCATCTTTGCTAAACCATGCCACAGATCTGTGTTTGACAGATGTGCCTTGGCAAAATTTGGTTCTGTCATGCATTTCTTTGGCATGAAGAAAAGAAATTAGCTGAAATTCTGGTTCCAGTTGCCATGCCTTGATTAATTTCCCTTTTATTGTCAGTGATTGATCAGATGCCACAACCCTAGCATAGAACGGCACACCACAACTTTGCCAATTCCTTCTGCTCTACTCGATCTGTCTCTGGCTTTTCAGAAATGAGAAGAGCATCCATCGTTAATTTTCATGCTCATTCTTTATGATCATATCATGCAATTACTGATGCAAGTTGACTCTTAGCAGACCATGGTAGCTTTCAGAACCAATTTGGATTCAGGTTTACTGATAATTTCAGTGTTTTTAAAGGACACTGAAGCTGCTGTCTTGTAGACTTATGATTAAAGTCCAGCAGCAAAATTGGCTTATTAAGAGAGTTCTAAAATAGTTATAAAAATCCATGTAAAAACCCAGGTTATAGTTACAGAACAAACGGCATTTTTTGCTATTTCCCCACCATACTGATGTGAACTGAACTTACATGCTGTCCTCCGTATTTATTATAAAAGGGTTAAGTTTGTGTACTGGTGTTTTGTCGTGTCTTTTGGTAGTAGGGCCAAGGTACTGTATTTATTGTTGATAAAGATGATTTTGCTGAGCAAAGATTGGACTGCCTGTATTCATACACTTTTACCGTTCTTGATAGCAGTTTATACAAAACCTACAAAATGTCTCCAGGATCTGACTGTAATTAGAAGCATGCTTGTTATACAGTATATGGTAATACTTTTCTTCGATCCAGATTGATCCAAAAATTGTCATTCTGATATGATGTTAATACAGCAAGAGAAACATCCCAGAGACACAAGGAGGCAGGTTGTGACCAGTAGGTTTAGTGACAGGTAGAAAATTCTTGCACTGAAGATGCGCAAAAAGTCTTGACATGCACAACTTCCTGATGTGTTGCTCTGATTATGTGGCTACTTAATTTTCAATTGAACATGCATAAACTATACTTTCTATCAATATCTTGCTCTGATACAAACACTCACAGTCAGGTCCAAGCTCACTGACACAAAACTACCACAGTGTAATCCCATCTCTGACCTCTAACTGAGAAGGTCAGCACAACAACCTGCACTACTGACCACTAACAGCTGGGTCATAGGCACACAAACACACACACACACGCAGTTTGTTGCAGCATGTTGGGTGTAGCCAGCATTTAGTTCTATATTTTATCCTCAGGAAATCCTCATTCACTCAGTGAGAAAATTGGCTTTGGCTCAGAAAGCAGGAAAAATAACCAACCTCATCACTTTTTTCCCCTTTTGGCCATCTCTGCTATCCTCATGCTGTGCCCAAGTAAAGCTCCTTACATACCCACACATTCACACACATAAGGCAAAGTAAAAGTTATTTACCAACCACAGAAAATGCATTTTCTGGATACCTATCTTAATCTCTTTTTAGATTTGTCTAATCTGTTCTAAGGACAGAGAGCAGGGCTACAGATGGAAGGAGGGGGATTGAGGCCAGAAGAAGGGAAGAATAGAGTCCAACCAATACAATGACTTTAACATGCAGACGTAAGACAGGATTGAAAAAATATGAAAGGCCATGTAATTGTGTATAAAAAAATCTTATTATTAAAATTATTTAGCAAGCCAACAATGGCTTTCTTAAATGTTCAACAAAGTAAAAATACATTTATTGAATGAAACAATTTTTAAACCAAAACAAATTTATTTTATTAAACCACACATGAATAGGTGACTTCCTTTTTTTAAGAAGCATGTTGCATCTTTACATTATACCTAATGTCTTATTGCCCCAGTGCTCGCTGAGAGGTTTACCTTCACACTTACTTTGAGATGTTAGGGTATAATTTCCACACTACACTATTGAGGCTTGATAACAAAAAGAACAGTGGTATTTGTACTCCAATACTATTTTATCATAATCCAATTACAAGATGAAAGTCAATCTCAAATATAAAATGTTGAATGAAGAGTATTCCATTCATTATATTTACTTAGTCAAAACTCTAAAGATATTACAGTTTTAATGACATAAAGTTGAGGAAAGCAAAGGAGCTTCCCATTTGAGATTATCATATGTTTGATGACAGAGGAATTACTGAACAAACTTGTGGATGTTTGTTGTTTTTCTGTCAATCAAAAAAGAATAAATGAAAAAATCCTTTCAAAAAAATTACAGCTTGTGTGATTGTTCCTAGAAAACTCACAAACCAAACTGAATAAGTCACTATTAGGGTTGATTCTGGGTTTCCGTTCTGACATGACAAAAGTTCAATAAAATATGATTGATAGAAAAACCAATGTGAAAAACTAGACACTGTTGTTTTTGGTACAGAAATATGGAGACTATAACTGTTAATACATAACTAATTTGGATAATAATAGATATATAGATGTCTACTATTTTTTTTTAGCTACTTTGCAATGGAAATTAAGCTGTGTGTTATCAAATTTCAATATAATTGTTCCTTATTTTCTAAAAAAAAATGGGGTACTGAATAGGTTTTGAAGAGAAGGGTTTGAGTTTAAGTTCTAAAAAAGAACACACTCACCCAAGTCATACACTCATGTTAAAGGTAGGTTTGCTGTTCATGGATTTAAAGGTGCGCACTCTCCCAAGGTTGTCTTTCCTTCTGAGGCTGACTGACCAAAACCACTTTAGATAATAAGTTTGGTTCAGTGAATCAGTAGATGGAGACAAGCGCTCATTCAAACACACACACACACACACACACAGAAACACATACGTGCACACACACACACACACTTGATATTGTAGAGGTCATATATAAAATAATTGATTGGATCACTCACACAAGACTGTAAATGGGAATAGCAAATACACAGTAAACAAAAAAAAGTGAAAGCTATTAACTCTGTCAACATGGGCATCTTTAAATATGTCACTGCAAAAGTTGTGGTTTTACCAGTTTTTCATATCTTTCAATTTGCAGGGTGTGACCCAACCTGTGACCAGGGCCCGAAACATTTCTGGAGTGCATGAAAATATAATATTGAATGATGCTCAGCAGGCAAAATATGTACAAACAAATATAAGCAAATGTACCAGATGTATTGTCATGATCAATGAAGCTGCAAGAAGACCATGCAAATTGTTTAAAGATGTATATGATGCAAATACATCTAAATGTCAGTTTGAGTCTGTTGAACTCTAATGATTCATGGATCCTGAAGGCAATTTAAAATTCATATAAGTTCTTTGTCAAATACTAATTTTAATGCAAAACTTGTCTGAAGCGCAGACTGCTTAGTATTAAAGGATTTTTGACTTTGCAACTAATGCTAAATATTATGGATATGCATCCATGCTCTGTGGTTTTGGATTCAAGTTTAATTGTTGACCTTCTTTTTAAAATAATCTTTAGAGGCTTCTAGGCTTAGAGTTTTTATCATTTGCATGTAGGAAAAGTATTCTTATTCTTTCCTTTGACACACTTTTGATGAATTTGAATTTTGGACAAGATGAGTAGCATCATGTGGCCTCTACCTGCTTTCACAGAATCCATTAACCAGCCATTCCTTGTTGTTGATTTTTTTCAGTCTCTGGAGATCAGGAGCTTCCATTAGATACAGTCTCTCTCAGAATTAAGCTAGTTTTCACTGTTTTGTTTCTGTCAACAAATTTATTAAGCTAAAAAAAATCTTAGTATCATTGTTCACTTCTTGCCAAAGTTTCCAGGTAGGACTGAGACATGTTGATTGTAGGGGATGTCAGGGGGGAACTGGCCATGAATAGTGTATTATGCCTGGCTGCTTCACCCAGATCATAGCATAGCCTTTCAGTGGAGAAAATGTTACAGATAGATGGATGGGTGTTTTTTGGAGGTTTACCTCAACCAATCCAGAGTGTCTCTTTTTGTCTACAGCGGTGTGCAGCTCACTTTAGACCAGAGTGCATTGAGTGTAACAGGTTGAACAATGTTGCAGTTGTATCCAAATTAAAACTGCAGAGGATCATCCAGTCAAGCAATTCCACTGTCAAAACTAATAAGATCTGATTGATCCTGTCATTATGTTTTTACCATAGCCTTCAGTGAAAATCACATCCCAAGCTACCTCATGAATTTACCTGTGCTTATCCTACAAGAATGTTTGCACATAAAAAGTAGGCAGCTACTTTGATTTAGAAGCCAAATCTGGCCATGTGTTGGTGGAAGAGAAAGAGCGAAATAATGAAAAATCAAATGTTGTTTTTTTTTCTTATTAACATGATTACATGAATTTCTTATAGACTTATAAAGTATAGTTGTAAGTATAAATCTTTATACAGGATCAGATTTATTCCATTGTTCATATATAATAGTATTGTATGTACTGTTTTTCCCAGAAATATAATTTGTTTGTTTGGTGTTAAATAATGACCAACAAAAACAGTTGTAATGCTGTTTTATTTTGCTGACATCCTATATCTACCTCTGTAGCTGCAGTATAACACTACAGTTACAATGAGTAACATAGTTCTTCAGTGTCCAGAGGATATTGCAGCTCTTCATTTTAACAGTCTGATGTTATGAGATTAGCCTGCTAATTAGCCTGCTTACCAGGACCATTTTGTTGCATTGTTACTTCAGTCAATTTGTAGTCTTCTCTCTGTCATCCATTCTTTCTCAAACACGTACAAACACACACACATACAGTACATAAACTCACAGCATTAGTCCGCCTGACAAAGGGAAAATTGGTTTGGTCAACAGGGTCACGCATGGGATGAGGCTTCCTTTTTTCCTGTTGTTCACCAAAGCCTTTATCAGTGCTGTGTGTGCATGCACACATTTAGTTCAGGCAGTTGTGATGCCCAAATTTGTAGCCTCCTAACAACTATACACACACTCAGTCAGAGGGGAGGACCAAGTCCTGCTTCCTGCCATGCCTTGACAGTCTGCTTAATTGCTACAGCACCAGCACATACAGAGCAATAGGCTAGCTTGGACATTGTAAGTCATTCATGCTTTGCAACATCTGAACCTCTAACAAAAACACTAACAAAAATAAAGAAGAGCCAAATTAGAGGATTCACTTACAAGTCCAACACAAATCTCCCCCATAAACTTGTTATGGCACGCTGGAACTAGGAACGAAAAGGCAGGCTGTATTGACACCTGTTATCATGACACCATCTGCATCTGAACGAGAGGGAGAAAAACACCAAAACAATATTTATTAGGAGACTGGGGTGAAACTTGCTGTTACCTTAAAGATAGAAATCTGGAGAACAACACCATCCATTACTTACATCACAAAGACTATTTTAAAAAATCCAAGCATTCTGTTGCTTCATCATAAATGGAAAGAAGTGATAAAATTGTGTTTAAAGAGTCATTTATTAGCAGTTTTAACTTTCCTTCATTAGATTAAAAGAATAAGGAAAGTCCTTCCTCCTTCTAATGCCATAACCAAAATTCCGAGTTTTGATTGATTCATCTCTGCATTGACGAAATTACCAAAGCCCCTGTCGACTAAAATGACAAAATTTCGTTGGGGTAAAAGCTTTCAATGTTTAAATGTTATCTGAGATGTTTTAAAAGAGAGTAGCATAACACAATGCAAAATACTGCAAAAATAATGTGTATAATAAAAGTTTCATGAGCAAAAAAAAAAGATATCTTTAGGACTTAAGATCTGAAAATTAAGATTTTTGTTAAAAACTCAGTTTTATAATGAAAACATAATAGTTTGGATGTAGCAAGAGGTTCTGAATATAATTGTGATATTAATTTTTTTTAAAAATTGATATCTGACATTTTGAAGGATTATGTACTGTGTTCAGTAGTGCTTTTCTCTCTACGTATATATGCTAAAGTAAAATCATTTAATGTATAATTGTTTAGAGAGCAATTTATTATTTATTTATATATTTCCTATTTGTAGTATCTTGGGACATCAAAAGTGTTATCCTTGAAGATTTCTAGTATTGAATCTTGAGGTCTTAAATATTTTTTTTCTACCGACATAAAATCAGTATGTAAAGTATTATTGAATGAGTATAATCAGTAAGAGTGGATGTATCAATGTGCTTATCAATATATTGGATCACATTGGTTTTGTAGTGAAAACCCAGTATTGACCACCTAATTATGCTTACCCATATTCTATGCATCGTTTTATTAAACCTATAGTATACCTATATATATCAGTGAGTCTGCTGAGGAGTCCCTGGGGTCAAATCGCCTGGAAGTTATAGGTAGAATAACAAAAATGTCCCAGGAGTTCATGTATTGTGCTTTGTTTCTTATTCATGTCAGCTGCCCTGAAATAAACAAGGCTGCTTCCGGGACCCACTCTCCCTGGACCTTATCTCTTCTGCTGCACAGAAGATAAGGCAAAGAAGCTATTTTCCTTGTTAATATAGTGTCTCACACATGCACAAACACACACATTTGTGCACACACACGTTAAAATTGAGTGAAAGAGAAAGCGGAATAAGAGTCTCTTCCTTTGCACTCCCATTTGAGTATTATCAGCCTCTGATGCTATCTAATCGCAGATAAAATGCTGACTGACGTGCCAATTGTTAAACTTTCTCTCACGCTCATATCTGTGACTTGCTTGCCTGTCATTCATGTTTATGTCATTTTTTTGTTATTTTACAATGTTCGATGTCTTATTATTTGTTTTGTTTTTGTTTTTTTTTATTTCCTGTATGAAAATGCTGGCTTTACTTGTTAACGTTAGAGCTGACTTGTTTTATTTTCTTCAATTCAGTCAGTTCTGTCCCCCTGTAATGTAATGTATAAGATGATTTTTGAATAATTACATATCACTTTTAATCGTAGAATTATCTTTACTGAATCAGTGATCCGAGGAAAACCCTGAACTTGTTAAACTCTAGGTGTAATTTAAAGAGTTTCCCTCACAAACTTGTATTACCGGAGCTCAGGCCACCCCATTGCAGCCTAAAATCAAAGCTTTTTCACTAATTTAAAACATTTCCACAAATGATCTGATTAAAAAGCTATTGACCCAAACAGTTTCACTTGTCGTCAACACTGTGAAATATTAAGCCCCTCAGCGTAGTGTACTCTGTTGTTTTTAATTACAGCTCCAGCAGCCATGCTGTAAATGTTGCTGTAGAATGTAAGTGGACATTGCTTAGGTCACCAGAATGAAAAGACAAAGATCTTCCTTGAGTGAGGCTGGAGGAGTAAGCTAGTGGGCAGGGTTACTTATTGAGTGGAAATCTCTGAGTAGATCTATGAACAGTTAGACTAGCAGTGAGTCATTCTAATGTACCTAATTACACGTTTCTTCATTACTATAAATATACATGACAGCTAATGTCACACAATCCCACTTTCCCTTTCCTTTTGCTATAAATAATCTTTGGAGCTCCAAGTGTGCTAAGGTATCTAATCTGCTGCTGACAACAGTCCCAACACAAACACTGTTTAAAAAATGTTCTCTCAGACCTACAGTGACCATCCAAATAATTTGGCTTATTTACAGTAAGTAGAGGTATATTTATAATGTTGCTGTAGAATTAAAGTTTATTCACTTATTTTGTTTTTGTGACTCATTTTAAACATTAAGAAAGATTGGGTTTAGGGGTCACACACATGATAAGGAAAGTATTTTAAAACGGACTAACTGGTTTTAGCTTTTTAAATTTATTGACATTGCAAGAGGCATTAAAGGAAATGTAGAAAGTGATGCGCGCCACATTATGCAGCAGTTACTTCAGCAGCACATATCCCTGTCTGACCACAACTCCAGATAGAAAACGCTTCTGTTTGGCTTCTTTGTCCTTATTGTCGTATCTGGGCCAGAAGACAAAAAGATTCCAAGTTTTCGTGAGGAAAGTGTTCCATGCCCTGCAGCTCTTTGCTCTGTTTTAATATCTAGTGCCAACTTTGTGCCTCCCATCTCCTCTCCAGACAACTCACTGCTCTGTGGGACTTACAGTCCAATTACATCAGCTTTCTTTTAGGCTTTGTTACCAAGCCTGTGCGTGTGTGTATATATCCGTACATCTATGTATCCGCAGTCCCCTTCTGATGTCTTTTTGATGTTAGACTGGTACTTTTAAGGGTTATAAAGCAGGCCTGTCTTTATATCGTGTCTAACCTGTTTTTGAAAAAGAAGTTAGTGTGCGTGTCTCAGTATTTGTGTGCCGTCTAGCTGTAGAGATCTAAAGGTTTTTTTTTCTTTTGCAGACATCAGTTTGACAGATAGCTTTGTTTAACATTTGTGCTACACACTCCTTTAAAGGCCTTTGTTCTTTGCTCAGCTTGTCCATCAGAATTCTTCTCTTCCAAATAGCTCTCAAAACAATACTAAAAAACAGTCACTAATTAACTGCCTTCATGACAGTCAAAAAAACTGCATAACATCCAACATGCTCAACACCAGAAAAACGGATCTTGTGGTTGTGGCATCCATGACAGTACTCCAGAGGATCTGCAATATATTGTTAGTTGAAGATCACTTAATCAACCCTTGATCTTCTTAGCGTCAAGCCAAAAAAACAGCATCCGAAAATGTATAAAAAATGGCAAGGCTAGTTCAAGTCTTTACTGTCCAAGGATGATATCATCACCACGAAATGGTGACAGCAAATGGTAACTGACTGTGGAATGCCAATATCTGATTTAAAAATCACATATTGGGCAGTGTTTTGCCACTGTTGATATAGTCATTGGCATAATGAATGGTCTTTATCTGAATCGCTGTAACAGCTTTTTAACCTTTCACCAATTTATTTTTTCCTCCGGTGGGACATGTTCAGACTCGTTCTTGACTGAGATTCATTCATGTGCATGTTATATCTAGTCTGGAATACTGTAGTCCAAATTGGACTGCTCAATAAAGTCCCAGAAACACTGCACTGTGGTATGAAGACCTTTTCAATTATGCTACTGTAGTAAATTTTCATATATTGAATTGTAACCCTTGTATTGTCTTACATATGTAAATCGCCAGATCCTTGTCAATACATAGCCTTATTGTGAATAAGGTAGATTTAACAAGCTTTTCAGGCTCTCAATGTAAAATACCCAGTAGTTGACAGTAGTATTGAGAATATTGCACTTAGGGCTGGAAATATATCAACACACAATTGAAATACAACAAAATTATCCCAAACTTAATTCCTATCTTAAAATTTTAGTAAGAAATAAGTTTTGTAGCTTAGCGAAAATCTATTTCAGTTAATGCACACAGTGACTGTATTCTCTTTGGCCGGATACAGTTGTGTTGACAGTTTAAAGTAAATTCCTCAGAGCTGTTGTGTTTTCAAAATAACCTGAAGGAAGAGATTCTTTATTCTTTTTGCCATATTTATTTTGCTGCCTTCCTTCTAAATTTTTAACAGCCATCTAGGCAACAATTGTTCTCTGTAGACTCAATCTGTCACTTTATCTTCAAGCATGTTAGTTTTTGTTGTTTGCACAGGTTTAAAGTGTTTTGGGTTCTTCAAAATAAAGACAAAATTCATTCATATTTATAGCAAATGCCAATCTTTATTTTGTAGATTTTAGTTTGTTTTAGTAAATTTAGATGGGATCATATCTCACTACTTCACATACAAAAAAATTCTACAATATTTAGAAAGTGCAGTGCAGATATGACTCAAATTCAGCCACCATCTGTCAAACTGTCAAAGAGGGCAGCCCTTCGGCTTGATAGTCTTATTTTTATCATAGACCGTTTACAAGAATACTTTTGCACTGACTGACATTTGCCAGTGATTGTGTGGCATTTGGACCCAGTCTGACTCCATATTAACAGTTTTGATTCATCCCTTGCCGTTTCAAAATTAGGTGTGTCACTTATTTGTTAAAAACCCAATTCAACCTGGGTCAATCTGGGCCACAACCAGTCTACTTAACATACCAAATATGGGTATGGTACGATGTGTAAAAAGTGCAGCATGCTGCTAGTTTGACTGTGACTCCAGTTTGGTCAGTGCTCTGGCAGGATGAAGGAGATCAGGTGCTTTACAATCTTTGGCGTTATTGAACCGTTTGACTGGATATTTGACATTTTCTTTCAGATGAAAGCTTTCCAGGGTTCCAGCTTAGACTTGTTTTCTGACAACGCCGATTCTCCACTGGGACCCTTGAGTGGCACTTCGCTTTACGTTGTCTCAACCGTACAGTCATTCACTCTGATTCTGTCTCTTTTTCATTTCTGATTTTATTTTATTGTTTCAGGAAGTATAGTATTGTGAAATGTTTAAGATCGTTTATTCAGCGTCATCACTGTGGGCTATATTTGTCCCACTACCCTTTCTGATAATATGTGGCTGCTGATCTTCAGACCTTGATGGAAAAACTGTCTGTTTCCATAAATAGCCCCCTACCCACCACCCCTTTCACATGCGCGCACACACACACAAAATGAAATGTGATCGGGGAAGGAAAAATCCAATCCAAGTAAAGTGGCCAGAGGAGATGCATCTGAATGTCTAATGTGAACTGCAGGTTGTCTCAGCGGGATCAAGACACAAAGTGGAGATGAGATATTCAGCTTTAAAGATTTAAAATTTTCCTACAGGGTTGGCACTTTTAGAGATTACGTATTGGCCTGTAGCTTTGCCTCAAATTTCAAAATGTAAAAATATTTGAAGCAGAATGTTTTCCAGATGGCTCAGTTAGTGTCTGTTCCCTTGTGTACCATAGGCAATGTTGTACTTAAAATGACAAGCTGATATTAGTTGGGGTATTGTTGTGTACTCTGACAAATTCCCCCCGTACATTTAAATTAGGGTTGAGCAATATATACTCAATATAGTCGTGGCTTGTTTCACATGAGATACAGTAAATGATTATATTATGACCATCAAGTATAAATTGTGACGTGAATGTTTCAAGCCGTCGGCATGAAATTCATTTTGGAGTTGTGCCTATCTTGTTCTCCCCTGATGCGCTTTCACTGCAAACAGCTTGCTGCTCCACCCTTCCAGAAAGCTCTCCTGGGTGCATGCACATTTTGTTTCAGGAGGAGCAGAGGGAGGAGAGCCTGAGAGAGCGCAAAAAGTGAAGAGCCCGTGCGAGTTTTCAGTATTTAGCAATGAGTTCTGCACGGGGTCAGCATGCCATGGTCAGGTCGGACATTTTGGAGAAGTTATGTGTGATAACAGGCTGTGAGAATAACGTTGTCAGCGGCTTTGCTGCTTTCAAACAGTGTCACAAAGTGTCAACATTTCAAAGCCAGAAGATAGACGTCTCCTAGGAAACACTTAAAAAACTGCAGTGGCACAGCAGCCTTTAACCCAACCCAAGAACACAACTCTCACAGCCTGTGTGTTTAATGCAGGTTGGACAGATAGTTACAGATAACAAGTCAGTTCTAGTACTGAGCTTTGTGTGTGTATTTGTGTATGTGTGTGTGTGTGTGTGTGTGTGTGTGTGTGTGTGTGTGTGTGGACAGGGATCAAAACTAGACCCTTGTAGGAGTCTGACTGTCATTTGTCAGTGATATGGATTTGAATTAGTATATTGGCTTACATAAAGCAGTTATTTATTTTGATTTGTTAAAAGTGTATGTGTGCTGTTACTTTGAAATTAATTGTTAAAATTAATAATAAATTAAAATTGGTTGTATTTTTCTCCCTTTTGCATGCAAAAAGAAAACAAAAAACAAAAAAACAGAAGAAACCTCCAATGAATAAATAGTAAATAATACAGACAAATGTTGCAGATACTAGTGGAATCATCACACTGGTGTCATCTTCTTCATAAAAATGTTACATTGCACATTTATTAAGTTCTTTAGCAGATATATATTACAATATGGCCTAAAACTATTGCAATATTATTTATAGGCCATATCGCCCAGCCTTTTTTCCATTTCCATACCAGCACGGGCAAAAGCGTTAACTGTCAAAATTATTACTTTAACTATTATTACTATAACTAATTCTAAAAGTAACTGCACCAACTGTGCCACATGAGAGGAGAGGAAATATCATCAGGAGTTAATTGTGTGTGTGTGTGTATTGTTATACAAACCTCAGTATGAGGCAATAGTGAGATAAAAGATACAGCTAAAGCGCTTTCCTGTCTTAGAAAGCATTTCTTTCTCTGTTGTCAAGTGTCTGTAAAACCAGCCAAGATGCTGCTCTGACATGTCTGTTTTCACATTTTGAGAATCTCAAAACCTTTCAAGATGATAAACACAGTGTTGATGTACGATAGCTGTAACTTTTAATTTTAGCTTAATTTCAGTTGCAACACGTTTAGTTCCATAATGAGAAAGTATATATACATTTATTTTATTTTATTTTTTTATCGCAAATTTTTAATCAAATTCTGGTTTTGGATCAATCATTTAAATCACTGCAGGTGTACTAATATTGTATTCATTTCTCAGTCAGCTTTAGGTTAAAATAACATACAAGTGGAAAACCATCATGTATGAGGGCACAAGCTGGTAGACACAGTTGTTATATAGCCTCAGCAGGGGAGTCACAGATGAACGGCTTGTAGAATCAGGAATAAAGGATATTGCATTCAACCAAGCATGTGGATCTGTGTTGATGTGTAGTTATGTCGTATTTTTTCAGTATTTTTACATTTAACACTGTCTTACTCATTTTTAATTAGCGCAGCTGGTGTTTTCTGTTTACTGTATATAGTTAGAATGAAAGATAACTCACTTTGGCACAGATATTACGTAATGGCGATATCATCACATTACATATTCCAATGAAATTTAGAAGTTAAAAATTTCAGCAAGCCTATTCTCTCTGCCATCCGCCCTCTATCTCCAGTACATTTTTCGCTAACAGCATTCCCTATAAATGATTGGTGAGTTTTTGTGTGTCCTTATGTGTTTTATTACAGCTGACAGGGGGTCCCTACTGAAACACCAAATTCACTCAGTAGATCTTTCTATTTCTTTGTCCATCTCATTAGCATTTAACCAGCTTTACCTGCAGCAGTTTCTGGCAGTTGAGTTTAATGATTTTGGGCAGTGGCAAATATTCTAAATTGTAAAA
>KV751333.1:6372289-6385217 GCA_001698575.1 Mola mola
TGCATGTGGTGTGTGTGTGTGTGTGTGTGTGTGTGTGTGTGTGTGTGTGTGTGTGTGTGTGTGTGTGTTGACGAAGCTTGTCCAATATAGCTGTCAGGGAAGCAGCCTGCAAACAGGCCTCATTCAGCTGACACAGAGACAAACTACACTAGCTTACTCTGTCGAAATTTATTCTTCACACACTTTTGTCCGTGGGGATTCATCAATTCATGAAGCCCCTTTTGATTTCTTTAAATGTCCTTGATTTTGTGAAGGCATGCAAATAAAAGTGTTTGGCATCATAAATGAGTTTTATGTTACCATATAAACATCTAGTTAGTGCTTAATAATGGATACTTACTACTTGTGCTGCTGACAAAAAATATAAACCCTTTGAATTTCAACAAAAATAACTTAAAATTGAAGAAAAACAAGTACTTTAAGAGTCTTACAGCAAGCTATCTCTTACTGTCCAAATACTACAAAGTAGTGACAGGCTGATAGCCCTATTCATTTAAAATCAATTATCTGCTCAGGTTGGCTCTGCACATGTGGAATTTTACAATAATATGTTCACTGAATTTGGATTTTCTCTCTTATTTTTTAAAAAACAAGTGACCAATTGATATGTAAGTGATGTTGGCTGGACTTTAAGGATTAAATGAAAATGAGGTGAAAAGGCAGAAGATCTAAATTGATGTAGGAATAGAGGGGAGAATTGGAAGGGAAGAGAAGAAAAGAGTAGGGGGTTTTTAGGAGGTCTCTAGGAGGTGATTGTCAGCGAAAGAAAGAGGAAAGAGTTGATGAAGGGCATAAGAGTGAAGAGGGCAATGGTTCAGAGCCCAGGAGGAGGAGAAAGAGAAGGCAA
Organism: Mola mola; assembly: GCA_001698575.1. NCBI lineage: Eukaryota > Metazoa > Chordata > Actinopteri > Tetraodontiformes > Molidae > Mola > Mola mola. Next base: position 6,373,137 of record KV751333.1, read on the forward strand.
TGGTGCTGGCATGCATGCTCGCTCCGTCCCTATATACGCAGTGGTAATCATATCCCACAAGGCCTTGTGGGTGATTCGTCATAGTTAGGGAGATGTCTACATGCCTCTCTGTGGACTCCAATACATAATCATACACACACACACACACACACACACACACACACACACACACACACTACCAACATGTGTGCTTGAAGAACTGGAAACTTGATTGGGTGAACACACTCAGTACATATTTAAAATGTTTAAATCTTAGAAGGGACCTTTCACTGCCCTAATCTCACTCCAAATACAAACTAAAACACATCATTTATGCAACTTTAACGCAAATATCACTTAATCAATCTGATTCATATTAGGGAGGGGCCCCAAGTACTTTCCACCAGACATTGTCAAACAGAAGTATTGTAATGTACAAAATTATTACTCCTAATTTTAATCATGTCAGTGAGTGCATTTACATGGACTTGCTTATCCCTGTTTTCATCAGGTTAATAAAGTATCCCATTTGTTTGTGAATGTAAACGTCATATCCTGATTTCAGAAACTATCTAGACGGCTAGTATAACAGCATCTTAGTTTTGAAATGACAAAGAAACAGAATTTCGTCATTTGGCAATTAATGTATTAAATATAAACCCGCGATAATCCTCAGTTGTCTAATTTTTCTTTGATAAGATTGCTCTGGTTTCAGTTGTAAAAAATAAACATCATTTAGATCAGCCTTAACTTCATTCAGTGACTTTTTCTCACAAATTATCCCAGCAGATCTTTCAACTTGTCCACTTGTCTAGACTCCAGTGGGATATTTTAATGGGAAAATTGTGAAAAAATGAAACAAAAGAACAAGATTTAAACATCACATTTTTTGCTGGCTGCTGATTTTGGCAAACTGGATCCTCTATTGTGCTATAAAAACAGATGTTTGCTTAGTTAAATCTCACTAAATCTCTATTATGTCACATTTTTAAATTTTTTCTGCTGTCTCTTATTCTTTTTCCCAGAAATATCTTGCAGCTTGAACCCTCTAACCCTAAATCAAGAGTTAACTTTAAACATAGGACCTGTAAAATACCATGTACAAGAAAATGTACTTGGCTGGAAGATATTCAGTTTATACAGACACAGTAATTACACACAAGAAACTGAGATTTAGAGGTAAAGTTGGCGGCACTACAAGTTGCAAGCATTAAACATCATCTTAAATGGACTGGGTTTTTTCCCCTTCTCCCCATGTCTCTCTCTGTATCCTTAAAACACACACTTCAAGGAGAATAGATATAATCCTATTCTTCTCTCTCTTTTACTTCTTTTCTCTTTTCATTACTCATCTTGGGAGTTTTAAGCAGTCCTGTTATGTCTCCGATTGTCTATCTGATGATCCTCTTACCTGAACTGTCCAGCTGGATTTTGTAGAGAAATTACACATATAGTGCATCTCTCATAAAATGGTGCAGCTATTATTGTTTTGAGCCCTCTGTTATATATTGTTTATACATTCAAATTTGAAGAATAATAGAGTCTCCGACAATTTTTAAAAATGTGTTTTTGTCATAAATGTTGAATATTTCTCTGATTCCTCAAGAATTTAAATAGTCGGAGCAACAAGTATTGTTTGAAAATTTTACTTCCAATCTTTAAAGTCTACAAAGGATGAAAAGTATCTTTAAGAAATCTTAGCAACATATGTATCAGTCGACCTTTTATTGATTTATAGTTTTCTTTAGGGCTGGGATGATATGCTTTTGTTCTGATTCAAGCATATCATGCTACTTGTGATTCAATTTGTATTGAGATTCTACAATAATTGCAATTTGATAGAATTACTGTTGCAATAAACAAAAGTTAAATCATAAAGTTCTATTGACTATATATCCTGAGTCATATTTCCTAAAGCAATGCGCATCACACATCAGTCAGTCAGTCAGTCCTTGACATTTATTTAAGCTGCTTCTCAAATTTTAAAATCTTCTCGTAAATATTTGTGATACTTAAATAATAAAATATTTTTCACCGCCCTAGTTTTGGTTTACATAGTTAGATGCATTTATAATTTAAATGCTTAATGAAGATGTTGGTATTCTCTAGTGGAGAGCGTTTGTTTCGCATTTCGGTATTGCATGCATGCGTCTCCATTGATAGATTTGGATGGACTTGGACAGATTTTGATTTTAAAAAATGTAATCATGTGCCATATTCCAATAATTCATTAAACCATACTCAATACTAACACAATGATGAAAAATGATGGGAAAAAAATCCAATTATCATTATTTTACTATGTTGACTGTTGACACAATAAGGATGAGCTAAGTAAATAATGTATATTCAAAAAAATGCTGTTAAATCTCTCAGGTCTCATTAAAGAAAGTTTAATGCAACCTCTGCTGAATAGGTATGTTGCAGTGATGGAATTTCCCTTGCAGTGATTAAGAGTGGCTTAATAGCATGCTATGGGATATTATTGCACCCCAACAATTTTATTTTGGTTGTATCCTAGAGTGATGATGTTTCTTCTGTCCTATACTCGCTTACACATCTTTTAAAAAAGACAAAGATAATTAAATGCAAAACACAGATGGAAAAGGTGCTCAATAAGAACAAGGTACCCCCAAGCTAACGCTTGCGTTAAAAAAATAAGGACTGAGCTTACATGTGCCAATTGTGATTAAAAATTAACAAATAAATAAAATAGCTCAGGTTAAATCTTTAAGTGTGAGATACTAACACCTCAGGTGGAAAGAGAAGTGATTATGTTTTTTGTTTATTTTCAACAAATTAAAAGGCAATGAATATGTTAAAACATGCTGTACCTTAAGCATAACGTCTCTAATATTTATATCTGGGTTGTTCTGAACTTGTTTGGTGCGAGGAAAACCAACATATTGAACTTGAGTGGAGGGGATTAGTTATGATCTCTATGGCACTAAAAACTGTCCAATGATGTGCTTGTTGCAAAAAGGTTGGGTAAATGTATGCGTGCGGAGAATAGAGGAGATCTGCCCTGGTAGTCCCGCCACCAGCAAAGAACGCAGATGCGTTCAAATCTATCGGTTTGTTCTCTAAGTAGCAATTGAGGTTGGTATCGGCCCACTCAATAAAATGCACATTTTATAACTTATATTGTGTGGTTTTTATGCATTTTTGGCTGATTTGCTGTCTATTACCATAATCAGTAACTAACCGTAAAAATTTGAGTCCACTAATTTCTTTGTATTTAGGCAAACTTACAAATTTAGCAAGGGATCAAATAATTATTTACCCCACTGTATATACAGTATCTATGTTAGGATGAGCATGAACATGAACATTGCTGGTCTCCACTGGCCCTCATAGCATCTGTGCTGAACAAAGCATTTCCCGTTCTTCATTGTTATGGTTGGCCCTGTTGATGGGTGTGCATTAGTCCTTGTGAGATTTTTTTAACTTCTTTTTGCACATGAATTATGTCATTCCTTTAAGTGTGCTTGTTTTCTCATTTATAAAACTGATGCTGCAGAAATATTTTGATAATGTACTGTATAGATTGTATTTTATATATTTTTCATTACAAATTCAAAACATTTGTATTTTTTTCTTTTATTCCATTCATAAGGTTTACTCTCATTCCACATCATAGGTCATCAGTAAAAACTCCATGCTGTTTGCAGTATATACCAGAAAACCTAAACAGACATATAACCTCATTCATATTCTTGTCACTGGATAGCAGCAGCAGTTGGGGTCAACCCTCTGAAACAATCCAGCACATCTTGGGCCAAATCCCATTCTACTGCTTGGTGCTGCTTGACTAACCTCAAGTCCAGGAGCCAAATATGGAAGTACTTTACTTTTACAGCCAACAGACTCAGACACCCAAGAAACCCCAATAAACACTTGGCTAAAGCGGCTACAGTACGCAGCTGCCCAGTCAAATATGTTTACACAAAATATTAGATTGGAATATCAAATTCAATGATTATTTTAAGTAAATGAAGTAAATGCCATCTCACTTTCAAGTTAACTTTTGAGTTCTGTTGCTTTAAGTAAGCAGACAATCATCAAAGCGCCCAACTTTGTTTGGTTTATTCAGGGAGTTCTTTTAGTAGCAGAACTTTTGGGCACTAATCCAGGGACACTCTTGTAACCTTGTTGGCATAAGATTGTACAAACAGGACTCCTTAGTTAGTGTCCTTGGTGACTTTAACAAAGGTTGTCTCTCCAATGAGCTTCCCAAATACAGTTTATTAAGTCAATTTATTAAGTGCCAGACCTAAGAAGAGAGAACTCTTGATCACTGTTACACCACTGTTAAGGAAGCCTATCATGCTGTTCCCCGGACTGTACTGGGCCATTCTGATCACGTGATGGTCCATCTCATCCCCTCATACAGACAGAGACTAAAACTAAATACCCTTGTGGTGAGGAATGTGAAGAGGTAGAGCAGTGAAGCAATAGTGGTGTACTGGCATGTTTGGACTGCACTGATTGGGATATTTTCAGGACTGCCACCAATAGTCTGGATGAGTACACAGAAGCTGTGATGTCATACATCAGCTTCTGTGGGGACTGCTGTGTGCCATCAAGAACCAGGGTGACAGTTGAGGTGTCAGAAGGAAGAGGCATTTAAGAGTGGGGACGAGGACAGATTTAAAGAGTCTAAAAACACCTTCAAGAAGGCTGGGAGAGAGGCCAAACAGCTGTATGCTGAGAAGCTCCAACACCAGGCCTCAGCCAACGACTCTGCATCTGTCTGGAAAGGACTCAGGAAAATCGACAACTACAAACCTGTAGTCCCCCACCCTTTGAATGACCTGAGCCTTGCTAATCAACTAAATGAGTTTTACTGCAGATTTGAAAGACAGTGGGACAATCCTGACACTGCCCACACTATCACACCTCCACAGCTCCAGTTTGACACCTCCAACTCCCTCTTCTCAGCAGAGACCTGCCGACGTGCCACATCAAAGGCCCCCTCCACCTCCACTACCTCCACACCTCTCACCTTTCATGAGCAAGATGTAAATAGACTTTTTAAAGCCCCGTTTACACAACAACTTTCTGTTTCATTTTCAGTCACGGTTTTCAAATAGTTCCACAGCAACGTTTTGAAAACGGTCTCCGCGCACATGAGACCGCAGGAAACTCGCTGTAAACGAAACGCAGTAGTACACATGCCAGGCCAGGAGTTGCCGGTGTGATTTTATGATTAACTAAAACAAGCGCATGTGTAGAAACACTTCCCTTCTCGGCGCAATAAAAAAACCTGGGTACTACACTGTGTGAAAACAATTAACTGCAACTTTAGCGTGCATGCCCATTTTCAAAAAAATCTACATGGAGAAGGGGCATTTTCAAATCATTTTACTCTGGAGCATGTTTCAGTGTTGTTCCGTTTTCAAACAGGAAATGCCGTTCTCATGTACACAGACAGCCAAAACGCATCTAGAATTTAGCATCTTCACCTGAATACGTTGTTATGTAAATGGGGCCTAAGAGTCAGGATCCCCACAAAACAGCCGAACCTGACTCCATTTCTCCATCCACCTTGACTCTGCTGTGCTGTGCTGTGCTGTGCTGTACCAATCTGCTTCAAGGCCTCCACCATCATTCCCGTCCCCAAAGAGAAAAGGACCACATGACTTAATTTCTACAGACCCGCCACCCTGACCCCTGTGGTGTTGAAGTCTCATGAGCGCCTCATCCTTGCACACTTAAAGGATATCACCACCCCTCTCCTGGATCCCCTGCAGTTCGCCTGCAGAGCTAAAAGATCTCTAGACTAAACTGTCAACATGGCCCTTCACTACATCCTCACCTGGACTCCACGGGAACCTACGCCAGGATCCCATTTGTGGACTTCAGCTCTTAAGGACAAGCTTTCCCAGCTGAGTGTACAAGATCTCACCTCTAGATGGATCACTGACTTCCTGTTTGACAGGAGGCAGCATGTGAAGGTGGGGGAGCTTGTCTCTGACACCCGGACCATCAACACTACATCCCCCCAAGGCTCCGTTCTTTCCCCTCTACTCTCCTCCCTCCCTGTACACTAATACCTACACCTCAAGTCATCAGTCTGTCAAACTGCTGAAGTTTGCGGATGACACAATCCTCATTGGGCTCAACTCTGACGGAGATGAGTCCTCTGACAGTTGGGAGATCTCCCATCTGATGACCTGGTGCAGCAAGAACAACCTAGAGCTGCATGCTTTGAAAACAGTTGAGATGATTATGGACTTCAGGAAGAGCCCCAGCCAACACTATGGAATCACTATTTTCTGGGGTCTGTCATCAGCCAGGACCTCAAGGGGGAGCAGAACATCAGCTCCCTCACAAAAAAGGCACAGCAGAGGATGTTCTTCCTGAGGCAGCTGAAGAAATTCAGCCTGCCAATAACAATGATGGTGCACCTTGACTCAGCCATCATTGAGTCCATCCTCACATCCTCCATCACCATCTGGTATGCTGCATCCACTGCCAAGGACAAGAACAGACTGCAACTTGCCATCCACTCAACAGGAGAAGGTGATTGGTGCGATCCCTACATGACCTATACTCCACCAGGACCTTCAGGCATGCAGGAAAGATTGTGGCCGACCCCTCACACCCCGGACATAAACATTTTCAGACTCTCCCCTCTGGCAAGGGGTTGAGGTCCATCAGGACAGAAACCTCACGCCACAAAAAAGTTTCTTCCCCTCTGCTGCTGGCCTCATGAACACTTCTGAAGGCCTCCACAAAACTCTGCCTTCCACCCCCTTCCCCTGTACTGAACTGTTGTGCGTGTGTAAATAGCATTTCTGTGTCTTTTCTATTTATTAATTAATATATGTATGTCTTATATTTTGTATTTAATAGTAAGTGTTTTCACTTTAAAACCAAAGAAAATTCTTTGCATGTGTAAAGCATACTTGGTAATAAACATATTTCTGATTCTGCTTATTTTAGAATACAGGATGACAGGAAATCTCTTATATTTTTACCTTAAGGACTGAGTGTATTAACTGATTATCAAAATATTAAATCATGGTACTTCTATAATACTTATAATTGTCTAAGTGTTTAGTGTCATTGTTTACATGCTGAACTGGTCCTGCTTTTGTTTTAATCAACAGTGATTTTATGTCTACAGTTAACTATAGTATAGTTACATTGTCTTTGTCTGCATTGTCTCAAATTTTGTGCAACAACAAGGAAGAGGGTCTTTTAATGACATGCTGTCTGTCTGCCTTCTTAGGTATTCCGTCAAAAAGCAGTAGAGCTGGGTGAAAAGCTGCTGCCTGCCTTCAAAACACCTACTGGCATCCCTTGGGCTCTGCTTAACCTCAAGAGGTAAACACACCCGCACAGTCATCCATACTGGTGGCATTTGAAGCAGCAGCTCTTCCTTTTTTGGCTTGATACTGAAAAGAGTTCTTTGGTCTCAGGCTTGATGTGAGCCTGGTGAAAACAAGCTTTTTCTATTCCGCTCTAGCACACATTTAGCAGAAATGTTTTTAGTTTTATATGACACAGCAGGCTTCTCAGACTGACACCATTTGGCTCATCCAGAGCAACATACCAGCTGTTGGCTCCAAAACTAAACTACTAGTCAAAAGGCATGGCAAAAGTTTCAGAGTACACTCACAAGGTCATAGGCCACAGTCAACATGTATTAATATACTGAGACACACTGTCAAGGGACTTCCTCTGGGTTTGACTGGCTAAGACATAAACACAGAAGTTAAAGATTTCAAATCAGTGTTTCATTTTGTTACAGATCCTCTCCAACTGGTATGCTGGATACAGATTCAGTCTCATTTCTGTAAATGTCTTGTTAAATTGATCCATACATACAGACCTTTGTTGTAGTGGTTCTATACACTGAGGTGATTTTTTTATCTCTGTTGAAGTGCAATGGAATTCTATTTTTTTTTCTTCTAAATGTAATTGATTAATAAATAAACGCTGGACATGACACATGGGTAAAGTTAGAGTGGTACGCTGTCATGACAATTGAAATTCCAAAATGTGGCTTAATTTTAAAATTAATTATAAAAGATGGCGAGCTGAACTTGTCACAGTGCAACACCTGTCACAGATCTATTTCGTGCAGGGATGGTGCACTACAAATGTGGCAAAGCACCTTCGCCAGGTGCACAGTATAATAATCAATGAATGCACCGTGTTTGACGTGTTGTGCCGGCTGCTCTCCTCCTCCGTCGTCCTCCATGCTCAGCTAACTTCCAGCACCTCCTCACCACATTTAAGCTTTGGTAGAGACGAGACAGGACTTAGATATTTGCGGTGGATGAATGGACATTCAGAATGATGATATTCTCATGTCTATCTGTCAGAATGTGGAGATGTTTGCAGACTGAGTATCTGTATTATCCTTTCCTGCTCTGTGTCTGTGTGGGAACAGTGGAGATGTGCTTCAGAAGTAACTCCTTCACTTTCAGCTGCAGCAGCAGTTAAACAACAGACTTATTTAAAACAATGCTGAAGTGCTAAATAGCTGCTAATTGCTGCTGCATCTTCACTCTTGTGTCACTCACATTGTTTCACCACACAAGTCATACTATCAGCTAGTTATTAAAGGAGCCACATATATTATTGTATTAGTGGATACAAAGAACCTATTATGATTGAAAAAAAAAATAGTAACAGCAACCAAATTAGATTAGATTAGATTTAATTCAACTTTATTGTCATTACACATGTACAAGTACAAGGTAACGAAATATAGTTTGGCATCTAACCAAAAGTGCAATAAGCAGCGAGTGCAAGGTTTATAGTATGTACAGAGATACAGGGTGAATGAATATACAACTTGATATATTATACACATGAAATACAGACAGGTTGTGGTATACATAATGTTCAGATTATTGAATGCTATGGACATATTTTACATATTTTACAGATTATGATAATAATATAGATGGGGGTGCAATGAACACACTATACTGATAGACATAATATATGGATATGTATGGATAGATATAGACGTAATATGCAGATTATGGAATGCTGTAGATGTACTCTAAAGATTATAATATACAGATTAAGGTGCAATGAACATGTTAGAGTAATAGACATGATATATGGCTATATATGATGATATAAATACAGTATAATATAAAGATTATGGACATATTATACGGGTGGACAACAGATTGAGATGATATGAACATACAATACAGAGTTAGTTATTATGGACATTATACAGGTGGGGCAGAGTTCAGTAGGGAGACAGCTCTGGGGAAAAAGCTGTTCCTCACACTGTTGGTCCTGGTCCGGAGGCTCCTGAAGCACCTGCCGGAGGGCAAAAGGGCAAAAAGTCTATGGGCAGGGTGGGAAGAGTCCTTAAGGATGCTGCAAGCTTGACGCAGACAGCGTTTCCTCTGGACGTCCTCAATGGCAGAGAGTGGAGTCCCTGTAATGTGCCGGGCGGTTTTCACCTCCCGCTGAAGCGCCTTGCAGTCTACAGAGCAGTTCCCATACCAGACTGTGAGAAAACTGGTCAGGATGCTTTTCTATCGCACAGCGGTAGAAGTTCACCAGTATGGCTGAAGACAGGTGGTGTCTCTTCAGTGTTCTCAGGAAAAAGAGCTATCTGTCAGCCTTCTTGACCAGGCTGGAGATGTTGGTGGACCAGGAAATTAAGCTGTAACTGTAACTTTAATAGGTTCCTTAAACTGTATTAAAGCAGTGGAAAGGGTTCTAAAATAACTTTTGTTTTTATTGATTCATTTATTTATTCATTTTCTGTGAAATATGTATGTGATATTTTTTGACCCCGTCCCCCAAGTGTAGAAACGGAATTGAAAAGAAGAATCAGAATCAGATCGAAAAGATTCAAATGATACCCAGCCCTATTCAGCTGTCCCTGCTGTGTTCTTCAACCAAGACTTAACAAAGTATTTTACCTAAACTGTACCTTAAATATTTACAACCATGGAACACAGTTAAATTACATTTGGAATGTTTATGGAGCCTAAACCAAAAGTTTCATTAATTTGAAAAAAAATAAACTCTAGGTTGATATATTTAAAATACATTTTTAAAAAGCAAAAAATTAAAATTAAAAATGTATTTTTAAAAATCACATAACAATTGCTTTTCTTAGCTCAGATAATAAACTTCACCCACTGCACTTCAGTTCATCAGTCAATGACACGTAGTCAGTGACAAGTAAGGTTGAGTATTGTTTGAATTTTAGCGATTCCAACTCAGAGTCCAATTCTGGTTTGTGATTCCGGTTCCTAACGATTCTCGATTCCAATTCTTTGAAGGTCAAAAAATATCATGTGCTTATTTCACAGAAAACAAAAAAAACTTTTCTTAGAAACCTTTCCACAAGTTGACTCATATTTAGTCATATTCATATTCACAACTGCTATAATATAGTTTAAAGAACCTTTAAAAGTTACAAATACAGTTTAATTTAGCTGCTGTTATTAAATTTTATGTTTCGATCATAATATACTCTTCTTTTGTTCACTATTACAATAATACAGCGAGTCTCCTTTAACAACAGGCTGATAGTATGACTCGAGTGGCGAAAGAAAGTGAGCAAGTGAAGAACCATCAGCACTTAGCGGCTAGTTAGCAGTCCAGCAGTGTTTTAAATGTAATTTAAGAAGCTAAGTTGTCGGTAAATGACGCTCCATCTTCTCTAGACTGAGGTAGAGTCTGCTGTTTCACTGCTGCTGCTGCTGCTGAAAGTGAAGGGGATTTATTCCTGAAGCACATCTCCCCTTTTCCGTCACAGGAACAGAGCAGGAAAACACTAACACATACATTCTTTCTGTACTCACGGTCACATTCTGACAGAAAGACGGGAGAATATCACCATCCTGAATGTCCGTTCGTCCACTGCAAATATTTTAGTCTCAACCAAAGCTTAAATGTGGTGAGGAGGTCAAATACTGCACATTCATTGATTGTTATGCTGTGCACCTAGTGTTTTGACCGGCAGGTATTGCATTGTAACGAGTCAGACTCGACATCTCTTTAAAAAAATGAAGCCACAATTCTGAGGATCAAGGTTATGACAGCGTACAGCTTTAACCTTACCCAGATTCGTGTAGTGTGGCAACGTCTATTTAGGAATTGACTGCAAGAAACAGTTAAAATTTCTTCATGATTCCAATGGAATTCAAACTTTTAAACCGGATCTCGATACCCATTGATAGTGACAAGGGTAGCACTTTTTTCTTCTGCATTCTCTTTCTATCTGACTCTCCCCCTAGAGACTTAATACTCTTCTGTTTTTCAGACATTGATTAAAAGGCAAGTTGCCCTGACGATAAACGTGCTGTGACAAATTAATTTTCTTCCTCTCTATATGGGGGAATGGACTCTGCCACCGACCCCCACCCCCAATCCTCTTCTCTAGAGTGAGAGAAACCCCAAGGAGAAACTCTGTGTGTGTGAGACTGTGTCTGTTTAGGTGCATGCACTGTATGTGTGTGAGCACAGATGATCCCCTAGAGGCTTGAGCAGATTGCTGGTGATGATGACTTTACCTGCGTGACTGAGCTATGATAGCTTGGAAGCTTCACACACACACACACACACACACACGCACGCACGCACACACATATATGTGCACATTGCACGTTACCACGTACACATTACACAGTGACGTCTGCAAACTAGCCAGCTAGGAACCTAAACTCAGCTAAAGTTTTTGGGTCCTTAAAATAAACTATTGATTTTTTTTAAACTTTCCTCATATTTTTATCATGTGTATGGTCATTATTATATGCCGAGGTAGAGCAATCACAGCTTAACAAATGAGAACAGTGATACAGAAAAATAAAAGTGTCGGAAGTCTAGTTATATATCACAAACAGAACTTTTATCCATAACTTATCAATATGTGTGTTTTTATGACTTCATTATTTGTTTTAAGAATAGTCTTTCGGTTTCATTGTATTGATCAAAATCAGGGATGTTATGGAATCATTAGTGCCACTGCTGCAGCTATCAGCACTATCCCCCAAAAAATACTACTGGAAGCTCAAGCTTTATTATTTGCTCACTATTAGATATTTGTAGTATTTTCTGACATCAAAATTGGCCATCAATTGGCATTATATATAAGTAGTGATA
>KV751333.1:6393101-6421101 GCA_001698575.1 Mola mola
CAGCAATAAAGGCTCTATTATTATCCTGTTAATGTCAGTTGTTATATGTTGGAGTAGAGCAGTAACCAAGAAGATATAATGAAAGTGACACTGATGGGTGGATGAGATGGAGTGAATGTCAAATTGGATTTTTGTTGTATTCTTAAAGCTGCTTTAAGTGATTTAATCACCTCCAGATCAGAAATGGGACTTAAAAGCAAGTTCACATTGAAAAGCCCTAACTTGGTTACTATATACAGTGATCAGGTTAGTAAAGGATTAGTTTTGTCCTTCTGGGAAAATAAGATTATTTACTTGTTCCATGAAGTTACATAAGAACATTTGCAAGACTTGAGTTGTTGACACTTAATTTTCTCCTGGTTATATCTTCATATTTACCATACACAGAATAAAGACTTGAGTAATTCACTGCTCCTTCAAAAGAAAGGTTGGCACACAACCCCTGACAAAAAACAAAAGAATGTTGTTTTTATATTTTGTCATACAGATTTAAAAAGTAAAATTTAATGTGGTAATCAGCAGATATTCTCCCCTAGATATACAATATATAACAGAACTACAGTAGATACCAGACCTAGAGATCAAATAAGATTTTGTTTTAATCAAAATTTAAAACAGTTTTCTAAGCTCTGGGTGCCCTGCATTGCCCTGCAATTCAGCCAATAGATTTAGCATTGTGATGACATCAGAATTTTTGAATCACTTTTTCAACTGTTTTCAATATAAAAATGTCCCTATACCAAAAATTCATCATAAAACTGGTCATAATGTAAATTGTTTGCAGTTTGCGGTGTCTTGTCAGCAGTTTTACAGAGGATGGTGGGCTATGGGAAGTATGTTTTTATACCACAGAGGACTATTTAGCTGTATTACTTTAATTAGCTACTGGGCAAAATTAGAAGCAGCTGAATTATGCTGTCATAACCAGTTTTAAATGGCCAACGACCCCCAAACTTTATTCTCAAATCTACTGGACAGATACAATATAGTAAGCGTATTACAACATATTCAAAAGCATCTCACAGTATTAACTTCCTTCTATTTCTTGTTTTTATATTAATCAATTTAAATCTCAAACAATTTTCTGGGTGTTATTTATTTTAATTTTTTTAACCAGATAGCCCCAGAAATTGAAACACAGGAACCAAACACAATATTAGGAACCTTTAGCCTGCTGTGTTTTTGTTTAATACACCTACCAATAACTGCAAACATTAGGCAAATTAGATCAATAATAGATTAGAAAATGGCTTTGTTTTTAGCATTTTGCACACAAAGTAAGTCAACAACATCGTAATATTTGTGAGTTTTTGTGGTGAGATAGTGCTGTTTGACCCAATAAGAAATTACACATGCAGAGGTGGAAAGGGACTTGTTAGAATCTGCTAAGTCTTTATTCCTGTTTTGAGCTTGATAGCTTTTCAGTTTGAAATGAATTAAATTTTATTATTTTTCATGCTTAAACGCTTTATAACTCATTTTACCCTGAAAAGGTGTCATGTCTGTTTAGACATTCTTTCATATCAAATCAGGGCATATTTCCAATGATTCTCAGAAGAAAGTTGTACTATTGAATTAGAAATCTTTGATCCAGTTTTATAATTGAGTTCTTTTTTTTTTTAGTTTTTTAATATGTTTCATTCTTTATTGGAGTGTTTTTATACCCACTCCTTTGAATGGTGCCTGTTCATGACTGTGATGGTTAGATATGGAACTGTACCTCTAATCAACTTATTTTCATTCTGAAGAATAAAAATGTTGAAAACAAATCCACTATTATAATTTTTGGCATGTAGTTGACACTCTTAACTAAAGAAAATCTTTTCACCCAACTATTGTATGCAAATTATGACATATTCACTTAGGAATATGCTGAATAGAAATGGCAAGTTTAACAGGAAAAAAAAAAATCGTACTCAAAAAACAACTAAAACACTTTTGTCTTAGTCAGGGAGGGTTTTTTGTTGATTTGTTGAATAAATGATGACCTGATGATGTTTGCAGCCTAATGTTTTCTGAAAAATCTCTGCAATACTGCCTCAAAAATTCTGTGACTTTATATACTATTTTGTACTTACATGCTAGTTGTGCCTGGTATGTTTACGCTTTGTCCAACAACTGTGATGTATGGCTGAGAAATGTCAATCTTGAAGCAGAGAGAGTTCCAAGTATGATTTTTGTAATAATTTTCAATTTTTTATTATCAAATTATTTATGTTTTGCTTGTCAGATTACCGTTGTTCCATTTGATGTCATCTCGTTATGGCCTTATATAGGTTTATTATTGGACCTTTATAAGGCTCGGCATTGATATCATCTCAAAACCAAACCATCTTCACCAGCAGCCTCCTCTCTTTTCACTTCATGATGATCACATCTGACATTTAATCTCTGCACTCCACAAACAGGGCTGGACATGTTAATGACACATACATATGGATGAGCCTTCACTGACAATCGGCGGGGCAAAAACCGAACGTACAGCTGGCCTCAGTTCCATCCTACCATAATGCACACACACGTCTGTGCAGCTATCCATGTTAGGACATTGCTTTGATTTTCACTGAGCGTTTACAGCCTAACACAACCCTGACCCTGACCTTAATCTCAGATCCCACCTTACCCCCAACCAAGATGTCAGTAACTATGTTCTGCTGCATTAGGGCCAGTCCTGACAAGGTCATGTTTATGCCATAAAAGGTCCTTGATAGGTAACAGAAATGTGAACACAGACATAACACACAATACTATAGTACATCATCTGCAGTTATGTTACATGTATCTCGCCATGTGTGATGTGAGGATGATCAATGGCTGTTACAACAGCTGTAATCTAAACCAGCATACATGTAGAAGGTTTGTGTGTGTGTTCTCATCTTGGTTTATGCATGTTTTGCAGATCATGTGTCAGTGGGTGGCCTCGGTGACAGTTTCTATGAGTACCTGCTGAAGGCCTGGCTGATGTCTGACAAGACAGATGAGGAAGGCAAGAAGATGTACTATGATGCCCTGCAGGTAAAAAACGTGCGCACACACACTCTTGAAATCTCTTCAATAAGGGTCGAAGTGACCTTGACTGGATTCAGCTCGATAGTTCATGAATCATTATGGCCATTTTTCAACATTTCTTTTTTAAATACCAAATATTCTCTTTCTTCCAGTCTCTAACTTGATTTTGATTTGTAACTTTTTTTTTTTTTTTTTTTTTTTCCAAACATCCTAGAGTCCAGGTGATTTCCCCAAACTATGTCAAATTATATTTAGAAGTATATTTCATTTTGAATAACTTTATTCTGTCTGGGGCTTTTTCTTCACCTGCTCTTACACTCCTGAAACAGAAATTTATCATTTGTCACCGGCATGTGGTGTTAATTTTATTTTGTTATAATTCTGTATTTGTTGTACTCTTACCAACAACAGCTGTTTTAACTGCTGAACGTCCCAAAGTGAAATGTAACATTGCATTGTTTTGTTAAAAATGTTACCCCAATACAGCCATAGAGAGTTATGAATGTATAAATATATTGTCTTGTCTGGATACTCTGTATAACATCTCACATATACTGTCTAAAATGCTGGATTGGGTATTAGCGAGTGCACCTTCAGAGTAGAGATTAATACTATGTAATTTATTTATTAGAAGCGGGACCCAGCTACATCCTAGCAGGGGACAAGTAGCCAATTTACATAAAGCATACATAGCTGTTAAAAAATTTATATTATATTGATAATGTTTGCATTCATTATTATTTATTGAGTAATATGCATAATTTGGATATATGAGAGGGAAAATGCAATTCTAACATCTCTAATACAATACAGCCAATGAGCTCCGACTGGATGAAATCGGGGTTTGAACTTGTATGGAACTCAAAAATGGCTAGCTCCTTTGATTTCTCCACTGGGTGTTTTGAATCCTCCATGCACCCCTGAGTCTTAATAAATGGCTGTTTGATAGCAGTGGTCAACAAACATGAGATAAGCTTCAGATATTGAAGTGTGGTCTCGCTGTTGTATTTATCTGTAAGGACAGAGGAGCCACTGTATTAACATGGCAAAGCAAGTACAGAATTAACCATGTAGTGATCCTTTAAATACTTTGATACATAGATCATCCCTCCCAGTCTTTAAGCATTACAGGTGCTCTTAGTTTATTGCCAGTAAGAGGCCTGCAGGACCACCAACATGTCATAGGAGACAAAATGAAGTAGCTTTGTTAGACTTTTCATTCTCATTTTACTTTTCCATACAATTTTTGTGAATCTGTTATCTATAAAAGACAAATAAGTGCAGAAGAAATGGCCTTCATTGATGAGTGATAACACTTAACTTTTTTTACATTAAAAGTATTTCCAGATATAAAAAAACTTCTATCGTCTATCTAATTGTCCAACTGTTAACAACAATAACTGTGTAATAGATCGTTCTCTTTGAAAAGTAATCTTTCTTCTGAGCTTTAAACGTGTGTATTTTTGTTTTATTTTGTTTTTCGTTTTTTTTTTTTAGCTTCATCATTTTAAATTAAGCTGTGCTTCTCTGGGATCATCAAAGATATTTTACATATCTACATATACCATATGCGGAGCGAATAGCAGTCTGGTCAAGTTTGCAAAGGTTTTAATGCAATATTCCATTAACCACCTTAAAAACCCATCTTCAAAATTTGAAAAACCTGTGCGCATACAGTTCTTTTTATTATATATATGTGAAATAAATAGCTAAAACTATTAGATTTGCATTGCATTACACTGTTCTTTAAATTCTGTACTCTGATGCACCTTCATTTGTGAGTGAGGATCGAACTTGTGAATGCTTGTCTTCCAGGCAATAGAAACAAACCTGATGAGGAAGTCGAGCAGTGGCCTCACCTACATAGCGGAGTGGAAAGGGGGTCTTCTTGAGCACAAGATGGGTCACCTGACCTGTTTCGCAGGTGGCATGATCGCTCTGGGTGCTGATGGGGCGCCTGAGGACAAGATGGGCCACCAGATGGAGCAGGCTGCTGAACTCACCCGGACCTGCCACGAGTCTTACACCAGAACCGGTAAATGTAAACACATTGACAATTAACACTGAATGTTTGTCATATTTTCTTTAGCATTTTGTTTTCTGCTTGTTCTATTCTCAGAAATTAAAATAGAGAAGAAGAAACTTCATGGTTGTTTTGCTGAATTATATTTTGTTTCCATACACTGTAATAAATAATTTAAGATAAACTTGAGAAAATAGATATGATATATTTTATATATAGGCTGCTTTATATCTGGAATTCTTATTATTATCACCTCTATCTATTATCTCTGTTATCTCTGTCTTCTTTAGCTATGAAGCTGGGTCCAGAGGCGTTTCGTTTCGATGGTGGTGTTGAAGCCATCGCCACCCGGCAGAACGAGAAGTACTACATCCTCCGTCCTGAGGTCATAGAGACCTACATGTACATGTGGAGGTTAACCCACGACCCCAAATATAGGGAGTGGGGTTGGGAAGCTATTCAGGTAAAACATTTCTTAATCACACTAAAATTTCTCTTTTATAATATTGTTTTTAGTAAGTTGAACAATTTATGAAATTTATTAAAGAACAAGCTTCACGTGGAATTTAAAGAGATTCATATTTTCTAAACAACAAATGAAATCATGAAGGAAGCTTGCAGAAGATCAATTTATTCAAATTAGATTTGCTGCTATTTTAATCACAAGACCTTGATCAATGACATTCTCTGCCTGTTGTGCCTCTCTCTCCCTATCCCTCATTCAGGCTTTAGAACAACACTGTAAGGTAGAAGGAGGCTACAGTGGCATCAGAGACGTCTATGCTTCTACTCCAAACCATGACGACGTACAGCAGAGCTTCTACTTGGCCGAGACACTCAAGTAAGACTTGACTCCTGCTTCGCACCTGTCCGTCAGTGTTCCTGCTCAGACCTGATACTAACATGTATTGCGAGTGATCAGATCACAAGTGGATAGCTTTAAGTACAGGTCTGAACATGCTCGGACACATTTGAGATCTGATCCCTCAGACCACATTCAGAGGTGGTCTGGGCCACATGTGACCACATTCTTATAGCAGTGTGAACACAATTGTGTCCTGCTGGACAAGACCTTTGGATTTTGCAAACAGAAATACTGTACATGCTTAAATAAATCGGGAAAGTGAGATCCAATCACAACTTTGCACTCAGGATGCATTTGGAGACGCATTATAAGGTGTGAACCCACATTTTCAGAATTCTGACTACTTATGATCAGAGCAGCAATGACACATGGACATACTACTGATTGTGCTGTCACTGTCCACTTAATGTTAGGACAAGGCCCCTGCATCCCCAAGCTCACACACACAAACAACATGATGTTGTCACTCATTCTGATTGAACTCCAGAGGGTAGTTCTAAGGCCGTAATCAAGGTTCCTTGTGCAGCTATATGTTTCAGACTTTTAGTCAGAAATAGATTGTTTACGATGTGACTAATAAATGACTAATGCAGGTAATCAGTACATCTCAAATCAAATATTGTAGCTTGAAGTCTAATTTTTTCTTCGATATATATATATATATGAAAATAGTGTTACGAAACTTAACCACTTTTAATAAAGAACCATATTTTCACATATTTTCAGAGCAAGAGACTGAGAAACACCACAGGCTGCTATTACTTCTCACTTACTTTTAATGTTTTAACTTAACTGCCCACATGTGCCTGAGTTTTTACGTTTCGATGAATGTGTGTTAGCCTAAGTGTGTAGCCCCAAATGGGGCTACACACGTGGGAACGCGTTTTCAGCCACACAGTGGGATGTCGGCTGTCTAATTGGGCTTTTACTCTCAGAAGACTCACCAGCTGTGTTCAGGGGGGACAGTCTGTTACGAACCATGACAGGAGACCCCAGCTACAGTGAGCAAACGAGAACCTTTACTCTGTGTGTCAAGGAGGGAAAAAAATCTATGTTTAAAATGTGTTTTTAAACAAGAAATTGCCATACTATGTTTTTACACATCATCCTGAATTAAATGCGTCTTGCACAATATAATGGTTCTAGCAAAATGACAACATCTTTGTTTAGATAAGTTCCTTCTAATCATTACATTATCAGTGCTGCCACCGGCCTAGATTTTTCACAGTAACGGGTAACAGGTAACAGTGGAACCAATGGAGTAGCTGTGGAAGTTCTACCCCGCAAAAGTAAGAGAACCCCACTAAGGGGAAGGCAAGAAAGGTGAAAAGGAGAGTAAAACAAGAGCAAATGGACAGCCATTTACTTGGTTGAGAGCACTCAGGTGTTTCCCCATTTACCACTGGCACTTCAGATTTCAAAACTAGTATTGTTGGTTCCTGCCTTCCTATTAATACACCTAGGTGTAATAATCAAAGCACTGAGACCAGACTTTCAATGTTTCGTTTTCGTTTCGTTTTCTGCCGCTTATCCGGGTCCGGGTCGCGGGGGTAACAGCCTGAGCAGGGACATCCAGACGCTCCTCTCCCCAGCCACTTCCACCAACTCCTCCGGGGGGACACCAAGACGTTCCCAAGCCAGCCGAGAGATGTAATCTCTCCAGCGTGTCCTTGGTCTGCCCCGGGGTCTCCTCCCGGATGGGCATGCCCGAAACACCTCCCCAGGGAGACGTCCAGGAGGCATCCTGACCAGATGCCCGAACCACCTCAACTGGCTCCTCTCAACGCGGAGGAGCAGCGGCTCTACTCTGAGCTCCTCCCGGATGTCCGTGCTCCTCACCCTATCTCTAAGGCTGAGCCCAGCCACCCTGCGAAGGAAGCTCATTTCGGCCGCTTGTATTCGCGATCTCATTCTTTCGGTCACTACCCAGAGCTCATGACCATAGGTGAGAGTTGGGACGTAGATTGACCTGTAAATTGAAAGCTTTGCCTTCTGGCTCAGCTCTCTCTTCACCACAACGGACCGCTTCAGCGTCCGCATCACTGCCGACGCTGCTCCAATCCGTCTGTCAATCTCCCGCTCCATTTTCCCCTCACTCGTGAACAAGACCCCGAGATACTTGAACTCCTCCACTTGGGGAAGCGACTCTCCCCCGACCCAGAGTGGGCAATCCACCCTTTTCCGGCTAAGAACCATGGCCTCAGATTTAGAGGTGCTGATTCTCATCCCCGCCGCTTGACACTCAGCTGCAAACCGTCCCAGTGAGAGCTGGAGGTCACTGTTCGATGAGGCCAACAGGACCACGTCATCTGCAAATAGCAGAGACGGAATCCGGAGGCCACCGAACCCGACTCCCTCCGCCGCTTGGCTGCGCCTAGAAATTCTGTCCATAAAAATTATGAACAGAACCGGTGACAAAGGACAGCCTTGGCGGAGACCAACCCTGACTGGGAACGGGTCTGACTTACTGCCGGCAATGCGAACCAAGCTCTGACTCCGACAATACAGAGATTGAATAGCCCGTAACAAAAGGCCATCTACCCCATACTCCCGGAGCACCCCCCACAGGATACCTTGGGGGACACGGTCATAAGCCTTCTCCAGATCCACAAAACACATGTGGACTGGTTGGGCAAACTCCCATGCCCCCTCCAGTACCCTCGTGAGGGTATAGAGCTGGTCCAGTGTTCCACGGCCAGGACGAAAACCACATTGCTCCTCTTGAATCCGAGGTTCAACTAGCAGCCGCACTCTCCTCTCCAGCACCCTGGAGTAGACCTTCCCAGGGAGGCTGAGGAGTGTGATTCCCCGGTAGTTGGAACACACCCTCTGGTCCCCCTTCTTGAAAAGGGGGACAACCACACCTGTCTGCCACTCCAAAGGCACAGTCCCCGATGTCCACGCAATGTTGCAGAGGCGTGTCAACCATGACAGCCCTACAACATCCAGAGCCTTCAGGAGCTCGGGACGGATCTCATCAACCCCCGGGGCGCTGCCGCTGCGGAGTTGTTTGACAGCCCCGGCGACCTCGACCCCAGTGATGGGAGGGCCCAGCCCAAAGTCCTCCGGCTCTGCCTCTTCTTCAGAATGCGTGTTGGTGGGATTGAGGAGATCTTCGAAGTATTCCTTCCACCGCCGAACTATAGACTCAGTTGAGGTCAGCAACTCCCCTCCCACACCGAAGACCGTGTGGACGGGGTTCCGCTTTCCCCTCCTGAGTCGCCGAACAGTTTGCCAGAATTTCTTCGGCGCCGACTGGAAGTCTTGTTCCATGGCCTCACCAAACTCCTCCCACACCCGGGTTTTTGCCTCAGTGACCACCCGAGCCGCAGATCGCTTGGCCTGCCGGTAGCTGTCTGCTGCCTCGGGAGTCCCACAGGCCAACCATGACCTGTAAGTCTCCTTCTTCAGCTTGACGGCCCCTTTCACCTCTGGTGTCCACCAGCGGGTCCTGGGATTACCGCCACGACTAGCACCAGCGACCTTGCTACCACAGCTTCGAGCAGCCGCCTCGACAATGGCAGCGCGGAACATGGCCCACTCAGACTCCATGCTCCCCACTACCTCCGGGATGTGGTTGAAGCTCCTCCGGAGGTGGGAGTTGAAGACCATTTTCACAGGGTCCTCAGCCAGACGTTCCCAGCAGACCCTCACTATTCGCTTGGGCCTACCTGGTCTGTCCGGCTTCTTCCCCCGCCACCTGATCCAACTCACCACCAGGTGGTGATCAGTTGACAGCTCTGCTCCTCTCTTTACCCGAGTGTCCAGCACATACGGTCGCAGATCAGATGATACGACTACAAAGTCAATCATTGACTGTCGACCTAGGGTGTCCTGGTGCCAAGTGCACTTATGGACACTCTTATGGCTGAACATGGTGTTAGTTATGGACAAACTGTGACTAGCACAGAAATCCAATAACTGAACACCACTCGGGTTCAGATCGGGCAGTCCGTTCCTCCCAATCACACCCCTCCAGGTCTCGCTGTCATTGCCCACATGAGCGTTGAAGTCTCCCAGTAGGACGATGGAGTCCCCAGTAGGGGCACTCTCCAGTACCTTTTCCAAGGACTCCAAAAAGGGTGGGTACTCTGAACTGCTATTTGGCGCATAGGCACAAACCACAGTCAGGTCCCGTTCCCCAACCCGAAGGCGCAGGGAAGCAACCCTTTCGTCCACGGGGGTAAACTCCAACACATTGGCTGAGAGCCGGGGAGCTATTAATAAGCCCACGCCTGCTCTCCGCCTCCCACCTGGGACAACTCCAGCATAGAACAGAGTCCAACCCCTCTCAAGAAGACTGGTTCCAGAACCTGAACTGTGCGTTGAGGTTAGGCCGACTATATCTAGCCGGTATCTCTCAACCTCACGCACAAGCTCAGGTTCCTTCCCCATCAGAGAGGTAACATTCCATGTTCCGATAGCCAGCTTCAGCAACCGGGGATCGGACCGCCAAGGCCCCTGCCTTTGACTGCCACCCGATCCACATAGCCCCGGACCTCTATGGTTCCTCCTGTGGGTGGTGGGCCCCCATGAGGACGGGCCCATGTTTCCTTTTCGGGCTGAGCCCGACCGGACCCCATGGAAAAAGGCCCGGCCACCAGGCGCTCGCCTACGGACCCCTTCCCCAGGCCTGGCTCCAGGGCGGGGTCCCGGTATCCCTCCGGGCAGGGTACACAAGTCCTTGTTATTATTCACCATCATAGAAGTCTTTGAACCGCACTTTGTCTGGCCCCTCACCTAAGACCAATTTGCCTTGGGTGACCCTACCAGGGGCAAACAGCCCCCGACAACATAGCTCCTAGGATCATTAGGGCACCCAAACCCCTCCACCACGGTAAGGTGGCGGTTCCAGGAGGGGGACTTTCAATGTCCATTTACAATTCTTATTGTTTGCTCTGAACTGTACCAAGGCTGCTATGTTCCTAAAATAAACATGGTGAAAACAATAGCCCTTTAACACAGCCCGTTCAATGCAAGTCTGTTCTGCCTTGTTGTTCTGTGTAAATGTCACAGAGGCATAATGGAGGGGGTCTAACTACCTTCCGAGCAGAGGACGAGATCACCTGTCACGTACCAGGAACAATAAATGCATCTTATACTACTGTTTACAATACCCTGCTCATTACGTGTATTAAAAATTACACTAGACTTTGATGCTGTTGTACTATCTTATCTCACCAAGTTTTATTGCGGAAGGCCAGCTGGCTGACTAAAATGACACTGTGGGGCGGTGCTGTGACAGCCTTGACTGTGGTTCTGTTCTGTTTCTTTGACTTATGTGATTCTTTATGTTCTCCTCATCTCCCCTTCCTCTTCTTCTCATTTTCTTTCCCCTCCTCACTAGACAGCCCCTGAGAGGAGGTCAAGGTTAGCCTAACAGAGCCCAATAGGGATGAGATGCCATCCAATCCAGCTTTTTATAGGCAGTAAATTTTAAGCATCACCTCCACCCTGATTATACCTCACACACAAGATAGGTTGTCTGGATGTCTTTTCACATCCACTGGGTGTTGTGACCTGTAGATGTCTGTTTCTTTCTGTTGATCAGTGTCAAAAACATACTGATTGTTCCAGCAAGAGTCAGAATAAGAGAGAATTTTATCATAGGCACTGTCAAATATTGTCAGGCAAAGCTGCACAGAAAAAATAAAGTCTCCAGCTTCCCACAGAAAAAAAAAAAAAAATGAATGTAATTGACCATCAGCTTGGACAGGAACACATTAGTCTCATGCGTCCATCCGCATCGTATCTGTGGTGTCAGAGATGGACCTCACAGGACACAGAAATATCAATCCCAGCAGCAGACACATAAGTCTAATCCTGCTAATGTTACTCACCATGTCATTTGGCATCGCACAGAACCGCTTCCAGTATTGATTTTCTCACCGCTGCCAAGGACACGGTCATACTTCACACTGCCGCCTGCCTTCAATCACTCTCCTTTCTAGTTGTTTGCTTGCAGGCTGGGGAACACTGGGATTGGAGGCTGAGGGACGACAAGCTCCACTGCTGAATCATTAGTATTAGTCAGCCGACACACTTCCTGACTTGTCTCCTTTTCTCCCCTATTTTTTTTTTTTTTTAGATATTAATCAGTTTTTCATTCTTTATGATGCATTCTGAAGCGTTTACACTGGAAAAACACTGTCTTAAAAACTGCATTATTGGCTTTGTTTCATTACATCCACTACTGTGTTTTCTTATGTTATTTGATGTTGTTACATAAGATCTGATGACAGCATAATACAAAATGTCATCACTTTGTATTTCATAAACTGAGTAAACTGGTCTGAACTGAGCCATACCCAGTCTTCCCTCTCAGCCAGACTGTATTTTTTTTCAGTATTTTTGGCAGGACTGCTTATCGTTATTTCAGCTTTTGTTCAGCTTTTGTAATACCTAAGACTCAGCAGTAAACAGTCCATGGCCAAAAAGGGGCTCATCCTTATAAAGAACAATGTGCTGAAGCAGTTTTAAGATTTAATTTTATCACACAATTTTACCTTGGTACTGATGGTGTCTACACTTTGAACACATAATCAGATAGACACAGCAGATTTTGACTGATTTGAGAAAAAAGCTGATAGCACGCTAGGTTTTATTTGATGGGGAACTGTTCTTTTTTCTATCTAAAAGTGTCATTATTTTACTTCCTAAATGGTTCTCTTATAGGACCAAATTTTAACACCATCAAGAACTATAAAGATCAGGTTGGGGACATATCTATGTGTGTTCTCTGTTTTAGGTCATATAATCTGTAGCAGCATTATGTTTTTCCTGGCAGAGTCTGTTCTTTGACTGTCAAAATGAACTGGTCCAGAATAGGCACTGGATCAGAGCTAGCCCTGGAACTGATTTGTTCAAAAAGGCAACTAAATCAGAGAAAAGTATTTAGTTTTCAGCTGTTGACAGAATCAACCAATTCCTTGCTGAGTGATTTTGTGTCAGGCAACAGAACAACAGCTGGCTTAGATCAGCGCTTCAATCAATCAATCAATCAAAGTCACACCTGTGCTTCTGACCGGGTCTTGTACCGCAGGCAAGCAGAGTGAAGTTTAAGGTCGTGGAAGTAACATGATGGAGGGACTGCTTGTGCTGCATGATGCGATGCACCGCTACTCCATGTTGTTAGAAATTTCTTCTGTCTCTTTCAGGTACCTCTACCTGCTCTTCTCCGACGACGACCACCTACCATTCGACCACTGGGTCTTCAACACCGAGGCACACCCTCTGCCAGTCATCAGGAAGGACAAAAATGACACGCCGAACGAAGTGGAGTAGTGCTCCACACCGCACTGACACCCAAAAATAAGCAAGAACCTCAGAACCTGTATACCTGAGCCTCCTGCAGTCTGTCTGAAAACTAAAAAGGAGTTGGAGTCTCCAGCGTTTACAGATGCCTCTTGATCGGATTTCACTTTAATTTTTCACAGGACCCAAAAAGAATTCAGGCCTACTGGCGCGGATTTCTTGCTGTGGAGTCCAATTTTGCTTTTTTTCGCTTTTGTTTCAGCTGTGGTCGAGTCCAGGCTCTGAGCTAAATGGTCTTATTTACTGCCAGATAAACTCAAAACATTGCAGTGATATCGTCAGAGAGGTGTAAATTTTAATATTTCCACATCATAAGATGCTCTCTGAAGATGTCACATCAAGCAGCAGTTTACTTCACAACCAGGATACTTCTGTAACTCTTTCACAGGTACAGTCCAAGCAGTTATCCCATTATCCAGTCAGTATGGTCTTCATAGGTTCGTAGAACCAGTCGTCTCCCTCGTGTGGACACTTTGGGACCCGATCCTGCGGGTTACCAGGCTCATGTGGTTCTCCTTTCACTTTGCACACAATCTCTGTTCCATCTGCTGCACAGCTTCTATATCTGAACAGAAACCTGATTCCCAGCACCAATGCTGTGCCACCACCACCAACCACAAAGAAACACTTGGTTTTTTGAAAAACGTTATTGTCTTTGTGAGATTAAAAAAAATCAATAATCCCGCAGAATTTTTAGACCCCCCTCAATCACCTCAACTTCCCACTCCTCACTCTGAGTTTGGCGTGCCCCAGGCGGAGCGGCCACACCTGCTCTCTACCTGCCAGTAATGTCGCTTTCTCCCCACAACATTTACAAAGAGCTGTCCCTCGTCTTCTGCTTCTTCTCACTTCATCTACGTCTTTTGGGATTCTGGGTTCAGCTCTCACATTTGGAGGGATTATTTCTAGGGTTTGACTGGTTCAGATTTTGTGTCTCAGATTCAGCAAAGACAAAAACAGTCAGTGGTGAAAGGGATGCTTTGTTTTGGGGTTTTTTAAGAAAGTTGAGAAATGGTTACCATTTTGTCTTACTCAGCAGATGTAGTTTGCTCAGCTGTGATGGAGAATGGAGACGAGGCAGGCTGAGAGATTCAGTTGACTCATCCAGAAAAGAAAAAAACCTGAGTCAAGGATATCACTTAGATTTCAGAAGATCGGAATCTAATTTTCTGTCCTCTGCAGTTGTTAATATCCTTAAATTTGGCCTTCAACAGACCTTTAACACATCCGCTAAAGAGGATATTGATGGACTGGATTCATCAGAATATCAGTCAAGCCCTACTTTTCATAGAGCTGCTTCCTTTCTCTGTCGTCCAGCTCCGGCGTAGTTTAAGCTGTAGGTTATTCTCTCCTCTGTGAGGAGACGGGTCACATTTCACCTTCACACATGAGAAGCCATACTGATTCTATACAGCTTTACCATTCTGTGGTCAAGATTTCCTTTGTTCTCCACATATCGAGGTGGGGCTGAACTGACACAACCTGTGTTGCTGTTCTTGTTGTCCTTTGTGTTCTGTCAGAACAAACTCATTTAGTTGGATTTCATGGTAAAGATTTCTCCTGATGCCACACAGAAATGTGGCCAGATATTTTTTAAAAAACCCAGTTTAGTCTTCAACCTAGTGCCTTGAGTGTTAAAAAGGAGGAGTCAGAGGATAAAGCAGCTCACAAAAGATTAGACAAGCTTTAAGTGAAGTCCTCATTTCTCACGAGGATTATACCAAAATTAGACCTGATTAAAGGATAATTCCTGCTTTTAAATTCAATATCAAGGGTCGTCTGCAGCTTGAAAGTAGCCCAAGTGTTTATGAAAACTTTTTGAGGATCAAATTAATTTATTTTAAGATTTAAATATTCCTATATTTTGATATTATTCTTTGTCCCGAGTTCTAGCCTTGATATCATTTGTCACCAGTTATTTCCTCGATTACACTGACACCTAGGGGTGAGATTGTCCCATTACAGTCCGCATGAGACTACAGAAGTGGAGGACGAAATGTGGTAGTCACATATTTGGCAATGAATGATTTTAGGTGAAAAAAAACCCAAAATGAATGAATTTAAGTAATTTAAAATGTCATGGTTAAAGGCTCCTGAACACGTGAACAAAGTTAATTGATATACAACCATAATATACAAAGTATAAGACATCAGGTGTAGACTTCTGATGGGGACTGCTACTTAGACTGAGAGCTGCAGTCAGCTTCTGTAGGTGTTCCTGAGCCTTATTAATTTCTTAATTTCTGCTGCTGTTGAATGGGCTTTAGACAGACTTCTGTGTCCCTTCATTTGGGAGTTCAGTCAGAACCATTGTAACTGTCTGAAATCCTGAAGTCGATTCTTTCATCTGAGCTGTCTGAAAGGATTCAAAAAGTGACACTGAGGAAAGTCTGTAGTTGACCCACAGTAGTTGTACTGTCTGTAAAGGAAAACCCCATTTTTGGCCAGTATGCTAAAAACTCTATTGAGTTTTTCTATTTTTATCAATTTTCACCAAAACACGCACAGTTTTGACACATCCAAATCTTGCTGGAAGATGATACACTCATAAAACTTTCATATTTAGAGAAACTAAGGAGGAAACCGCTGAGGACGAGCAAATGGAGCTAATAATTAGCATCAGTCCCTCTGAGAGTGTTTAAAGTTCAAGTGATTAAAAGTGTTGCAAAACAAACTAAGGTTCTAGATGATAAATTTTCAGTTTGTAATTAGAGATCTTGAGATAATCATTTTTTTTCAAACACAGAGTTAATAACTGAAGTCAAAACAAAGTACCACTCTGATACCAGTCAAATTGTCCACTTTTAATCAAAAAATGATGGTATCAGATAGAGGCTTGGACTCAGCATAATAATAAACTTCCTGAAATTACTTATTTTTTGGACAGAGAGAAGCTCAACCAGCAGACATGTCAGTCGTCAGTCAGACCTGAGTGTGTGAGCTGTGAGCGATCCTCCATGTTCCCCACAGCGTCCTCCTGTTTAATCTGTGTCCTCTTTAGTTAATCCTTTCACAGATGTTTATTATCACTTATGATGTTTATTACTGAATTGTAATTCTTTATTTTGCTGATTGTGTTAATTTATTCTCCAGTTGTGAACGTAGGGCTCGGGGTGTGTGAGCGGAACCCCTGGTGGGCTCTTAATACTGAGCTTGTGGGCATTTGTGGGAAATCTCTGACATACTGAGCTGATGTCTTCAAAGAACTGAAACAGTCCTAAGAGGTGATGATGCGCTGTTGTGGTTAAATGTCAGGACGGAACCAGCTGGGAGTCAAATAACCAAATGGGAGAAGAGGAATGATATGAATGTACCATCCAATGTGAAGTGAATACTGTTTTATTTTTATCTCGTTGCTCTCTCTTCTCTATGCATTTGTTGTTTTTGTCTCTCTTCTATTGGAAAGCACAAAGGTGAAGCTGCGTGTGTGTCAGCAGTTGATCGTAACAGACAAAGTGATGGTGGTGGAAAAGATCCACATCAAGTGTATGAGTACATGTTAGATACACATTTATGTTTTTGTACTAGGTTCTTCCGAGGATGTGAACCAGTGGAGCGTATGAACAGTGAATGAACGGAGAGAGATGTGTCTGGTTTTCATGATGAAAGTCAGTTTCTTCACATCGTAGAATCAGTGTAACAACTTAGCTTAGTGAAGACACTCTAATGTTTAAATTTTGCCCTATAATCAGGAATTTATCCTGAACATTTATTTTAAAACCGTCGTACCTTGATGTTGGCAGATTTTGAGCTGAATTCCTTCCATGTTAGTTCGATAGAGACACTTTTGTTCTGTTACTCGTCCCGTGAAGCATCATGAGATCATGTAACAGACTGCAGCGGTTACTTCAGGTGTGATGGACTGTATTGTAGCTGCTGGCTGAGGCAGAGCCGAGGGTTTAAATAATGAACTGCTAATGATATAATTTCTTAAGGTATCAAACCAGGCTACATAGTAACTTTAAAGTAGTCAGTCTTTGTTAATTCTGACTAGATTTGTCTGGCTTCTAGTACAAAGGCTTTTCTCTTGGTGGGGGTTATATTTGGTTGTTTTCCTTCATGCGTGACGGTGTGAATTGGTAGATTTCATAATGGGTATGTAATTAACATTGCTTTGTCCCCAATGTAAGATTTGTTTGTGCAGTTCTGCCTTCAGAAGTCTGATTTTCAACATATTTGGGGGGATTTTAAATATGTTAATGTGGCTGTGTGTTGGCTTGCTGGAAGTGCAGAATGTTTTCTGCAAAGTTTGGTACAGTATTTTCCATTTTGTAGGTGCCAGTTGAACATGTTCCACCGCATGCACGTGAAACTGATGTGGTTGTTTCACTGAACAGGAAGGAAAAGCAGAATGTGCTTTATCCTGCAAGCCATCAGTGCAGAATCTGCCGCAGCTTCACACAGCTTAATTATAAACGCAAATTTGACTCTTCTTCTCAAATCGTTGAATTGTGATTTTTTTTTATTTTTTTATTTTTTTCCTTTTTTAAATATTGTGTTGACGATCTTTTTGCCTTTATGTGAGTGAATAGTAAAGGGGAGTGCCAGCCTTTTTCAGAAAATCAGAATGCAGCCAGTCCTTGCGAAAACAAACCATTACATTATTTATTATAAGACATTATTGTTCTTCACAAGCGCGGCATCCATCACCAAATCCAACTGACTTGAATCTGAGTGTTTGAAAACAGTTGGCATTGCCCTTTAATGGTTTAAATGAGTAAAATGTATCTGTACAAAATATTGCTGATAATCATTCCCATTGCACATAGTTTACGTTGCATTTATATGAAATATTTTGATTTTGTGGGGAAATCTGTTTTATGGTGTTAATAATATTGAAAAAAAAAAAAAGTAAATATTCTACTCTGGAAAATGAGCCGTTCTACATTTATATGAAAGTCTTCTGAGTTTATGGATTCCAATGATATTAATAAGCAGCAGCCTTTTTAATAAACTATATTTGTTACACTTCTATTGTGAATAAACCAACCTTTTAATAAATGGTAGTTTGGGGTTTTTGTTGTGATTTATGAATGGAGGACACGTATCACTGATCTTCTGGGAGTCACATTTATGGAAATATAGTCCTGACTGTATGAAAATTTTAATTTCATAACAATCGGTAGTTAGTGTGAGATTTTAAGCCACGTGAGGTTAATAGCTAAAATAAAGATAAAAGTCTGAGTATCCACAAATGGCATGGTTTGTCTAAAAATCACTGGTTTGATTTGCAACAAAGACAAAACATTTATTTTGCACAGACAACAGAATAAGATTGTCATCAGTTTGTATTTGGCGAGGTACAGCTGCACTCTGAAAACAAAGTGGTGAGGGCCCTCATTCAAGTCATTAAACTGGACACCTCTGGTGAACATTACTGACCAACACTGGACTTCTTTAGTGCATCAGGTAAAACATTTCAGATTGCACAATGAAACATATTTGGTCTACAGTCACACGTTTGATACAAGGCAGAAGAAGATTAAACATCAACTAGATTAAAATCAAGCAGGCCACTTTATTCCCTGTTCTTGTCCTCACAAAGTAAAGACAGGAGTGATACTGCATGGTGTAAAGAATGAAATTTAATGAAGTTGCTAAAGGTCGGAGCAATCTGCGGAAAAGATCTAAGCTGGAAGTGGACCTGGAGCACGATGAATGATGGTTTCAGCATGTTCTGTCAACAGCACACTGAACATGTGGAACAGGTTAAAATTCTTTCATTATCAGTTAATTTCGTTTCTAATTGAGAGAAACCCAACGTTCATCCATGAGCAAACACACTGAGAAAAAACAAACCTCAGAGCAGAGCCCGGCTGCCCTCAAGAAGGTTTTTGTGGACGAAGGCCAAAGAGGAACCATCAATCATCAATCATCTCTGCCAAAACACACCTGAGGCGACACATAAGCCTCATGGATGAACATTCTATGGAGTAAAGATTGATAAATTAGTGCTTCAGTACAAGCTCTTATCTTTTCAAACCTTTCACAGTGGAATTGGGTGAAATTGTGCCAGACATCCAAAAACGGAAAAAAAATCTCTGAAAAAGACGTTAGTGAGTAGACTTGTGTTAATAACTGACATAAGACTTCCCTCTTATATATAATGTGTTTAGACCCAGTAAAAACACCGTTCAGGTAGATCCCTCCAATCACACCAGAACGTCTCCAATTCCTAACCGAAATAATTAAAACTCAGCTCTGATGCGTTTAGTGTTGCTCATCACCAGAGGAACAAACAAACAAAATGAAGACGTCCATTAAGATAAATAATGAACTACTGAAAGATTTTCACACTTGAGCTCTCAGTATGAAAGAGCTTATTATACTTTCCACTATATATAGAATAACTTTCTATTATATTTCAAGTGATTAAGAGCTCAGAGAGGCCTTTGATATGTCTGTATTCAGCTCTACGGGAAATAGAATAAAGATAAGAATCACAGAAGGAACTCTGTCTCCAACACAGCTCATTTATTTTGTCAGACTAATTCTGGACGTCTTATCTGTCCGCTGAAAGGACACGTTCTTATCTGGGTGAAGCATTGCTGCAGGATAAAGGCGAGGGGGGCACAAATAAGAAACGCTAATTTAGCACAGGTGTGGTCTGTCCCACCAAGATAGAAACAGTCCGAGTTTCTGCTGTCAGAGGAATCGCAGCAATCAAGACAAATGTTTCCCCGACAGTTTGTTTCTGTCGTGCAGGAAGGACACTGACTAACTGTCGGAATCGGAGCTACTTTCACCCCCAGAGGAAAAATGGTACGCTACAATTGCTCCTAATAGAATAGTAAAGTCACACCATAGGAGAACACAGTAAGATAAGATAAAAACTTTTTTTTTTTTAAATGGGACTGGCGAAATAAATATATATGTGGAAATAAGTGTAGTATGTGTAATAATACTGCAGTGTGTAACCAATGATGGTAGTTAACAACAGTATAAACAGTATAAAATAGAAGTATAAATGCTCCAGTCACAAATATAAATAAATGCCATTTAAATGTTAACACAACAGCAGGATTGTGGTAAAAATCTTTCTAACAGATGTAACAACAGGCTTGATTCTCGTGAGATGGAAAGTTTTCGCTTGACCGGCCTGAGTGCGTCCCGACTGATGATAAAAAGTCACCCAGGCAGCCCGAGCTGTGCTCTAAACCCCCTCCTTTATGACTAAGAACATCCTGACTGTGGAATTCCACGGTGATGGCTGTTTGTCTTAGGTCGCCAGGGCCACGAGAATGGCTGATATGGGAATTAGGCAGCATTCCAGCGACCAAAAGGTGGAACGGGGTGCGAGTGACTTTTGGAGGCCTTTGTGGGGAGGGGACTATAAAAACCACCACACTACCACGTCAGACTGAGCTTGTATGGACACAGAGTCTGTTGTGCTGTGTGTTTGTATATGTTCCTGATGTCATTAATAAACTTTAAGTGTGTGGCGGACACTCGGGGCTATGTTTCTCATCCAGCAGAGCTGTGAGCTGGGGGCGGGGTTTACGTTCCCGGGCTTTCTGGTGCAAGCTTGTTCCTGTTTCAGTTTGGTTTTGGCCGATCGGGTCCTGCTGGCTACCAGACAGTTCGCTGTCCAGAGTGCGACATCGGAGCATCTGCAGACGGTGTCGGGGTACGCAGATCCGGCCATGGTGGCTGGAGTGACTGCCCAGAGATGGCACGGGAACAGCCTCTGTTTTTTCCACCAGCGGTTCGGCGGCAAGGCTAGGAGCAGCGTCCCTCCGTCCTTGTTTGAGGTGCCGGGAAACTCCAGGGCCAGCGCTCAGTAGCAGCTGTGGGCGCTGGGGGACGTAGCAAACTGCTCTTCATTATGGACTCAATGTCAGGAAGACGGCTTCTGGTGGACTCCGGCTCGCAAAAGGGCCTACTCCAGCTAGCACAGACATGTCAGGCCCGCAACTGAGTGCAGCTAACGGTTCGTCCATTGCGACATTTGGCACAATGGGGGGGGGGACTATAAAAACCACCACACTACCACATGTCAAACTGAACTTGTATGGACACAGAGTCTGTTGTGCTGTGTGTTTGTATATGTTCCTGATGTCATTAATAAACTTTAAGTGTGTGGCGGACACTCGGGGCTATGTTTCTCATCCAGCAGAGCTGTGAGCTGGGGGCGGGGTTTACGTTCCCGGGCTTTCTGGTGCAAGCTTGTTCCTGTTTCAGTTTGGTTTTGGCCGATCGGGTCCTGCTGGCTACCAGACAGTTCGCTGTCCAGAGTGCGACATCGGAGCATCTGCAGACGGTGTCGGGGTACGCAGATCCGGCCATGGTGGCTGGAGTGACTGCCCAGAGATGGCACGGGAACAGCCTCTGTTTTTTCCACCAGCGGTTCGGCGGCAAGGCTAGGAGCAGCGTCCCTCCGTCCTTGTTTGAGGTGCCGGGAAACTCCAGGGCCAGCGCTCAGTAGCAGCTGTGGGCGCTGGGGGACGTAGCAAACTGCTCTTCATTATGGACTCAATGTCAGGAAGACGGCTTCTGGTGGACTCCGGCTCGCAAAAGGGCCTACTCCAGCTAGCACAGACATGTCAGGCCCGCAACTGAGTGCAGCTAACAGTTCGTCCATTGCGACATTTGGCACAATGTTGGTGACTGTTTGTTTCCACGGGCGCCATTTCGAGTGGGACTTTGTAGTCGCCTCCATTGCTATTCCTATTATCGGCACAGATTTTCTGTGTGCAAACAGTCTGCTTGTTGATGTTGCAAACCGCCGTTTAATTAATGCTGTGTCTTTCGTCACTTTCCCGTGCGAGACAGGGGGAGCAGGGCCGTTAACACATGCTAACTTTTTAGCATCAGGTGATGTTTTTCAGCGTTTGCTGGCGGATTTTCCATAGCTGAATACACCCGCCTTTTCCACCGTGGTTACCTTTCATTCCCACTGTGGGAACGCTAGTTTTTGCGCGTGCGCGGCACCTCAACGCGGTAAAATTGACTACGGCTAAGGAGGAGTTCGCCACCATGGAGCGTGTGGGTATAGTGAGCGTTCCAACAGCCTTGCTGCTTCACATGGTGCCCGAGGCGGATGGGTCGTGGCGGCGTCGCGGCGACTTTCGCCATTTGAACAACATCACTGCGAATGACCACTATCCCATCCCCCACATACAGGACTTCTCCATACGCCTGGCAGGTACCACTATTTTCTCTAAGGTGGACCTGGTGCGCGGCTATCATCAGGTTCCCGTGCGCGCAGAGGATGTGCCCAAGACCACAGTGATCACCCCATCTGGGCTTTTTGAGTTCATGTGCATGCCCTTTGGCTTGAAGGGGGCAGCACAAACCTTTCAGAGGCTGATGGACTCGGTGTTGCGTGACCTTGCTTTCATGTTCGTTTATCTCAACGACATATTGGTGGCCAGTCCGTCAGCTGAAGAGCACCTGGCACACCTGAAACAGGTTTTCTGTCGTCTGGACGAACACGGCCTGATAGTCAACCCGGCCAAGTGTCAGTTTGAACTGCTGGTGATTGACTTCTTGGGTCACTGCATTTCACCGCAAGGCGCGCTCCCAATGCCTTCTAAGGTGCAAGCGGTGGCGGCCCGCCTAGACTGTGTCAAAGAGTTCTTGGGCATGGTGAATTTTTATAACCGCTTCCTCCCTCGCGCTGCTGAACTCCTTCAGCCACTTTACAGAGCCCTGCGGCTTAAGAAGGCAAACGACCCTGTCGACTGGACTCCCGAACGTGTCCAGGCCTTTGACGGAGCTAAGTGCACCCTGGCTAACGCTGCCCTCCTCACCCATCCCATACCCACGGCGTCCATAGCTTTGACAACCAACGCGTCTGACATAGCCGTGGGGGCGGTGGTTGAACAGCGTGTGGCAAATGCGTGGCAGCCACTTGCATTTTTTAGCCTCAAACTGCGAGATAGAGAGTGCAAGTACAGCGTTTTTGACCGGGAGTTGCTGGCCATGCACCTTGCAACCCGTCATTTCCGCTTCCTGCTGGAAGGTCGCTCCTTCACGGCTTATGTGGATCATAAACTGCTGACTTTCGCCATGTCCAAGGTGACTGAGCCGTGGTCTGCTCGCCAGCAGCACCACCTGGCGGTCATCTCTGAGTTCACAACGGACATTCAGCGTGTGGCCTGGAAGTCCAACCCTGTTGCTGATTGTCTGTCGCGTGTACTTGTGTGACCTGTGCACTTCGGGGTGGATTTCTCCGCTATGGCAGCCAACCAGCCCAGCGACCCGGATGTCCTCGCCCTTAGATCAACGCGTACCGGCCTCAAGCTAGAGGACGCTGTGATGCAGGAAGGCAGTCCTGCCCTCCTCTGCGATGTCTCCACTGGCCGTCCCCGCCCCGTTGTTCCAGTGGCCTGGCGCCATTGGGTTTTTTAATTGATTCACTCCCTCTCGCACCCTGGAGTTCAGGCGTTGGTGAAGTTGGTTCCAAGTTTGTCTGGTCTGGCCTCCGCAAGGATGTCAAGGGGTGGGCGGCCGCATGTGTGGCGTGCCAGCGTGCCACCAGCACACTAAGTCGCCCCTCAACCGTTTCCGATCCCGGCCAGACGTTTCGACCACGTGCATGTAAACCTAATGGGCCCTCTACCTTCTTCACAGGGTTTTACGCACCTGCTCACAATGGTAGATCGGACCACCAGGTGGCCAGAGGCTGTCCCTCTGTCTTCCAAAACATCCTTGGACATTGCACGTGCGTTTTTTTCCTCCTGGGTTGCCCGTTTCAGCACTCCGCCAGATATCACCTCAGACAGGGGTCCCCAGTTCGTGTCAGAGCTCCGGTCAGCACTTGGGCGATCATTGGGTGTGCAGGTGCATCGCACTACCACCCTCAGGCTAATGGCTTGTCTGAACGATTTCACAGGTCGCTCAAGGCAGCGCTGGGCTCTCAGATGGTAACTGGGTGGACCGTTTACCTTGGGTTATGCTTGGGTTGCGTTCAGCTCCTAAGGAGGACCTCGACGCTTCGCCCGCTGAGCTGGTTCTCAGTCAGCCGCTCCATGACCCCTGGGGGAATTTTTGCCTGGGAGCTCCACTCCTCGACCCCGTCCAGCCGTTTATCCTTTTTTGTCCAACAGCACTCGGGTTCCAGGCCCCATTCACCACTGTTTTCCGCGGTCGTTCATGCCTGCGGAGCTCATGTCGGCTCATTTTGTTTTTGTACGACATGATGCTCACCACTCGCCCCTCCAACCCCCATACGATGGCCTCTTTCGGGTTCTTGAGACGGGTCCTAAGGGTTTGTGCTGGATATGGGTGGGCGTAGGGAGCGTGTCACGCTTGATAGGCTTAAACCATCGCACAGGGTGGCAGACATAGTTGTGTTTCCGGTCCAGGTTCCCCGTCGGGGTCACCCTCCTACCAGGACCCCGTCAGTGTCTTCACAGGTTCAGCATTCTGCTTCACAGCCGGCATTGGACTGTGTTTCTCCTGCTGTTTTGGCTGAGGCACGGTGCACCGTTATGGCAGGCTGCTAAGCCTCTAGTGAGAGACTGATTTTCTTTCCAGGAGTCCCTTCTGGGTGTTCGGGGGGTGGGGAGTTGTGTGGTGGACACTCGGGGCTATGTCTCTCACCCAGCGGAGCTGTGAGCTGGGGGCATGGTTTACGTTCCCGGGCTCTCTGGTGCAAGGTTGTTCCTGTTTCAGTTTGGTTTTGGAGCTGAGGAATAAAGTTTAAACTCGCGGCAGTAGAATATTTGGGTATGATATTGCACCGAAATTGAACTGAATGCAGAGATACAAAGTGAACAGCAAAAAATTAACTGTAGAATGAAAAATAATGTATAGGAGTGAGAGGGTTTCCTGCCTGTGTGTTCCCCTGGTCCGGGTCACCCAAGGAGCCCAAAACAGACGAGTCGATGAGGTTTTAAGTAATCCAGTCAACTGACTCGAGGTGTCTGAGCCTCTGATTTGTACAGGGTGCCAGTGTTCTCAGCCCATCCAGTTTATTGTCAGAGTGCACTCCCGGATACTTGTAGTTCTCCAAACTGACTACTTTTGAAGGGAAACTGGGATCACCGGTGCCTCAGTCCTCCTCAGATCCATAACCAGCTCGTTTCTCTTTGTCACATTTAGCTGCAGATGGTTCTGCTCACACCATAAGCTAGAGTTAACCACCACAGTCCTGTACTCCCCCTCATCATCCTCACTAATACTTCCAGCTACAGAAGAGTCATCAGAAAATGTCTGAAGATGACAGGACTCTGTGCCATAACTGAAGTCTGTTGTGTGCAGGGTGAGGAGAAAGGGACACAGGGCTGTCCCTGCCTGCTGACCACTGTCAGTGTCTCAGGCGCACATACTGTGGTCTGCCAGTGAGGTAGTCAACGATCCAGGACCCGTGGGGAGCATCCACAGGCATCGCTGTCAGCTCCTCACCCAGTAAAGCCGGCCGTGCCATATTAATTGCAATGAAGAAGTCAAGAAACAAGACTTTAACGGAGCTCCCCTGTGAGGCTACAGAAGACTCAGATACTGTCTCTATTTATAGGAGTGACCATATGTTTTTAAGCTAACACTATATTTCAATTACTGGAATATTCAGATTTTAATGTTGACATCGTGACATGAATCTGCAGCTGCACTTAGACATTTTAGGGTAAACTAAAGTCATCCACACAAGCCTTTGACCTCAGCGCTTTAGAGACACTATGTTGATGTAAATATCACAATGAAATTCTACTCATAAAATTCAATAAAAGTTGTATATGTACAGTTGAAGAAGAAGAATTGATATACAGAATTACAGCACAAACAGAATTCCCGAGATAATTACACTTCACTCAGTTATATTAAATACATTAAAGAGGGAATTTGTCAATTGAACACTGAAAGTATAAATGTTTTGCCGCAGAGCTCAGTTTACTGGAAACCGTCCTTCCACTTTAGTAACCAGGATCTGGACATGCACCTACCTAACCCGAACCTACGATGAATCTTAAACCGTAAAATGATTTTATTCAATTCTTCTGTTGGGACAATCTGATTCTGATTTATATTTAAACACTTACAGATTTACTTCCTGCAAAAATTGCAGATTTTATTAGTATGAGATAGATTGAATGCTACTTGTGCAATTTTCAATATATAATGTCAATTTTAAAAACACAGAAACAGAATCTGAAACACAGCAGAGCAGAGTTACGCACAAAGTACTCCTGATCGCCACCAGAGGACAGCAGAGCACCATTACTGGCCTTCTCCGCCTCAGCATCATCCTATCATCACCTCCACATCCTCCCTCCTCCTGCAGGGAGATCTGCCTTTAATTCATGGCCACTCCCCACTCCTCCATGCAAACTTTCAAAACATTCACACACGAGCAAGAATTTCTATGCCATCACTGTTTTTCCTCAAAAATTGTTACACGGTTTAAACCAATCTCCTCCTAAAGATTCCAACTTTGAACACTGAGTCCACAGTGCACCAAAGGGAAGTCAGTAGCTGGGTTTCCATTCAACTGTACCACAAATTCTAACTCGAAAAAAGAAATTGCGCATGTATGTGCATTTGCATCCACTAACATTATGTGATATTAGGAGTTAGTTGATTGAGATAGCCAGCAGGTTGAAGTGCAACCTCATGATGCAACTAAAAAGCTCAACTAAGAGGGAAGATGAAAGGAAAACAACACAGTGGACATTGGAAATACTACAAAAAGTTAACTATTACTACGGATACTTGCTTTTCATCTGCTTCTCTCCTGTAGAGGAAAACTTGTCAGTTGGGTGATATTTAAGTTAAGTGATCTCTAAACATCATCATTTTTTTGCTTCATCTGTTTCCATTGCACTTATTCACATTTATATTATACCGATACGCCAACTTTTCCACCTCTGTGAGACATAAAAACTTAATATATTTCAGGATTTTTGCAAATTTTTCAGCGTTTCGATTCTTGTATATTCTTTTTATTATGCACATAAAAACAGGCTTATGGAAATCCACCTTGTTGAATCTCACACAAATACATGTATGCTCATGAAATAAAAGTTGTTTTGGAATCCTACCCTCATGTAAACAATTCGAATCATTGAAGTTACATTTATGCAAGTTTATACAGATTTATTTTTTTGTACAGTAATATTTTTAAGAAAATGTTCTTTTTAATGCAGCTGTGCTGACTTTCCTGTGAAAAAGCTGGTTTGTGTCTCTGCGCATTGAGATCAGGCGCTGCTCTCTTTAAAGTTCCCAACTATAATCACCTGACAAACTCATTATACATATTTCATCAGTTCTTTTTTTAAATCTACCATTTCCTTCTTCAGTTCAAGCTCACACAGCTTCCAGTGGCCTCACTCCGTCGTTAAAAAGCCAATTTAAATTTCTGGTCTTTAACTGGCTTTGCTTGTACAAAGCCCCCCTCTGGCAATGCTGCCACTTAACTTTGGTGTGTAAACACGCAGAGATCCTCTTTACTCGCAGCACAATGGTGTTCTGTCCCCAGTGAGGAAAAGCAGGATCCTCATGTCTCTGTTTTACAGTGGCTGAGATTCAGAGGCAAAGACAATGAAAAGGTCAACATGCTGTTTTTAGAGTGTCCTCGCTTCTTCAACTTCCTGTTAATCAACTTTATACTCTGTAAGTCTTACAGTCCTTTTATATGAAGTGAAAACCACATATCTGGTTTGCAGGAAACTAAAGGAAGTGTTCCTTTATGTGATACAACAGTCTCTGCCATAAAATAAAAAGAACTCTTAGCTATATACAATATATACATACCTCGGATACGAGGATCACGATTAAGAGAGCCATACCCGCTCGGACTTCGCCCGGGTTATCAAGGTCCGCGTCAGGTGTTGAGGAACATGGGCAGC
>KV751333.1:6421120-6444549 GCA_001698575.1 Mola mola
AGCAACCCCAGATGGAGGGGTTGCATGCAACAGATTTGGGGTCTATGGATGCTTCGAAATCTTACATCCAAGCTAATGAAGAAACAGCTCCTAACTCAG
The DNA here is from genome assembly GCA_001698575.1 of Mola mola. Taxonomy (NCBI): domain Eukaryota; kingdom Metazoa; phylum Chordata; class Actinopteri; order Tetraodontiformes; family Molidae; genus Mola; species Mola mola. Next base: position 6,421,220 of record KV751333.1, read on the forward strand.
TGTTCCAACAACCACTACTATAACAACTAGAGATCGATGAGTTACAACAAGGATGCTACGGCAAGGGGGATTTCAACATCTCCCCAACACTTAGAGATTGGGTTAAGAAGCCCAGAATACATTAGCATAAGGGCAGCTGACCTGAGAAGGATGGTAATGGCTAGCATGGATACCTGGAACCCCTGGGAACGGTCCTAAGAAGTCAGCTGAATGGTCAGAACAAGATTTGAGCCATCAACACCTATGCCCTGCCCGTCAGCAGATACCCTGCTGCTATAATAACCTGAGATAGACACCACCTTTGCCATCCTTTGTTCCCCACGTGATTCAATGAGCCTTGGCCGCCCATAGCACCGTCACCGGTTCACCACTGTTGGACCCCACAAGAGCTGCAGTTATTGAGACACTCTGACCCGGTCGTCTAGCCATCGCAATTTGGTCCTTTTCAAAGTCGCTCAAATCCTTAAGCAAGTCTATTTTCGCTGCTTCTAACACATCAACTTTGAGGACAAAATGTCCACTTGCTGCCTAATATATCCCACCCACTAAGAGGTGCCATGATGAAGAGATCGTCAATGTTATTCACTTGACCTGTCAGTGGTCATAATGTTATGCCTGGTCAGTATATACTGTATATATATTTGGATTATTATTTTATTTTTATAATGATCATTATTATCGTTTGGATTATTTGGGAAATGTAATGTCACAAAGTTGAAAACGGCTGTTTTAAGAAGTGTTTTAGAAGATGTTGCTGGTTCTGTTCGTCTCAGATCCTCAGGCTGTGAGCTCCAGAACCGAGGGGCCAGCAGAGCCTCGTCTGAGAACCTGATGACGCTGTCTGCGACATAACGGGGCCAATTAGTACTTAAAGAGTAATGAGTGTAATGGTAACAGTGAGAAGAGGCCGGCCACAACAGGACCGATCTGAGCTGGTCTTTGAGTATTAAAACATACTTAATACATACATATATGACATATATGTGGACATTTGTTAAATCAAAACAAACATCACCATGGAAGTGAATAGTGTGATTGAGATTATAAATAAATTTGTTCAAAAAAACACAAGACCCGTCAGAATATCAGTAACAGATGACAAACATTCACAGCAAAACACTGTTAAATCTTGTGTAAAATATACAAAATCGCAGATGTGGCGGAAGGCGTCTTAGGAAAAACACTTCTCTTCATCATCTGTTGTTAAATACTCGATCCACGTCGCCAACATATTATGGAAAAATCCTCAAATGTTCCTGTTTTGGAAAATGGATAATAACAATTTGCAAGACTAACAACAGCTGAGCTACATATTTGTGATTTTAATTATACTGGAAATGATGGGATGTTTCTTAATATACTCACAAGGAAGTGAGGAGGATAATGAAGCAGAAAATGGCAGAACTGACACGTCACTTGAGGTTAAAGAAGCAAAAGTGGAAGAAGTGACATCATTCTGGACCCAAAACAGAAGCAAAGACTGAGAGCGGAAACCAAAACTGGCTGAATGAAATATTATCAATTCAAATACGACTCGTCCATTTCCCACTGCATGACTGTTTTAGGTTTGTCTGCTCCTGTAAATATAGGAAGCATCAATTCATCTAACAAGCCAAAAGAACCAGTAATGTTTACAAAAATAAAAAAAAAAACTGTGGAGAAAATCATTTCCAACTGTTGCCAACTGAGAATCTGGCCGCCTTTTTGTGATTACACTCTTTGTGTGGAAGTGAAGCCTGTTGACTCAATCTTGTTTGCTCTCTCATCTCAGGATGACAAGTTGATTCAGTGCCTCAGATTTGTGTAATTGGCGGCGTAACGTTTGGGGGAAACATGTCATTAATCCAGACATCAGAGTCAATAGCCGCTGCAGTGACACAGCTTTGAGTCTGCGGCACAGTCGCCTCGCAGGGACTCGCTCCTGGCTCGTTCTTTTCTCCCTCTAATGATCCGAAGAGATGGCTTCCGGTCCGGAGAGACCACTGAGTGGCACACGTGGGCACAGGCGGTAAGCAGGACCTCCTCTACAGCAGCTCATTACTGTAAATATCTGATGAACCAGTCGTATGGCAGCAAATCTTGCACGCAGACACATGGTTGTTTTTGGCAACGTTAACTAAAGCCACGTCCGGACTACATGACTTTCAAAGTCACCCGGTTAATGACGAGCGAAAGACAAATGATTCCACGGGCAAATTTCAAAGCAGACATCCAACAAAAACAAGCACGGTGTGTTCTGAAACACAGACAATGTCAAGGAAAAGACCCTTTTGTTGACCGGTGGATTAGACAACATGGATTGTCTGTTGTACATTTGTTTATGTCATGTTCCTTTTTCAGGTTTTTGCCTCAAACATTGTCTAAACCTGTGTACTTGGTGCCTAAACTAGTTCTTAAAATTTACCAAAGTGTTTGTGCTCTATTGTTTCCTATTAGCTCAGGCTGTTGCAACTTATTCAACTGACTGCAGTCTGTCCTGGCTGCTTATTGGTAAAAGGACAAAGCATATCATATCAAATTAAGTTTGATTTGAACAGGCCAAAATCAAAAAATGACACATTATCTCACTGGGCTTTGACAAACTCTACAGATGTGACATCCTCTGCCCTTAGAAGCTTGTATTAGGGGAGGAAAAACTTTAAAAACCCTAAACAGGGAAGAATAAGAAACCTGAGGAAGAACCAGAGAGGAGGGATCCTTCTTCCTGGAAGGACAGACATGCAAATAGATGTCACTTGTAAAGAACACAACAACATGACAATAACAAAGTATTGATTAACATGTGTTAGAATATATGAAGTCCGTGAGTCGAAGAGCGTGTGAAATACATAAATCCAGAGGTATGGTTAGTCTGCTGATCCAGATCCAGCTGATGCACGTTAACATCTATGAAGTCTGTAAATCAAAACAGATTAGTGATGCATGTTGACCATAACATAACACTAACTTATATACAACATATATACTGTAGCGCAAACAACAGGAACAACGTAACTGCCAGAAAGTCGATGACGGGGCCGTCGCCTCCATGAAGAAATGTTCGAGAGGCCCAGCTGGTGATCAGCTCAAACTTTAGAAACAGGAACGTGAGTTAGGCAGCTCAGACCGTCGAATGACCCAAAGAGAAAGTGCTGAGTTTTCGAAGAAGTGGACTCAAACTCTGTAGATAACCAAGCCATGAGAACTGGTTAGCTGATGGAGTTCTATCTGGGAAACACGTCACGGCATGAAGTCAGAATTCAGAGTAATGGACATGAACTGATCCTGCCTCGTGTCAGCAGCATCTTCACGACATGACAGTAACTCCAGCATCTCTGATCTCAGGCCAGCAGAGCACCCGTTTCATTTGAACTAACGGCCAGGGAGATGTTATAACAGTCGAATCACATGAAAACTGTTCCTACATCCCTCCGGCTCGTCCACAATTCATTTCTCCTTCCATTCTTCCAACCTCCACTTTCCCTGTTTCACCTCCTTTCTCCTCCCGTCTTTCTGACTACCTGCAACACCACAGAGGACTCAGAAATTCTCTGTTTAAACAAGAACGGAGCCGAGCTTTAAATAGTGAACAACTCTCATTCAGCAGAGGCAGATTATACGAGAGAGAGGACGCAAACTCTACGTCTGTGTACCTGACAATTCCCTCTTTCACAGTAAATCAGCAGAGCCACAACAACCCCAGAGGAATTTGTTTTCTCCTCCTGAACTCGTCTTTTATTGAACAACGGAGACGCGATAGACTTTAGGGTTCACGTTCCTCATCTTCAGCATCTTTACAGTTTCATTTTAATGCTCTTATTGGAAAAATTGTTGTAAACGGAGATGGATGTCTCACCACACAGGCGTTTAGGGAAAATATTCAGAAACTAATCCCCTCACAGACAGAAAGTGGATAAAGTACTGCTCAATGATAGCGTTTGTCATGATATATTATCTTAGAAATGCTTTTGTTCGAATGCAGCAGTGCTGATCTCCTTCCACGGCCTTATTACTCAACCCGAGCTTTTATTTTCTTTTTTATATACTGATCCAGTTCACAGAGCTGTCAGAGCCACAGAGACAAATGTGACTTTCTTCCTCTTCTTTCAAATCGCCGGAGATGAAGACCTGAGCAGTTCTCATGATGCTTTCAGCTTGGAGAAAGTCCTCTTTACAGATACATGTGAGGCTTCATGAAAGATCCGCAGTTCATTCACATTTATGTACGCATTAAGTACAAATAAGCGAATGCCAGTGTGCCACAATATACATTCAATAAGGCCCCTTTTGTTGTTTTGTATTTTGCCCCCCCTAAAAATAAGATTTAAATGGGATTCATGTTTACAACTTACATGAAATCAATCCACTGAAAACTCACAAAAACTCACGAAACTTTTAAAATGCATGTGTTTGCTTAGCTGCAAGTATAATTTTGCATAATTTATTGCTGCGTCTCAAAAAATGTGAATGATTTCATTAGTTGTTTATCATATTCAGGCATAAGTTAAAATGCTTCAAGCATTTTTCCATGTTTGTGGAAACCAAAACAGGCAAGTCCATCTAAAACACATCAGCGTGACATCCATTCAGTCACAACAGGAAAGTTTAAAACGCCAGTTCGCAGCAACATTAAAACATAGAGCGAACCCGGCAACTGTAGTATTTATATATTTATATATGTGGAGAAATGTTTTAAAAATGGGATTTTTTTTACAATCCTGGGTGAGTTCACACTGCGGGTATTTATACCAGTTATGTTTCATCAGGGGAAAAACTGCACTATCTACAATATTAAAAATCTCTTTTACATTTAAAGGACGATCTCGTGTTGATGAATATTTCAGTTAAATATGAATGAATCAAATTACTGCTTCCCCAGATGTCAGCTGATCCGGAACGAGCCAGTTCCAACTAGATAAAAATACAAAAACACTGTTTAGACAAACACCCTGTATTTAAAACTGAGCACTTTTACACGTTTGCTTCTGAAAATTGGTTTTCAGCACTACATTTAAGAGTAGTGGGCAGTAACCTTTTTTTTTTTTTCAGGTTTTGATCCATTTCAGAGCTTAGTCATTGCATAACTGTTATTATTGTCTCTGGCCTCCTCTCAGTGAAGCATGGAGGTTATGAAAGCTGGTAAAGATTATATCGTTATGCATTTAAGCACGAGTGCATCAGTAAATTAAAATACGTGTGCCTCATTTTAAGTAAAATCATCATAACCATATGGAAATCGAACATTTTCTTGAAATTATTTTTAATCGCAGATAAATATAATGTACATGTTCGACTGGTGGAAAGGCTGTAATTATTGAATGGGAGAAAAATACCTTCTGTTTAGAAGTATCTATTATTTAGTATTTATTTTATATGAATACTGATTTGTATTGATGTGTACTTATACTTATATGTGTACTTATAGGGCAAGTGTATGTACAGCAGGTATATTTACATACATGTTTGCATGTAAATATAGGTGTAGATGAATCACTGTTTTACTGTATGTTTTGTTCACATCATTGAAATGTCATTGTAGATTTTACATTTCTAATTTTATCTTTATATCATTGTTTTGTTTTATGTGATTTATAAATAATAAAAAAAGTGTTTGGTTGTAATTATTTCAGTATACTTCTTCAATTCTTCAACATACAGTAACAACATAGTTTATGTGTATAAAGCTTTTAAATGATGCCGACAGTCACGTCTGTATGGATTAAAAGGATTTTCATCAACGTAATAAAGAGTGAGCGTCATTTTCTGAGCAAGAATGTGATGAATATTCATATTAGCTTCTTTTGATGTCATAATTTCTTTCTGGATGAATTGATCTGGCATGAATGAGGAAACACACACACACACACACACACACACACACACACACACAATAATAGCTCAGCACTTACATCAGCGGCCCACGTCCACACATCACTTGACAATAGCCCTTTTGAATGGAAATCTAAGAGAGTGGCAGCAGACTCAGATGAGAAAAGTGGAGCTCTTATTGAGAAAATGTGTTTAGAAATCTTTCTTCCTATTGCACTCCGAAGCCTAATCTGTACATACAGTAGGTATGTATAGGTTCTGTATGTCACAATGAGGCTTCTGACGGAGTGACTTGTTGTTTAAAGACAGCTGCTGATGAGAAATTGAGTCAAGGTATTTATTTCATATGACTCCAACTAATCCCCCATGATGTGATGATTCCACACTGATGATGACTGTAGACTGTATGAAAAGATGGACGACATCAGAGCTTCCCCAATTTGAAGCCAAAACATCTCCATCGCCCCCTGGTGCTAGGCTGCAGTACATGTTAACTAGAAACTCAATGATGGCTTAATTTTTGGTGGTTCATACACACAGATTAAGTGTTCATTTAACTGATCAGTTTGGTGAAATTAGTAATTTGATGCTTTAAAAACAGGACGAGATGTCATGATTGACAGCTGAAGTCTGTTTGGGATTGGACAGGAACTGGATGCTGCCCCTTTGTTACTTCTTGCTCCACTTTTGTGGGGAGAAGTGAAGATTGTCAATCATTTTTATTTATAGTATGTCAGTGGCTCTGACATATATTTGGTCTCTGTCGTCCACACCAAAGCCTTCTCTGCTGTTACAGTTGCTCCTTCTTCTGCTCTCAAAAACCATTTTGCTTAAATGCATCACTGAGCCAGTGCAAGAAAGTCACCACAGACATCAGGCTAAAAACTCATAAATAGAGATTTATCTGGCAGTGATCCGCTTTCCGGAATTGTGAGAAATCCTTTGGTAGAGGATAGAGGTTTAAGGGTAACAGCCAAAAGTCCACCACTCCAGGCTGTAGTTACTGAAAAGAAAACGATATGTTGTAGGAAATGAAAAGAATGGATTGAATTTCTGATGGAACCTGTATCCAGCTCATTGTTTTTTGTTTTTTGTGTTAATCTGTGTTGCTTAATCTTAATCAATTTTCAGTGCACATACAGAGAATTCTGCTGTAAGTAAGTGAGGAAGTGAATTGACCCTGGTTTTTTAGTATAGCGCCATCTACAGAGTCAAAAAGAGCTTCACAATCAGCAATAAATGATGCATAAATATTATTTAATTTGCAAAATTTAAAACAAAAGTGTAAAATCAAAATACAAGTTGGTTTATATTAAGCTGGAGTCTTCCTTTTTCTAAAAATTATAAATACTGTCCTTGTGCATCTTGAATTTGAATTTCTGAATCCCCAAAGGATCTAAGGAGCTATTTTGTTAGCCGGTTTTGCCATCGGGTCTGATTCAACAGCTATCAGCAGGTGTATTTATCATCGTCCCATCAAACGTGCTAAAAATGGACTTATTGCAGATAATGTAGTCAGTGTCTAAACGCACATCTGAAGGCTCTCTGTCCTAAAATGATCAATAACTTCTTTCACAGCGTTCTAACATATGACAACCCATATAACATATGAATACCCCATTGTACCTGTTTTCTGCTCCAATGTCCTTTCAGGATGGCTGAAATCTATTAGATTAAATGTAAACAAATGCGTATTTCATCTCCATCCAAATCAAATCAAATCAAATCAAATTTTATTTGTATACCCCATAATCACAATTTACACATTATCTCACTGGGCTTTGACAAACTGTACAGATGTGACATCCTCTGCCCTTAGACCCTCGAACCGGGTGAGGAAAAACTTAAAAAACCCTAAACAGGGAAAATAAGAAACCTCAGGAAGAACCACAGAGGAGGATCCTTCTTCCTAGGACGGACAGACATGCAATAAATGTCACTTGTACAGAACACAAAAACATGATAACAACAATTCATTTAGAATGTATAAAACATCCATGAGTCCCAGAGTCTGTGGATTCTATGAGTCCGGATGTATGGAAAGTCTAGTGATCCAGACGCAGGTGGACTCTGTTGGTCCAGGAGTCATTGTACTCCATGTAGCAAGATCTGAGTGTTGCTGAGTCCAAGAGTATGTAGAATCTGTAAATCCAGGGATAGGTGAAGTGTAGTGGTCCAGAAGCAGGTGTAGTCTATTGATCCAGAAGCCATTGTGATCTGTGGGTCCCGATTTGCACTTGGAAATCCAGCCTAGGATCCAAGTCACAGGATCCAAGTCACAGGATCTCCTTTCCTAATGTGGCCAGGAGGCATCAGGCAGGACCACAGCAGCACCTCCCACCGCGACCTAGAAAAACCTGCAGGATGGTAAAGCACAACGACTCCGGGGAAGAAGTAAAGTTAGTGTAAGGATATGGACATTTACAGGAGCAGAGAAGGAGTCGGAGTCAGAGGGGGGAGAGAAGAAAGCTCAGTGAATCATGGAGTGTTCCCCCAGCAACCTAAGCCTATAGCAGCATAACTAAGGGCTAGATAGGCCAGCCTTAACTATAAGCTTTATCAAAAAGGAAGGTTTTAAGCCTACTCTTAAAATCAGAGAGTGTGTCTGCCTCCCGTACCAAGACTGGAAGATAGTTCCACAGGAGAGGAGCTTGATAGCTGAAGGCTCTGCCTCCCATTCTACTTTTGGAGATTCTTGGGATCACCAATAACCCTGCATCCTGGGAGCGTAAGGTTCTGGATGGGTGATAGGGTTACGTGAGCTCTTTAAGATAAGATGGTGCCTGACCATGAATAGCTTTCCACTTGCTGCAGATTCCTCAAAAAGCTTTCAAGTCAATGTAGCCCCTTGTTAGCAATCTCATTTGAATATTTTCCATCATCTCTACGGTCTCCTGTCACACTTACGTCAAGCCTTTGTCTCTTTCAAAGTGTCAAAATGGCGAAGTACACTGAGTTTGACTGTTCCATCTAAAGTAAGTAAACAGCACAAAAGGTAAGGAAATTTGTGTTTGGTTGATTATGTCTTTGTTGTAACAATGCTTCTTGGCAATAAATCTTAAACCTTTGGGAAGTCTGTTTATTTCCCTTTTAAATGGTGCAACATTTGTAAGGAAAATGCATTTGTGAGATGAGTAGCAGAGTTGAATATGTGGCTTGTGCCCATGAAAAACTTGCCAAATCTTCTCTGCCATTGCAGAAAGGCTTATTCTGCTATTGACTCTTGTTTTGTGTCTGAAGTCAGAAGAAACAAGACATATTGGAAATTTAACAATTTATTCATTTAACAAAACAGATGCCTCAGTAGCATTTGGAAGAACCAGCTTGGTCACATACTGATATGGGACTCAAGGGTTAAAAAATTGTCATTTCCCACCATATATAGAGGAACAAACCAGCACACAGGATTACATTACAACCACACATATCAGTCCCATGATGATAATATCTTTATATATATATATATACAGCTCATAAACAGCAACTAATACTTTTTCAATAGAATGTTGTTGCACTGAACACACTTTCCTCTGGACTGGACTAGAGCAGTATAATAGTATGATATATACAGTAATTTATATAGTATGAACAACCAAACTAACTGAAAGGACCTGCAGGTCAGCTGGGGGGATTTTCATTAAGACTTTCCCAGCTCACCTTTAGTTCAGCACGTATATTACAGCACAAATATTAACTTATAATGATGCAGAGCTTTGTGGGCTGGTGTCAGCAGAACCCCCTCCTGATCAACACGGGGAAATCAAGGAGATGGTGGTGGACTTCTACAGGCGCCGGCTCCCCTCACCGGTGAACATTCAGGGACAGACATTGAGATAGTGGATTCCTATAGGTACCTGGACGATCACCTGAATAATAAGCTGGACTGGACTCATCATTCAGACTCACTGTACAGGAAGGGTCAGAGCGGGCTCTACCTCCTGAGGAGACTGCGGTCTTTTAAAGTGAAGGGGGCACTCTTGAGGACCTTCTATGACTCCATAATGGCATCAGCCATCGTCTATGGTGGTTGGCGACAGAAGGGTGCTGGCACACCTGGCATCCATCCTGGATAATCACTCCCAGCCCCTGCAGGACACCCTGTCTGCACTGGAGAGCAGCATGCTGCGGTCAGATTGTACAATCAGCAGCGTTACCAGGCCAGTTATTCACTCATTAGATCCATTCAATCCATTCTTTCCATTCATGGTGTAAATAATTGACTTGACTGGAGATTATATATGTATTTTTTATTTGTTTATTTTTTATCCGTTTTTTTTTAATCTTTCTTATTTTATCTTTCTTATTTCATTAATCATTTGCTGTGGGTGCACTTTATTCTGTTCTGTACTGTCGTGCTGTTTCAACAACGCAACCCTCTGAATGAAAGGCCTCTTCAGAGTTGCCTCCACTACACACTTAGTGTTACTCCCTGGTGCTGCTTCACCTCTTGATTTTAAAAGCCATTAAAGCAGCAATCACACCACCCAACGAGGGATTTTACAGAATAGCCATTAAGGACAACAAAACATTCCAAATTTATAAAAATCTTTTATACTGTTGTAACACGGAACCTTCAGTCTAAGTTAAAAAGAAAAAAAAAACGTAAAAAGAAACTTGTGGTTTGCTGCTCATGGTAAATCACTACAGGCAACAGTTTTAAAGCTGTAAATAATGGATGAACTTCCAACACAGTGAGGATGGAGAGAGAGAAAGCATTCTCTATACACAAGGGATAACAGCACATTCACACACACACACACACACACACACACACACACACACACACACACACCTGCTGAATCACTGAACAGGCCATACATACATTTGCATACCTGTTTGTGACTCTGTTGAGGAAACTCGATGAAGTTTCTCCTTGGACGTGACTCAAGAGAGCAAAAAATTATTTTCACAGGGCGTAGGGGTTATTTTTTTCTACAGTTTTTTAAATGCATCAATTATTTTGACACAGTATTCATGAATTTGAAGTGTATTATTTAATTTGAGCTCAAACCGGTGGTTTGTAATATCAGGAGCTAAAAGGAAAAATATAGCAAAGCACTTTTTTATTTTTCAGATATGTGTTTTTATATTCACACTGCCTTTTAGTCTTATAGGAATCTGTTAAATGGAGTTTAGATGTAACTTCACTTACGTCCCCATATTGAGCAATGGAGAGTAGTAAGTTGAACAGTTTCTAACTGCTACTGAAGTTCAGACCCAATCAGACATAATAGTTAACATGACCAATCTACATATTTAATATACGGACACGACAAAGGTATAAATCCTCCTATCTACTCCCAGCAATTAAGTGAATGATAGTATTTCCCAAACTAATGAGAAAATCAAAATTCAATAATCTAAATAATAAAATGAATGCCACCCTAAAATGCAGTCACATCAATATTATTTTTATACAGTAATAACATTTCTATAGAGACTACAGCTCTTGTTCACTCAGTCACTGCTCCTTATACACAGGCCTCAATAGCTGATTCAATAGTGAGCAGTACATATTTCTGACAAAACCTTTGAAATGATCATTTTGCATCACTCACGTCTGTCCTTCAACTGAACTTAAAGGTGTCACATTGCCTTCTGAGATTAGCGGAAAATAGATAAATATTTTTTTTAAAGCCATTGTGGAGTTTTTGAGGACGAGGTTGTTTGCAGGGGCGGATCTACAGGGGTGCAAGGGTGGCAGCTGCCCCACCAACTGTAGAACTTGCCCCTACATCCCCCAAAATGTTTAGTTTTCATAACGGCTAATGCAAAAAAAAAAAAATTCAAACTATGTCCTCAAACTGCTGAAATAATTGAAACAAAAAATAAGTCAAAAAACATGTTGAACAATAAATTCAATATTAGGTGGTCCCCCAACACCTCAGCTAAGGCACTGCATATATATACATGAAATTTTATCATAATATCATACTAACTTTTACACTTGGTAAATTGCTCGGACCATTGAAGTTTCACAGCGCTGAGCGCAGCTGCCTCATCACTCATTCACACCTCTAACATTCAGATATGAATAATGGCCTTAAAATCAGGAAGCTTTCAGTTTCTATCGGCCTCTCTCTGGTGGAGGGCCTAGGGGTGACCGTGCCTACTGCACCAATGTCAGCGTGATAAAATGTTAAGAGGTAAATTACTCTTTTTTAATGCGAGGAAGTCAGCGGATTTTTGTGACGTGATGGATCACAAAGGGGGCAAAAGTGACAACAAACTGTGAGTAGGACATTTATGTGCAAAGGTTGTAATTGGACTACTGTTACTGAAAAAACATTTAAGGTATTTGTTGCGGTTTGTTTTTTTTTTTATTTGTTTTTGCGCTATTTACTGCAATCTATACGAAATTTAAAAGGTTGAAGAGTTGAATACTGCTTTGTTCTTATAACATTTGGCCCAGGCCACATAAATTTGGTCTAAAACTGCCAATGATTGTTAGCTAAATTTTCACAATAAAATGGCAGACATTTACACTTGTTATACTATTTTTGCAGTCACAAAAATTGAATTGATTGGTTTTATCCAGTGATATCTTCCCTAATTTTTTCTTCTTCTATTAAAGAGCAAACGCCAATCTTTAACATTTATTGGAGTGTCTACATTTGTCATTATGCATATAGTGAACACCTGCTAAACAGGCTTATCTGTGATCTATTTCCTGATCATGTCCCAGATTTCAGAAGTTTATGGTTTTTAATAACCCAGAAGTATCTCACTAACCCCACAGAGATAGGTGAGTCTGGCTCACTAAGTAGCCTTGTTCAAAGCTGGAGCCGAAAAACTGAAAACACCAGATGGAACATTAAATATTCTGACAACTCATTTTTCCCAGTACTGCCCAAGTTTGTGTCCTCTCTGCAGAAACTGGTGTTACAACAGTTACCTCTAAAACTATTTAGCTGGTACAAAAAACTAGTTTCAGAAGGGTTCAGTAGTCCATAATATAAAGAGCAGAAAGATCTGATATAGTCCAAAATCCTTAATATTGATTAGATAAGAAAACTCCAACACCAGGTTTCTTAACAATAAAGCATAATATCAGCGTGTAACCATGCTCACACACACACACACACACACACACACACACACACACACACACACACACACTAGACTGTGTGTTGGTACTGTATGAATTAGCTTTTAGTGGCGAGCTGACTGATTTGTTCTGAATTGATCCAATACTGTGTTTCCTCTGTAAAACTTGCTCACCCAATAACCTTCAGACGAGATATGCAACTATGTTTCAATTTGATCGTTTGCCCTGCAGTGTTAACGCTGCACGCTGTGTAGCCTAGTCAGCTAAGAGAGATTAGATTGTAGTGGTTATTACGCTGTCAACTTTATTACTTTTGGGTGAGCCACCGCGCCTTCCTAATTGGATTGTTGTACCCTGTATTCCCTCTGCAAGACAAGGCTCAAACTTAAAATATTCCAATTATAAAGCTTGAAGAGAAGCAGAAAGTCAACCTCAGTTTTTTATAACCTCTAAAAATAGAAACACCAATGGATGACAAGACGTGTGCGTGTGTGTGTGTGTGTGTGTGTGTGTGTGTGTGTGTGTGTGTGTGTATGCCCATGTGTTTGCAGTTACAGATTCAATCTCCAGCACACAATGGAAAACAATAGAGAGCAGTCCATCATTTTTCCTGCACCACATGCAATTCGTACTCCCTCAACTCCCCCGTTTTTTTTTTTGTTTCACTCTAAAATATAAGCATACCACCTGATTTGTTGCCAGAGTCATCCTTAATTTGTGTCAAAACACAAATTGGGTTTGAGATGCTACTGAAAGTGTTGGTACAGTGGAAATTAAACAACTTACCAGCTGCCTTTAAAAAAAACATACAGCATAGAAATGCTGAGTGAAAACAAAGAGCCAACAAGAAAATCTAGCTACCATGCAAACAAACGTTCGCGGAAAAATTTCATCATGAATAAACATTTGCCAGTGCTGTCAGAGAGCCAGTTGTCTTTTCCATGTCAGAGTATAACTGCACACTTCTTCCCAGCACAACCTATCAACAAAAAGATTAGACAACATCAACATGCAAATCCATCTCTGCTCTTCCAAATATAACTCTCTGAAGTGACAATCAGTCTTTATTTTAATTATCTCAGTTGCAGATGTAATTCTTAATTCAGAATGAACTTCTCTGCATTTGATACACACACCTTAACTAAGGGGCTACAGCTCCACTGTAATGATCAAAAGTGAAACATTCAATTGTACCAATAAGTTTTGCCTTTTACAGACTTTCATCACAACAAGAGGCTTGACTGGGCTAAAGCAGGTTGTTTTGCTCACAGTATCAAGCATATAACTTTATTTTTGTCTTCTTTATTTTTCCTCTTTGTTTTTCTCTAATAGGAAAATCAATTATTTTGATCTGGCAATGAAAGATTGAGGACCTCTTTAGTGCTACAGGACTGCTGACATGTCGTTCAGGGGGATCATGGTCATGGATCATTTCTGCCTATTTCAAAAGCAAGAATAAAACAATGTCGCATTTTTATTATCCATGTTGTTTTAAGTATCCCTGTGTTCCTAGACAGGATTTAATAAATGAAAGGGCATAAGGTGGGTGATACGCTGTTCTTGTTCTGCAAGATGACCGTTTCTGTGGAAAAACAGAGATAGAGAATCCAGGATATTGTTCCCTCTGAGAATATTTTAGTTTTATTGATTTCCTGATGTGGTTGGGTGATGAATGAATGTCCCCCCTTCAATGAAATACACATGATGCCAGAGGGAAGTGGCCTGCAAAGGGACAGAGCCCCCTAAATAATGGATCTTCTTGCATCAATAGCGTCAATATGGCGACAAATACTGACATAAACAGAAGTTCATAGAATTTAATCGACCAGCCCATTAACCACGAGTGTAAGCACTATTATGATGGAAACAAGAATCATCTGCAACAGTAGTGCCGGGCACTGACAAAAGCTGGTGCGAGAGGTGCTAAAGGAAGTTGATTTTCACAAAATCTGCACTCCAAATCATATATTCATAAGCGATAAGTGATATTCATTATGAGCAAACTGGGTAAATTGCTGCATCACAAACATGGAAATTAAGATGACCATTCATCCGTTTAGAAAATGCAGTAGCATTTTGTAGCATTTGGGAAACATAATAATCCGCTGTGTTGCACAAAATAATTATAAACACCCTGTAAACTCACAAATTGTTGTTTTTGTTCACGTTAGGTGTAATCAAACAGATGTGCTAACGAGGGTTTAATGAGCTTTACAAACCTAAGAGGACAAACAGTACTACCTATTTCATTTCCATAAAGGAAAATCTTGTAATTATGGGAAACAGCAAGTTAGCTTTAATTGTGCAAGTTGTGAGTTTTTGACAGAGCTAGTGTAGCTCTTTCTTAGTTGTACTAAACTAAGTAAAGAAGCTGCACTAAGCTAATGAGCTGGAAGCCCGAAACAACTAATTAACACTATGTAAGGAGTCTTGCAGTCATTTTTAGTTCAAACTACACGCCATGTTGGTGACAGAGTCGACTTGTCTGGTCTCCAAGCTACATTAGGTCATAAAAACACATAAAGTTTCACAGGAAATGACAAGAACAAGGACAAATGATTCCATGGAAGAATTTCAAGGTAAATTTGACAAAAAGCAGCACTATAATTTGTTCTCAAACCTTAGGGGAAGGAAAAGAAAAATATATTTAGTGAAAGACTGGATTGTCTGTTCTACAAAGAGACATTGGCTGTAATTGTTGCTGCTGTATCCCGATTTGGGTGATGATGTGTCAGCAAGCCAGAAGAGTTGACACATATTGATGAGATCAAACTCCGATCTGGGAGTGTAGTCAGCGAGCTCCAAAATCTGTCAGTGAGTGGAAGATGGGGCTAATAATTGTGTAGTGATGTTTTGTCATGAGGCCTTATCCTATCCAGGCAGATATGGTGCCCTTGGGACACATGCTAAGCCTCTCCTGAAGCAAAACACGCCCTTTGACATTCAACGCTAACTCACTAAGTCTTAGTGTCTCGGGCCAATGCACAACAGCTCGAGCATCATGATAAGGTGCAGACGGTCTACAGTACTTTAAGTTTAGACACAAAATTGTTGTAGAGGCTTGACATCGCTTGTATTATGTTATTTTGTGTCTAAGGTTGAGGTGTCATGACAAAACGTCTATCGATGTTGAACTAGGGATTAGAGCTGTACATCCTGTACACACATAACTGATCTTATGGAATTTAATCATTATTTATTGCCTATTACGTTTACTGATTGAACCTATGAAATGGTCTGTAATAATGGTTACTGGTTTAATGGTCAACTGCAGTAAAATTTCTCAACAGTTAGTATTATCGTTCTTAAAAAAACATTTTAAAAAAAAAACCCGCTGGCTGTTAGCAAGTTCTGACAAACCAAAATGAATCATTCAGGTGCATATCTGTCACGAATCTATCAATTGTATTTTTCAAAATAAGACTAAAGCTAAGCTAAAATTACTTTGCCCACTGGAAGGACACCTAAGCGGGCATCTATTATACGTGTATGCATGAGGGCACTTTTGTGGCACCAGGCCTGATGGTCCCCCTTGAGTCCACCAGTGCATTAATATCATCATAGTGATGTGACGTGCATCTTGCAAAAAAATGTTTGACAAGTGGAAAACGTTTATGAGATCACCAAAATATAATAAATTTCATGGAGACCCATCCAGCAGGAGTCCAGATTCAGTGTGGACAGTTTGTCATAGTCAGGAGGAGAGCAAGGCTCCAAACAGACATCAGGGATCATTCAGACAAAGTATTCTCTCTGTAATGAAAGCTCATGGCAACATATCACACTGACCAGATAACATCCTGTCAGTCATCAGCTATTACCCCACTCCGAATGTTTTTTTTTTTTTTTTACTTTAAAAGCTGAAGCTTTGTAGTTTTTTGGTGCTAAATGATTTTGGATGCAGGAGCTTTGTCAAAGCTTATTGATGCCCCCTGCCCCTGCGTGGGTATCTGCATGTAAACCAACAACTGTGCCTGTGTGATAACCTTGTGTGGTGTAATGAATCATTTCAGTACCTGGGAGCTTAATCCCTTTTTTTGATGGACCTTGAGGCTTCATCTTGTTCAACCTGATAATAAGTGCACTCCTGGAATACTTACCACAGCTTTCTATAATTAGTAGATACATCAAACCAGCATGTGCCTACACTGTTTGCGTTTATGAATATGTGTACCACCGCTAATACATTTTCACTCTCCACAAGGGTTTAAAGACTTATTGACCCACAACAAGACAAAGACTATACAAAAATGATTTCACTCAGATGAGCTTCAAGCTTGGATGAACAAGAGTAATTACTAAACTAAGTTTGTGTGAGTGTGCATACAGCATGTGTGTATATACAATGAGTTGGAATACTGGACCTATCATGAATGCTAATGCTAAGCAAAGGAAATAATCTTGCACCACACCACCACTGTGATCCAAGATTAGTAATAATGAAGACATAGTTCATACAATTTACCGTGTCCGTCAGTACATGGAAGCGTACATTTCAATATAAGCACAAAAAAAAAAAACCTTGTGTAAATGTACTTCGTTACAAAACAGACATAAATTCCACAGCTCCTCCATTTTGCTTTGCATTGCATTATTTTTTTTTTTACATGTTTTTTTCTAAGGTTTGAGACTTGGTACTCTTTTACATTAGCGTGCCAACTCTACTTCTTCAGTGGCACTGTATATTACCACACTAAATTATTAACACAATCCACACCAATATTTGTATAACTAAAGTGGATTTAAACATACTAAATAATTTTTCTTCCGCTGATTGGTTTGGTTAAAATTTCTGAATAGTGTCTATCAAGACTTCTGTTCTCATATTTCAAATACCGCACATACAGTTCACAATGAAAATGATTTAAGGCTCTATTCACTATTTTGTGACAACAGACAACAGAATTCAAGCAGAAGTAAAACGCTTATGTGTTCATTTTAATTTGAAAGGGGCATCAGAGAGCTCTCACATCTGTAAATCTGCAGAGTGTGTACTTTATGCAGAGTAACATTATTGCCCTATTTTATTCTTAGATGTATGCTGCTACATGTTTCCTATGCATCATGAAGCTTTGTAGATTTCACTGTATGTTGTGTACAATGAAAATAAAAGCATTCAACTTTATTCTTTTTCCAAATCTATAAGGATTATACCTGCTTATAAAAACAGGATCATGTCGACATTGTTTATTCGTTCCCTACAGACCCAGATGCATGTGCTTTTGCATAATACTGCATATATTATACTCTTGTAAAAGTCTTAAACTTAAGCTGTAGGGTGAGGATATTATATGACTGAGATGCTTATCGGTGCATGCAAGAATTATTTTTGCTCCATTGTTTTCTGCTTTTGCAAAGCAAATAAAACAAGCACAACCTGTTGCGCCAATCCCAGTTAATAAAATGACAACTGGCATTTCTTAGGCTTTTATCACCTAACCTTGAATTCTGTAGTACCAGAGTACATTTAAAGCCCAAGGAAAAAAAAATGTATGTACTGTATGACTGTATGGGGTTTTATTTTAACATGTAGAAATTAAATTATACAACCTACAACCACACACTGACTGGATAAACGACCCTTAAATGATAAAGTCCTTATTTATCATAAATCTTTTAATCTCAGGGATATTTTAATCCACTTCCAATCTGGTGATTATCTGGTCACACAGTTGTGGTAAAATTTATTTTTTGCCTTAATGAAATCTGTTTCTACAACATGATTCGACTCAACATTTGTAAATCTTATTCGATCAAATACTGTATCATTCTCACAAACACATATGCGTTTGGATTGAGAAAAACACAAATCATTGTTAACACATTTTAGCATATACAGACACACATACTGTAAATGCCCTCATTGTTGCAAAAGTGGCAGCATAAATAGAAATCCCTCTGTTTGTGTTATCCTGGTGATTGTGAATATGTGAAGTGCTGCCTGCAGCTGCCATTTCAGCCAGTTGAATTTTTTTTTATTTCACTTCAGTTAAGGCTTTGGTAGACGGAGTGATGTCACTAAAATTCAATTTGGTGCATTGATGTTCCATGGAAGAACAGTGTACTTCATTTGAACTCCCTACTGGGAGAAATAGCTCATATCTGCTGGTTAAAACTATGAGAAGAAGAAACAGGAAATCTGCAACAGATTTGTTTCTTTTTGTGATGGTTTATCTTTAAGAAAACTTTCCTGATGAAAACTCTACAGAATCCAGCACTAAACAGTATTTTTTGGAGAAGTAACACTTTATGAAGGAAAAATTTGTTAAGGTGCAGCAATTGGTTGACATGGTTGATGATCTATGTGGTGAGTTAATGTTCATTTACAGAGCAAATGTTGAATCTTTATGAAAACGTGATGCCATGCTGTATGCTCATGTCATCTGTCCCACATAACTGACTCTTGACTGGCGGCTGCAGAACTAAAGATTCCATTGCAGAATTTTAACACAAATTGATTGCGAGAACATTAAGTTTACCTCATAACCAAGGTGAAAAAAAAAAAAGTTTTAGCCTATGAAAAAGGTGTAACTGTCGTTTTGAGTTTATGCAATAATAAGTCAGTTATAATAAAGTAGATTTAATGCAATAGATTTTTTTGAAAGCAGGGTTAAACAATGGTATCATTATGAAGAACATTATAAGGAAATGTATACAAGCATCTGTGGACAATACAATTGTCAAGGCCATAGTTAGTATTGATCTTTTTAATCATGATATTCAAGAGTACACACACACCTGACAAGTAGCCAATCGACTGACTTTTTACTAGCAATATCTGTGCAATTGTAAGAGCTTTTTGTTGGTGACAGCTAGCCAACATGCAAGCACTATTGGTTTTAAAAATCTTAAATAATAGACAGAAACAGACTATATTTTATGAGCATGCACCAAACAGTGGGTCGTTTTAGCTCAATGCTGACATCTGGAAATACAGAATTGATGTTTTGTTTTGTTTTTTGATCATATGTTAATTATATGTTCATATCAAATCAAATTCAAATTTTATTTGTATAGCCCGAAATCACAATTTACACATTATCTCACTGGGCTTTGACAAACTGTACAGATGTGACATCCTCTGCCCTTAGACCCTCGAACCGGGTGAGGAAAAACTTAAAAAACCCTAAACAGGGAAAATAAGAAACCTCAGGAAGAACCACAGAGGAGGGATCCTTCTTCCTAGGACGGACAGACGTGCAATAAATGTCACTTATACAGAACACAAAAACATGATAACAACAGTTCATTTAGAATGCATAAAACATCCATGAGTCCCAGAGTCTGTGGATTCTATGAGTCCGGATGTATATCTATAATGTAGCAGATTAATATACTGTATAATGTAATATATTGAAATATTATTCATATTATTGAAGTGCTTTATGCTAAAGAAACGTGAGGTCGTCTGTTGTACGTACCTTTAAAATGTTCAATTTTAGTTTTTTGTTTTCATCGCACACCCCCTGAACGTCACATCTCACTCTGGTGTTTATGACGCCGCTGATCATTCAGGAGCGCTCACAGTCCCGGTGTGAATTTGTCCGACGGCACTTGAACGCAGCTCTGCTCCCATCCTACGTGAATGCAGCACAAACTGTTGAGGTGATCCATGGCAACAGAAGAGCAGCACCCAACCGCGGAGCCCGTCCACCTCATTCACACGCTCTCCGACACGCACATACCTCCACACTCCACACACTCTCCGTCACCGTAGCTGGTAAAGCACCGAGGACGAATTCACATATCCCGTTGAGAAATCTCGTTATCAAGGTGACCGAGCGGGAACCCGCCACCAGGCTGAGAGCGGCTCCACATCAGCGCCAGGTGACAGCAGGCAGGACCCGCACCTCGGACCACTGAAGACGGCCGCATTTTGAACCGACAAGATGGTAATAGCTAACGTTTCCCGAGCTTAAAATAACAATTTTGGTCTATTATTTCTCAGACCCCAGCAACATGAAACCAATTTCTGACAGTTTTTGAAGCTAGAAGGCTTCATTTTTCGAACACATTTTGGTGGTGTCTCGGCTAAAATCTCCGAAAGTGTCCCGGTCCTCTCCGCCGCTCGCTGGCCGCCTCACTAGCAGCGCCCGGTGGGTTATCACAGCCCTTTTCTTTCTTGAGCATCCGAAGCATCGTTGTGAAGATGGCGACTGGGTCAGGTTGGCAGCAGTTCTACTGCCCTGCCGGTCAGGGGAAATTTAGTTCATCCTCGGCATCCAGCATGTCCTTTCAGTCCGGCATCGCCATGGAATATACCCAAGACCTTCACCTGAAGATGAGCAAGAAAATAGCACAGCTAACAAAGGTAAGCAGTGTTTTTATGGGGCCTAAACCAACCCTGGGCTTAGACCCTTATACCCCCGCTCTCCTGTGAGAAATGAGCACCAAACTCTGTTCGGAATTTTACCTATTTAACAGTTTATTAGTTATTGTTAAACACTCCTTTATGCCATTGCAAAATCTATTTCATTGAGAAAAGAAAGAGTCTTTGGGTGCTTTCGGCATTCACATAACATAAAAACACTTAATTCTGTTGATAATGTAACTAACTTTTACAGTTGGATCATACTGCTCATTGGAGAGGCGTTGAAACTGGGAGATGAATCAGAGACCGAAGTTGTTTAATTGGAGTTGGCTACAGGCTTCTTCATATTAATATATTAATTGGTGACATAATGATAGATATTTGCAATGAATTAATATCAAACAGCAAAGAGTGAAATGTTTAATTGGAGTTTGGAGAAAAATCCCTGTTCTTCCTTGAGAGAGCTGGAGAGGTATGAGCTGCCTGAAGGCGAAGCTGATCCGTTCCGATGCTGCATCTATCAATAGCGGGTCATTAGCCACCACATTAATCAGCTCACTCATTAATCACCTATTGCAACACAGATTGTGCTGGCATTTTGTTTTACTTGCCACATGTTAATGTTGTTCTGGGGGTCTTATAAATATTCATGCGGCTAAAAAAGGCACTTTCTTTCAACTTTGATCCCTCATAATGACATTATGCACTTGAAAATGGGACACAGAGAGGAAAAATGAGACTCAGGCTTGCCTAGGATCAAGCATTTGTGCTTCCCGTTGAAGCCATAAAATTCCCTTTTTGCATCCTTCTTCGAACCTTTAATTCTATTTGTTGGAATTCCCCTGCCAGGGCATAAGTGTGTTGAAGTTATTTCTCTTCCTTTTGATGTACATTATACTTAAAAATTTAACAGGTTATGTTTGGATCAATTTAGAAATTTCTTAACAAGAATTTGTTCAGATGAACGTTTAATTTGCTTTGGCCCAGCTGACCTGCATGTAATTGCTCCCACACCAACAGTTCCTCTGTGCTTTCAAGGGCATTTCAAGTGCTTTTTGCCCTGAGGAAAACTGTGCTTTCATCTCTCACTTGCCAAAATGACAGGGTTCCAACTTACACAGAGCATCAGCCCTTCCACATCATTCACTCAGAGTCAAAGCATGTTTGTGGCTCCAGTGTGTCATTCACACTAAGCTGCAGGTCTAACTTTGTCTCACATATGCTTCCAGGTGGCTTTTTGGAGATGTCTTCTCTTTGTGGCTGAAGGCTTTGACAACTCAAATCAGTTATATACCCCACGGATTCACTTCTGACAGTAGCATATGATTTGTGTTCGCAGTATTTCTATTTGTGCTGAGAAAGTGGAGGCTGGAAGAAAATCATAACTCAGCAGCCTGGGGCCGGGAGCGCACCAAGCTGTTATGCAGTACTGACGCTTAAGTAACATTAAAATTAGAAATAGTTTCTTTCCACCTTGTTGGCTAAATCTCTATATTTAACCTGCTTCATTATATGACATTACATATTATGTACAAGTATTTCTTTATTTAATAGCTTTGTATTTTGTTTTACCAGTAGACTGCATAATCATTTTAACACAGATTTTTATACAGCTATGCCCACACAGGGGATCTTGCACCTCTCACATTATAGATGATAGAGGTGTAAGATTTCAGCTTTACAGATGCAAAGGGAATAATTATAGTTATATAATTAAGATTAAGATCCCGTGTTTGCGTGTTCTCCCTGTGCCTGCGTGGGTTCTCTCTGGGTACTCCGGCTTCCTCCCACAGTTCAAAAACCTGCAAACTGGGGGTTAGGTTGGTGGCTCTAAATCGCCCGTAGGTGGGTGTGAATGTGAGTGTGGATGATTGTTTGTCTCTATATGTCAGCCCTGCGATGAACTGGCGACTTGTCCAGGGTGACCCCGCCTTCGCCCGAAGATGCTGAGATAGGCTCCAGCCCCCCCGCGACCCCTAACAGGATAAGCGGTAGAAAATGGATGGATGGAAGGTTTACTTTCTATGAACATTTGGGGGCATTATTTTAGTGCATTCATAAATCTTGACTGTTTACATACTTGAGGTTGGCTGATATGGGTCAGAATACCTCTACATATCTCAACTTCTATAATAATATGCTATGGCTGGGCAAAAATATTGC
>KV751333.1:6447892-6469838 GCA_001698575.1 Mola mola
TTACAAATCCCTGTTTGTGCAGCCTCCTGCGTTCCTGCTGTAGATGTCACAGCCTCCTGGCCAGTAACATTGATTCGAACATCAGTGTATGGCATATCAGAAAACAAGTTGAAGTGAGCAAATTTAAGAGCAGTTTATTCGGGTTTGTATCTTGACACTTGGATTATAATCAAGGTTTGGCTGCAATTTGGTTATAAGCAAGCTGTGTCAAGTTATGGTAAAATATTCAGGAAATACAACCAACTTCCAGAAGCACTAAAGAAGACAGCCTGCGGACACTACCACCCCAGCAGAGACCTGCTTGTCTCATCAAAATATTCATTGTGGGTGGTCAGTAATTTCATGCTTTTAATATAATCTTTGCTGTATTGAAAATAAATTATACATCAGATTGGCACATCAGGGAATTTTGGTTTTCAGCACATCCTCACTTTTTTTCTGGGGGAACACAAAAGCCACTCACCATAAACTTTGTTTTAAAAATTTTAAGATAGCAGCACAAATCAAGAGGAATACAAAACTATCCAAATTAAATGAACTTCAAAATAATTCAAAGACAATATTTGCCCATCAGCCTGCCATACAACACACAGGATACATATATACGATTAGAGAGTCTGTGGCCTCATCGGCCTTGAAATATGTATATGTGTATGTATGTATGTATATACTGTATATATTTATTCAGTGCTCTTACTGACCAATGCTAAGGAGCTCTCTACTCACACTGACCGCTGATCTCTGCAGAATCAGAGCTGTGTTCAGGAATACATAGCAATCTCGAGACCTCTTTGAGCAAATCTTTTACACATTACAGGCTGACTGGTTCTTCCAGCTTAGCTGTGTCTCAGGATGATAAGGCATCGGAATTGTTTTAATCTCATTTTCTGACTGTTCTACTTTTATCCTGTTCTTACAAGCCTCTTTGCATATCTCTAACTGACCAATGCTAAAATGCTCTCCTGTTCCAGTGGTAGCAAGAAGGTCCTGCAGCTCTTGGCTCTGGCTCTATTTCCTGTGGGGGTTTCTGTGGCAGCTCCCTGGCCCGCGGATTTACAGTTGTAGATAGATCAGGATAACTATCTACTAGTACAATATGCAGTCAATTATTGACACCAACATCATTATATGCCTCACTATATTCATCTATTTTTATGCCTCCAACCTCAATGTGAAAGGTTTGGTAAAACATTTCTAGTTTCTTATTCAGAAGAATTTTCATCTGGTCTGTAACTTTTTTTTTTTTTTTAAATTTGCCAACATAAACAGTTTTCTCTAATTCGATTCTTCATAATTCATACACAAATAATTGAATGGAAACATGAGCTATAATAATAGTTTGTGTAATTCATATTTACACGTTTACCAATTGAAAGAGACTTCTCTCTCGTAGTAATTTCTTACTTGAAAGTATGATGCTTTTAGGTGGCCTTAGCACACAGACATGTTGTCTGTCTTATACATTAAGATACTGCGTGGACTTATAGCATATAACGAGTCCTTGTTGACTGTTAAGGTGTGTATAGGTACTTATAATGTAAGCCCCATCAGTCAGCCTTGAGTTTCTAAATAGTCAACAGCATCCAGAAGACACTTGAGCTTAAAAACTCATCTAACTCACATAATGTTTTATGGCTGTTGCTGTAGCGCATCAGGATTTATTTATGAAAGCAGTCTGAAGCACTTTGAATATATTAGAATATGAAAGCCCCTGTAATACACAATCAATGTGATTTTATTAGAAAGTGTTCAGTCTAACTGAGTTTAGTAAACACATTGCTGTTGGTTTAACTGCATATACTTTACTTTTCAATAATAAAATATTGTATTGTTCTGTTTTAATCTGAATGCATTTCTGAAAAATTCCAAAGAATGACACACAACAAAAGTAATTAATTTTTTAAAAACTTCAGATCATTTTTGTTTGACCAAAAATGCCAGAAATATACTGTAGTACTACCGGTATTATCAAATCTAGGCACACATTGTTAACACTTTACCAAGGGTTAACATTGTGAAATTTATCAATCAAGAGTTTGTTGTGCTGTGTAATGGAGCTGTAAAGTGTAAGTGTAAAGAGCCTTTTTCTTTTTTATCATTTATTATCTCAGTTTAGGACCATTTTATAGGCATGGCTATAATGGGTTGGGCACTTGAACAAGTACCTGACAGGCTACTGAGTTTATATTTTACACAATTTGGAATTTTCTGGACAGTTTCGTTAGTCCCATTTGTGATTTGATAACCTACATATTGACAGCAAATGGATGACTGAATAATCCATCACAAAAATGAGCATAGTGCACAAAAATTGTTAATCCCTGATGGTGGCATCAGAGTATTAGCAGAGGTAGTAACACAGATTAATTGTATATCAAACTACTAGTGGTATATACCCGCCAAAATCACAGTAAATGGTATTTTCATATGTCAAATCACATGATTCCCACTCATTCCCAGCGCTTTGTTGTATTAAGCCACAACAAAGCAGGGGAATAGGCACAGAGTATGCAGGCCATCTGCTCACGCTGACCGCTGATCTCCGCAGAGCCAGAGCTGCGTTTAGGACTACATAGCAACCTCGAGACCTCTGTGGGCAACTCTCTTACACATTGTAGGCTGACTGGATCTTCCAGCTTTGCTGTGTCTCAGGATGACTGAGGCATCGGAATTTTTAGCTAGTTTTCTGACTGTCCTGTTTTTATCCTTCTCCTACTAGCCGGTTTGCATATGGGTATGATCAGTTCAATTTTTAGTCTCAACAGTCTTTATATTTCTTGGTCCGTGTTCCCATCCCTCATGTATTCAGAGTTGCTTTATCTAGAATCATCTCTGAATTTCCTAATTATCTGCTCTTTAGTAATGCACCGAGAGAATAAAGTAGCAATCAACGGAATAAGTACCAATGAACCAACAAATGGACTGGCCGACCAAAGACAGCAGTGTGCAGCAGGGCATCTATAGTCCAGCTATGACACAAGTATTGGCTCTTTTTGCTTTTCTAGTGTTGTCATACATCATCAGTAACTCAATCATTGATTGTTATTCTCCTGTGACATGGACTTTCATGATTTGTGAAGCATAACCTGTTTGCTGCCACTGTTATTTAAGACTTCTTGTGGTAATTTTTAATCCCATAAAGCTGCTTTCCGGCCCCTTGTGTAGTTCAGGCTCTGCAAGGATTTTGCTGTCATCATTTTCTTTTTTTTTTTTTTGAATGCCGTATTTCATAAGTTATACTCTCTGATGGTTTTGCCTTTATTGTAGTGCCTCTGTCGCAAAGGGGCTATTTAGGGGTTTTGCTGCTATGGCAACATGTTTTTAATAAATTATGTTTTAGGGAAGTGAATTGTAAGAAGTGGGTTGAGGGGTTTTAAAGGAATAAGCCTTATTTTGTTGCCAACTGTGAATCAGGACTGAAGTTTCTGGTTATTGTCAGAGCTCTGGGAAACAGAGAGGACAGCATGTCATTTTGCATCAACAGGAGGACGCCTGATAACAAATGTATTACCTAGCCTGGGGTGTGTGTGTGTGTGTGTGTGTATATGTGTGTCAGCAATGCCTAGATGTCTTGACTGTCAAAACAAATAGGAAAAAGACCTCCAAGCCCTCCCAAAGATTTCTGGACCAAGGGATTGAAAGAGAATGAGGTAGTAGAAAATGCTTTGGTTTGTGCATGTGTGTGTGCGTAGGGGTAGTTTTTTCAGTTCATATTGTTTAGTGTTGCGCCACGTCATCATGCACATAAAAATTTCATCAAATAAGGACTCAAATGTTCAAACTCAGTTTAAGACACATCATGAAACCCTTCTGCCTGCTTGTCAGTATTTCTAAAAGGTTTGCTAAATTTCTCTCTTTCGATGCTTTATGAAATTGTGCAGTAGACACTGTAGCATCAGCTCTACCAACATGTGGCTTTTTTTTTTTTTTTTTTTTTTTAAAAAAAGGAAATTCACCTGGAAACTACCAAATGAAACATTAGTTGGTGATTTTGCTCGTTATCATTTACTCCTTATCAATATGTAAAAAAATTAGTTTGGTGAGTTAACGCTGTTCTCCATGCTGCTATTTTTTTCTGCTGGTTTAAAAATCAATTTGTGATTATCTGGCTAATAGCTTACCACAAAAGGGATGTTGCCTTCATATTGCTCTGTGTTTGCTTGCATTTCAGTGTATGAAAAGAGACAGCCTGTATCAGTCACATTACTGCTGATAGTAGCGCTACTCACAAAACAAGAGTGCCTATCTGGCCAAGTTACATAACTTTTTGTTTAGTCAAGCCAGCACCACATAAGTTTTGTTTATGTTATTTCATTTGTATTCAAAACCTGACATAACACTCCATCCATCCATCCATTTTCTACCGCTTATCCTGTTAGGGGTCATAAAGCTGTAAATTCAGTACTGCCATTGGGGAGGAAGTATTGTAAACTTATTTTGTTACATATAACCATACATCCTGCATGTGGAATAAATTCTGAATCGAGAGAAAAGAAGTGGCAAAAGAAGGTCTCTGGAAAATCAGGCCAGTTGGGAACAGCCAGATTCACTGGAGCTGTTTACAATATGATTAAACTTTGTTTTTTTTTCTTTCAGAAAGCAAAGACCATTTTAATTATCAATTCTATCAAAATGCACAATTTTAATAGCAATTAACTAGAGTGGCAATACAATTTGAAGTGTGACCTAAATATCGTGATAGAATTGAATTTCAACGAAAGCAATACTGTCCCAGCCTTAATGAACATTTAAGCAAAGGCATCTGCACTTCATGGTAGTCAAATCCAGTAAACCGAAGGGGAAAGCCCTGTACCTTAACCACTACTCTGTTGCAACCAGGATGGTGCCCAGGAGGGGGCAAAAAAACATTTTGAGTTTAGTTATGGATTAATGGTGGTGGATTGAACTGCTGCTACCCTGGACCTAATTCATCATGTTTTTCCATAAACATTGCAAATCTACAGAAACAGAACAGAAGTCATTCTAGTGGAAGGAGATGACAGACGATACTATCCAATTTATATGATATAAAATATGATTTAAAGTCCTTTCATAAATGTATTTATTATCATTAATGTGCGTATCTATTCCAGTGACTGGAGCTTGTGAGAATGCTGCTTAAAAAACAAACAAATGACACTGACATCACTTTACAGCAACATTTAAGCCACAATGTGTGTGTGTGTGTGTGTGTGTGTGTGTGTGTGTGTGTGTGTGTGTGTGTGTGCGCATAATCCAGGCGTGGTAGTGCAGTTTCAGTGTATGTAGCCAGGGCAGGGTTAGAGAGCAGATGGTCAGAGCAACATGACTCTAGACTTGGGAATAGACTAGTGCTGATCCAGTTGGGATTGAAGTCCAATACTGCTCATTGAAAACCAAACCTCCGCTTGAGTTGCAGTTGCATTTTATGCCAATATGAAAGATTTTAAAATTTTGAATAATGTAAAATAACATATGTCTGTTTTTCTTTTCAAAAGACACAACAATAGCCACAAAAACTACTTGTTTTTTATAATGAATTACTATTCAGTAATTTGAAAATCAGGTATCATCCCTACTAAAGACAACTCTCTTTTCAAACCAATTTACAGCTTCGCATTTCTCATGGACTTGAACTAAGTGGTGAACTAAAGAAGTTCTGAAGTAGTTTAATATAGCTGTGCAATTATAAAATAATCTAATCGAATTATAGTTAAAGGCAATATCCAAATTGCAAAAAGCAGCAATTATCTGCATGTGAAAAATAGTATAATAATGAAACACTAAAGTACAAACTGGAGCAAATGTTTCATCTCTGTGATTTTAATAAGCATTTTTCAGTGAAAATCATAATTGTGATGCAAAAATCTTAATTTCCAATATTCCTGAATCATACAGCAATGGCTGTATGATTGCCTTTTAAATGCCTTTTTTTCGTATTGTGCAGCCACTGACGCAGAAAGATGCAGGGTAAGAGAGAGGACTAAACATCCTGAGTGACATCTAATTATAAGATGTAATTTATCACAGAAAACGGACTGCAAGCAGAAGCGATGTCATGGTTCTAAGAGTCCTGAGTGTTTTTTCTGGAGGTGACAAACTGGAAAGATTGCTTCACATCGCAGCAGCCACGAATTTCACTCTTCTAAGCTCTAGATATCATATCTGGAAAATGACAACACCAGGCAGATTGTTTGGTCTGTGCATGTGACTGCATGCGCCTGTGTCAGTGTGTATGCATGGCGACCTGCTGCTGCTGTAAGGAGTACAGCTTATTAACCTCAGCAGGATTCCACCTCACTGATTGGCACAATTCTCTATCAGATTTCATTAAGATACTCTCTCTCTCTCTCTCTCTCTCTCTCTCTGACAAACCACAGACATGTTTACACTTACACTGATGCACACACAGACGGGAGAGAGGCATATTGGCCCCAAGCACTATCCAGTACAAAAAAAGCACTGCTGACACGCCTGTTGACTTACACACTCATGCTCGGACACACATATAAACATACACTCTGTGGCTCATGAATTCATGAGGCGCGCACGGAGAATGATTTGATGAGCCATTCTTAATGTTTGACCTTGAATTTTTCCTGTGCTTATCGGACAGGCCAAGGGCGTATTTCTGTATTCTCCTGTGGCCCGGTAGAGTTAGCTCATGCAGTAACCAATCACAGTTGCAGCAGCAGAGGATCCATAAATGTATGTCAACGCACGATTGATGACCGATTTATTAGACACATATTCAGCTGTCTTTTTTGGAAAAACAAGAGCATACTAGTGTCTGCAGTGTGATGGAGATTGGTCTTTAAACACAGTTAGTGTGTTAGTGTGTTTAGTGTGACATCTGACCTGAGGACTCATTCCAGCGTGGTGTGGTAGGATTGTACTTAACAGACTGTAAAAGCTGTAATGAAACCTGCCTCACTGATTCACTGAGTGGCTAATGTTAATATCAGCACTGGAATTTTTGGGGCATGAAATTATATTTATCGTCTCACAATATAGAATATGTGTGGTTTCACTTCAAATTCATCTTTCATCAGTTCCATTAAATACATCACGCAGTTATACTTGCTTGTTTGTAGATGCAGTAGGCAACTTTAAAAGAGAGAGGAAACTGGTTTGATCAGAATTATTTCCTCAGAAAAGGCTCCTCAGGTGCAATACACCTGTCTGTAGAGTAGTTCCGATTCCGATATCAGTATGAGAAATACTCCTGATACCACCGAAAAAATGCTGGTATTGGAATCAGTGATTACTGACTTTATGGACTCTCCGTTACCTATACTCTTTTTGCTGTTTTGTGGCGGCTGGCATCCAACTACCTACTACTCCAGATCAATCAGTTCTTCCATTAATCCTTCCAACATGCAGAGTATTCAAGGCTGTACTTTCGCGGGCTGGCACGAGTGTTTTGCCAATTTTAACACAAGCAACCTTATGAAGCCAGGCCACAAATACATAATAAAAACTTTACGAGACATTAAGACATTAACACGTTTCATGTAGGCTGAGAGATTTGCAGGCAGTCAGCTTTACTACGTACATTTGGAGCTTCGACGTGTGTTCCAAGTCTTGGCTGAGTTTAACTGCAAACTGGGTGTCACCGTCAACATTTACGCTTCAAAGTGCAACAAGCAAATGAGTTTCGTGGGTGGCCCATCTGCACATTAATAGCCAGAAAAATTGAGATGTTGATAAAGTAGAAAATCCCCAAGTCCCACATTCACATTGTTTTGTGCAACATTGCAGATGTGAAAAGCCATGGACGAGATATATAAGTGAAAACACAACGGTATCGGATCAATACTCGGTATGGGCCCATACCCAAAGTCCAGGTATCGGAATCAGTATCGGGACTAAACACATGGTATTGGAACATCTCTACCTGACTGCTCCTCACTTTCTCCTGTTCCTTTGTAATGTCTCTGTGTTCCTACTGTTCAACAGAGAAGAGTCATTCAGTCTTGTCCAAAGCTAAAACAAACGTTTATCATTTTCTTCACTTCTAAAGGCCCAGAAGTAGCACCTCACTGCTTTACCATGAATTGCATGCAAAACAACCCTCTCTCCCTTCAGAGGACTGTTTAAAAGTGAGGGCTTGCAGGTGATGTAACCATCCTTCTATTGTCCATATTGAAGGGCAGCAGCCTAAGGGAAACAACAGCCGAGCAGAGTTGTGTTTGTAGATGTGCTGCATATTCACACATACATTGACCACATACATTTACACCACGTTTTAATATGCGCGTCTGATGTTCACATCCATCGATAGCCAATCACGGTCCTCCACTCAACGAGCATTTCTTGGAGCAGGCTACATGTCTTATCCTTTTTTCATCTGCAAGCACCATAAAAACCCCAAAACAGGCATGAAAAACTCAGCATAACTCCCATAATGTCACAATGTTGTGAAGAATCCTGACTGCTGTTATGTTGCGTTATGTTGCTGTTAAGTTGTCATCAGCAGACTGGAGAAGCATTGGCATTTACACTTGTGTTGAACGTGGTCACAATGCTTCCCTGGGGGGGTGGGGGGGCTGGAGCCTAGCTCAGCATCTTTGGGCGAAGGCGGGATACACCCTGGACAAGTCATCGCAGGGCTGACATATACAGACAAACAACCATCCACACACGTTCACACCTATGGGCAATTTAGAGTGACCAATTAACCTAACCCCCAGTTTGCATGTTTTTGGACTGTGGGAGGAAGCCAGAGTACCCGGAGGGAACCCACACAGGCACAGAGAGAGCAAATTTCCACCTATACTTTCATGAGGTCTACCACTACCCGATTGCAGTCCAATCACAAAAAAATTTTTTAAATCAGGTGTAAAGAGGTCCAATGTTGTGTGTAGCAGCACAATTAGTGTGTACCTGTATAAGTAATTGTTTAGCTCATATCCCTATTTATGTTATTCAGTGAGAGTTCTGTAGCATGATGTGACATCATCAAACATGGTGACACAGCATAAATGAACATTTAGAGTAACGATACTATATAGTTAGCTATCAGTTGCCATCCTTTTTCCATTACATTTCATTTGTGCATTTGTCCTTATCTAACTGTATTTTAAATGGATACTGTATCCACTTGCAAATTACAAAATATATATACTGTATATATACAGTATATCTGCTAACTACCTTTAATTTTTCACTCACTTGTACAGACTGAGCAATATGATAATATATATTGTAGGATGACAAAAGATATTTTTCGCTATCGTTTATATTGCCATTCTATCAATGTAGTGGCTGCGAACTGACTATCATAGACTTAACGGCAGCTTTTTATGTTATTTTCCTTAAGCTTTATGTTCGCTACTCACAGTCTTGAGTAACAACAAACAGACACAAAGGAGTGAATCCCCTGCAGCAATCCCACCAGTGTTAATTTTGTTATTGAAAATTATAATGAAAAGGTTCATCGACAACCTTTTTACATGATGAAAATGCTGACAAGCTAAACATTATGTTAAGTTTTCATTAACCAGACAAGACTAAAGACAAGACTTGGACAAATGGACATTCAAAATGATGATATTCTCCCTGCCTGCTATGTCTGTAGGAATGTGAGCAATGAGTGCAGACTGAATGTCAGTGTTAGCGTTTTCCTGCTCTGTGTCTGTGTGGGAACAGACATGCTTCAGGATTAACCTCTTCACTTTCAGCCACAGTAGTCAAACAGCAACACAGCAGACCACCTCCACCTTGGTCCAGAGAAGCTGGAGCTGACATTTACTGATAACTTAGATTGTTACTAAACATTTTAAAACACTGCTAGACAGCCAGCTAGAGCTACTTCGATCTCAATCAACTTTGCTGACGGTCGCTCTTGCCTGCTCTACCACACGCGTTACACGTATCACCAAAACGAGATGAGGACACACCAAACAGACAAGAGAGCAGCCGCTGTGCATTTTGAATGTATAACATAATATGTAGAATTCAAATTCTATGTATAAAATGTCAAGATTTGGATCTGAATCAATCAATAACACTACTAAACAGCCAAATACATTGTTTTTCAGCTAAAAATTGTGGTTTGGGGCTTTGGTGGTTTCTTTAATCCACAGGACTATCAAAATAATAAGTTGTCATGAGGCATGTCGTTATTTTGTATAGATACTTTTTCATGGAATTTACTCAAACTTGTTAAAACTGCTGACTAAACTAAATTATACTGCTACAATGTGATAGAAATCGTCATCATGATATGAAATGATCAGTATCGTGATATGAGATTTTGTCAATATTGCCCAGCTCGACATTTGGAAATAATCATTTGGCCTTACTCTCTTTGACTTCCTAATGCGCCATGGGGAGGAAGGGAGAGGAACAGGTGTGGGGAAGGAAATTAAAGACAAATTTGGTATTCGTGCATTTTCTCTATCAGCTCTTGCTCCTGGGCCTAAGAAAATTCTAAGGGAAACACTGTAAAAGATATATAAAGTATATATATACAGTTTATTTGCTCCAAAACCATATTGCTCCCTGTCATACAACGCATGTCAACACATGACATACAGGACAGTGTTTAAGCTTATAACTGAAATGCACTTTGAAACAAATAAAATTAGCAGATGGAAAATAAAAGTTAAAACTTGTATACATGACAGCCTTAATGTGCAAAACAAGTTGCCTGAAATTACTCGTGCTTAAATTTAGCCTCCTTAAAATATCTATATGCAATCCATCATGAATGACAGCTGTGGGCCAGGTTTCTCCTCTCCTTGTCAATTTCACCTCAGTTTAAATTTATGCCTTCCTGTGTTACTGTTTATTTCTCCTCCGTTTCCACTCTCCACTATAGTCAACAGAAAAATTGTTCTTAATGCTTGGGATTTATTTTGCATAAACTTGTCCCATAATGGTTCAGAAATCTTTCAACACTATAGGTATTATCAATAACATCAATTACATACCTGGGCAAATACTGGCCTCCAAAACTCAATTATCATTGAAATTCACTAAAATAGCTATAATTGGAAATTGACACCAGCCCACACATTTAACTAGAATAGGGAGCTTTTTTGGCAGACTCTGTCAGTAGCCAGTAAGAGGTAGCAAGAGCAAGAGAGTAGCAAGACAAAGGGCACCCAAGTAGCATTTAACCCTTTTTTTTTTTAACATTTTCATGAGTATCATTCAGGTGTTTGAAGAGGACTCAGAGGAACATTTTAAGCTAGCGGCAGTGGCTTCCACAATAGGCTGAACAAGGTGAAACCACTCACTACATTTCACTCAGCAGGGTTTACTTTAGATTTCATTTACAATTTCCAACTGCTAAGTAAGGTTTGTTCACAGTAAAACAAGCAAAAATATAAAATTGTAATTAATGCAGACTTCCACAGGTCGTAAAAACAGTTGGAAAGGCAATGTACTTTAGCCTTTCCACCATAAAAGTAGTTGCATTTATTTAGTTAATATATTCACTGTTTTGTGTACAGTGGTAGTAATAATATATTGTATAATTGGAATGACAGAGTAACCCTCCCTTGCCCAGTGATGCTGGGGTAGGCTCCAGCACCCCGTGACCATGCATTGGACAAGCAGTGAAAGATAAAGGCTGGATGAATGGTAAGACAAAAAGTTTTTGGGATGAAAAAGCACTTGCAGTTAGAACAGTTTACGGTGATATTTTTGTGAGACGTTTAAGTATTATGAGATGTATGATTTTTAATTTCACTGTTGAAGATCACTAATAAATAAAAAGTAGACCATGTAAATAATGACTTGGAGGTAGTCAGACCTGGTCTGCAATCAACCTATATCCAAGCCAGAATGAGCATTGTCAAAGCCAAATGAGAGGGAACATCAACTGGGACTGATGTCCCATTATTCTGAAACACCAATAGTCTGAAAAACGTCATACTGAAAGCCTCACAGCCCTTTATCTCAAAATGAAATGCCCATTGCTCCAATTTAACTTATGTTACAAGAATTTTTTACTTATATTACAAAGCAAAATATACACCATAGTGTATATTTGGGCTTGTAGGAATAAAAGGTCAGGTAACCTTTGTTACCAGGTTACTGCTGTTGTCAAAGTGATAATAAAAACATTGGAAGTTGTTAGAATATTTAAATTGTGTTGTTTGGCTAGCTTTAGGAACCACAACTACTTGGTTTAGTTTGGAAAAAAGTAATGTTGAAATAAGTATGTTTATACGTCAATTAAGTCAGGTAAATTGGTGATAACAGAGTATGTATTTCTAGTACAACAGACCTTTGTTTTCAGAATAATAGGCTGCTGGAAAAATAGGTTTGCCAATACGGTTTCAGAACGTTAGCCCTGTAGAATAATGGCTTTGCACAACAGCAATATAAAAGGCTTCTACTCATTTAAACTGAATCATATCATATGGACCTGTTTAAGACCTGTACTACTCATGCAGACAGTGCTGTAATTATATTTTGGATACAGCTGTCTTCACGTGCAATGTTGTGAACACTTTATGTCTTTGATGTATTATTAGACGCTGCGGCAATTCCAGCCGATAAGCGGTAGAAAATGGATCGCTGAATGGATTGGATGGATAAACTACAATTCTAATAATACATTAATCGAAATGAATTGATAATGACAGTATTACCACTCTCACAGTTTTTACTTGCCCTTTCTGTCATCCATTCTTTTAACTGAAGCACATGCACATCTTTGCTCCCCCTAGAATTGGCAGGTTTGTTTAATCCTCTCCCCCTTCACGTCCTCTCTCTCTCTGTTTATCTGTTTGTCCTTCCTTCTGGGTAAAGGACATCCAAATAATAGCAGGACTTACAATAACTTCACCCAGCCTCAGTCTGTTTTCTCAATTAGTTGAGATGAGGTGGATCCCTGAAGGGGTATTTGGGCCATTACAAAAGCAAACTTTAAAAAGACAAAAATGCAAATAAAAATCTATGAAAGTGAGCAGGTGACATGAAATAAAGAAGAAAACAAGTGGTATTACCTCAACTTTTCCTTGTTGCTATGGAGACACAAGAGTTTGTCAGTAGAGTTTTACAGTTTGTGAAAAGTGTGTTTTAAGAAAAAAAATCAATCATTTGTTTTGATTTAGCAAGATCAACATTTTAGGCTAATTGAAATCACAAAGCAGTATGGGAAATCCCTGACCCTGAACTCACTGTATTAGAGGGATGGAGGAGGAAACACTGTGAGAAAAATAAAAATGTACAGAATCCTCCGAAGGAGCCGCTGTAACTCCATGAGATACTGCGGATGATTACTCTAAATATCTCTTCATCCTCACAGGCTTCTGACCTGTCTTTGCCCCGAGTGGCCGACTGCTTGACAACCTCATGATTCAGCAAGCGTCCTTTTAAACCCATCTGTTCTCGAGTGGTGGTTTATGTCAAATCAATAAGGCTCATTTTCCAAAAATGCTTACCTTGCTTCTCTCTGCTTTTTTTGCATCTTGTAATAAGTTCAACATTCCTCTAATTCATTTTTATTCCTTCGCCCTAGTCTTCTCTTCTTTATAGTGCATGCTGCAACTTTGGAGGCAGTCAACTTGGGCCAGATGTACCATTAAAGAAATAAATTTAAAAATTAGTTGAATGGCTGTATTGCCAATATAGGGATTCACAAAATTATCATACTTTCCTAGAACTTAGTCCAGTAATTGAGCAG
Source organism: Mola mola (assembly GCA_001698575.1). NCBI lineage: Eukaryota > Metazoa > Chordata > Actinopteri > Tetraodontiformes > Molidae > Mola > Mola mola. Next base: position 6,461,517 of record KV751333.1, read on the forward strand.
CCTCAGGAAAGAATTTCTTGTTAAAATACACCTGCAATATCAGTCTAATCAAAAGGTAGAACTGTTACAAAGAAGAAGCCTCCCAGCTTCAGAAAGCTGTAGATTGCAGTCTTTGTCCTAATTAAATTCTGTTGTTGATATGTTGACCTTGCTACCCGGTCAAACCAAAACCAGGATCAGGCAGGGTGGAAAGAGTTGGCCTCATTGCTCCCTTTTTGTTAGAAACACTGCTGTGAACAACCTAATCAACCACAGACAGCTGTAGACAGCTGGTCCATCTGCTGATTTTAGTGGACCTACAGTTTATAACTTCACAATTTCTTTGTGCTGAGGGCATGAAGAATTATTGGAATGAGATCATGAGATCCTGAGGAAAAGTTATCAAGATGCAAGACAAAGCAATTGTGACTGGTAGTATAAATGTTGTTGTAGTTATTCATTGCCATAGTTGAATTCTGCTGCTGGATTTAAGTGGAGCAAATCAAATCTAAAACATTACAAACCATAACAAAATATATGATAACTTATAAAATAATACATCGAATAACACTTTCTCATATTTGCATATCTACAGTTATCCAAAATTATTTTTCCAATGCTTTAATATTATTAATGTGATATGAATGTTAGACTGTAATATGCATGGATTAATGAAATTACATGACTTTTTTTTTGTCTTGAAATTTGCAATATATCTCAGCTCATGTCTGCTCTGTTCATAAAACATTGAAAAACAATTCTCTGTTGAAATCTTTGTTATATTGAAGAGTTTTGTTTATAAAGTAATTTATTTAATATAGCATTTAAAAAAATATATTTCTATCCAGCCTACATACTACTCTTTTTCAGGAAAAAATACAATAACATTTCAGTCTATAGATAATTATTGATAATTATAATAACGTTTAGTTTTAATGAAAACAGAAAAGAATATGGCAACACTTTCTATGAATGTCTATCGAATAATGCATTATGAGCACATTCATAAGGCATTATAATGCATCTCTAATGTGTTATAAAACATGTTAATGTTCATAGTCATGTATAACATCTTATAAAAACGTTTATAAATTATTATAAGTGGTGGATATAATGTCTTATAAGCTCATCATTCATATTGTTTTATACCGCAATGGCAAATTGAAAACAATGTTTTATGAAGGAATCTGAAGTCCCGGGTTGTATATCATGTTATAACTTTGGGTTATCAAAATAAAATGAACTGCTGTAACACATCATAAGAGATAATAAATGCTAAAATTCTGAAATGGAATAATACATTATTATCATTAATAATGTGTTAGAAGATGACATTGTGAGCTCTAAGTAAAGTGACAGCACATTTTAAGGTTATTAGCAATTTTATGATAATATAATACCATTATGAGGTCTTATGAACAGTATTTTGCACAGTTATATGAACTGTCACATGTCAATGGTGCACACCAACAACACACCTGTTTGCGTGTCAACAACTAATGCATTTCATGCAGTTCTCCTTTCATATATTTTGGTTAAACTATCAACTTTGTAGTTTTCTTTTTCCTAATGTTAATGTTCAACAGAAATGTAAATGTCTTACACATGTATTTTAAATGTGTTATACTCTACTTATTTGTTTTATTTAATTACCTGTACCTAAATCATAGAATTTATTAGTGTATCCAGACTTGTTCACTTGTTGTTTTGTTCCAACTTTAAAGAATTTTGTCTCTAAAGAATCTAGAGAGTAGAATAGAGAAACATAGAGATTAATAGGTCCCTAGGTGCAATCAGTAACTTTTTCAAATCATGCTCAGTTTGGAAGAGAACAAACAAAGTGTGTATATTTTGGATGAGGTCAGTGGTATTCTGCTTGTAATTAGAAAATCATCCTTAGAAATTACAGATAAACACCTTTGCACAGCTCTTGAGTTCAACAGTAATGAATATTAAATAACAGTAAATCCAAAAGCAGACTATCTTCCTTGTACAGCTATGGCTGAATTTAGTTTTTAATTTTTGGTTTCAAACTGATCTCATTGCTGGAAGTTTTTATTATACAGTATGCGCATGGCAGCTTCAAACTAAAAATGCAATTTGATTACAGGTAGGGGGCCGTGGTGGAATGGTTTTTGTTCTTTGCAAAAGAAGATAACATTGAGGACTCATGCAGGATCATTTTCTTTCTGTGCCAATGTGCAAAGTAACTGTCCACCTGCTCATGTTTGTGAGGTCGCATTACGGCTCACGGAGGACACTGTTAATGGTTACATCCCATCCTGACATGATCACAGTCCTCTTGTGCATGACTTGTTGCATGTTTCCTTCTGTATGATACGTTGTAGTACAGTATTGCTCACAAGCGAGAGGTCTGTGGTTTGTCTTGAGTAACCTGGTTATGCTTTCCGGAAAGAGATATTGCTTTTGAGTTTTTCAAATGTATCCACAATCTTTTTTAGTATATTTGAGATAAGGCAGATATCTCTTCAACCAATATTTCCAAACCGCAGCATCTCACACCAAAACAATTTAGATGGAAAAATAGCACTACAGATAAAAGGGATACAAAACAGGTATATTTGATACCTGATATTTCCAGGTCTAAACTCTTAATTTTAAAGAGTTACTGTTTTTGACTCAGGCTCATGTATGATTAAGTGAATATCTTTGGGAAGTGAATGGTTGGTTGAACCAAAAAGGCAATTTATAAAATTCTAGCAGACATTGCTCCCTGTTTTCTGATGTTTTATTGATAAACATTTATTGGATTAATCAAGAAAACAAGTTGATTGAATGAAGCTTTAGCTGCATCTGATAAATCTTGACACAAAAACAGCCAGTAAACATGGTTATAGTGCAGTGGCAACCACAATCAGACCTGCACCTCATCTGACACCATAAAGTAGAACACTGAAAATCTTCTGCCCCCCATAGATTTTCATTCTAAAACGTTTTATAGTTGATTTTAAGTGTTTGTAATCCAACTGTGATAAAAACTTTCATGGACTGAAAGTCTGAGCACAGCTTGTGAGAGTCTGCTAGCCATCTTGGTGTTGCTACTGCAAGGTTTTTTCAGTCAACATAATGTGTGGACAGTCAGCTGTGCAGTGTATTACTACTTCAGTAGAATGTTTTACTTTCTTTCCACCAGCTCTTAGTTGCTTTTTTTATCTGTGCATGACAGCTCCGCAGGTTAGCTATGATGTTCTATGCTTTTTTATCACCCTATTAAACAACACACACACACACAGAGCTTCTTGGCCTTTAATCCTTGAGATTAAAGCCCTTCCCTAAAGCCATTCTTAATCCAAGAGACAAGGCCATTTTTTGCGTGTTTCTTCTCTTGATAGAGTGAATACAATGACACACATGCAAAATTGACCAGTTTCATTGAAAATTCCATGCGCTGTTTGAAGGTTCCCTCATTTCTCTTGCGTCTAAAAAACAACAAATGACGAGGCACATGCCCACACATGTGAAACAAGGAGGCTGCAGGCTACAAATGCTTTAGACACTGATGCCACTGCTAATGGAATTCAGTGTGCTGTGACTGTGTGTGTTAGCAACACAGAGAAAAGAGAGAACAAGCTGTGCTTTTCCCAGAGGGACCCGGTGCTGAGCTATTCTTAACATTTTCTCCATAATGACTGCCCCGTTCATATATCACATCTTGCTGCTACGCAGATTTGTAACAGTAGTTTCTGTTATGATTGCTGAAACCAGAGTCATGTTTCATTTGAAGATTTAAAACACATTGTAGGGAATGAGTAGGCTATGACTGTGATCTACAGTGTGACTCGACAGAGAGTGATCACACCTTGAATGATTTTCATGCGCTCCTTGAAATGTACATGCAACAGGCAGTAAATACAGTAATACACTAATACAGTATGGGATAGATCAGCAGCTGATCCAGTTTATTCTTTTGCTTGCTTCATCATAGTGGTCCTGCAGCGGCATACATCAGTTTTAATTTCCTTTACGAAAATTCTGCTGAAAAATATGCGTCAACAACCCTTTTTTCCATGACGATGATGAGACGAGCTAAAAATAGATCTTTGATAATAAAAAAATATGACGAAATGTTTTTTTTGTGTTTTTGTTGACGAGACGAGGGAAAAAAGTTTACTGTTGGCTGTCGGACATTCAAATAAGGCTCATTTACACCGGTGGGCTCGTCTCTGTCACAACATATGTGCGAATGTGTAGTTTGCTTTCCTGTGGTTGGTTTGATCACATCACGTTTACCGCCAAGATATAAATAAGATTGCTGCATCAGCAAGAGATCAGAGGCTCGGTCAGCAGAGAAGAGTTGATATATGGACACATTTTACTTTTAGTCCATCAGAAAACAAAATGCAGTAAGATACGGTCTGTGGTTACAAGTTACGTGGGAAGAACACTAGCGACCCGGCCTTAAAAGAAAAAAAACCAATATGAATTCAAATGACTAAAATGTGACCAAAACTAATATGCATTTTAGTCAAAAGACTAAAACTAAATCAGCTGGCAAAATTAACACTGGTGTACATGACATGATGATGTAAATACACTGTACAATAAATGAAGAAACACAGTTTTCTCTTTTAATAATTGTAAAAAAAATACTGTGCAATTAAATAATTCACACAAGTTTATTCAAGGCTATACTGTAGTCTAGTCTATTGGATGTACCGTCTCTACCCCCGTCTCTACTCTACCCCCCGACTTTAGAAATTTATAGACTTGATATTGGTTATCATGGACTCATAGATTTCCTATATCTGAACTCAACATATTTGAATACCTAGTATAATATAATTTAAACCTGATACTCCAAAAATCGCTTTTGGAAATTAAGGAGGAGACAGTCAGTCCCTGCTTTGACCACTTGATCCCTATGTTCCCAGTTTAAGTAACCTTTGAGAATTTGAAAACCTCTGTTCTAAACTATTGTCCGAGGCTACGTATTAAATTAAATGCAGGAAGCATCAGAACTGCTGTAAGACAAAAATGCTTCATAGTAAGAAATCACTGAGAAGTTGGGCTGAAAAGTGTCATTAACACCCTCACACACTGGGTGCATGAGGGTCCCCTGGTGGGTCACTGCCCAAACTTTAGTTAGCACTTCAATAAAGCCATCAAATGTTCAAGTAAATATAATATTCTTATAATATAATATAGTATTTCCTCCAATTAAACACAGTTATCTGCAGTCACAGTGTCTTCTGAAGTGGCTGCTTCAGTAATAACTCATGGAATCAAAGAGTGCATAGTTTGCGTCTGTCTAGTTGTCTTTGGTGTTATGCTGCAAAATTGCAATTAATCTTACGTTATGAGCAAGCACATTGAGCCAGCCTTCGTCACACACATTCACAATCATCATTGAATGCCACATTATTACATACCTACAAACACAGAATGCACCAAGGATCAATTTTATTATATTGGATGCATTTTCCTTCAGATACATCAAACTGTTATTTTGAAAAAACTAATTGCTGAAGTGCAAGTTAAGTTATTTTACTAAACAATGTTCTCCAGATCCTTTTGAATTTTTAAGTACAGTATATTAGTAATAACTATATTGAAAGTGTAATAAGTATAAGTATTTTTACAGAAATTCTTGATCTTTCTTTGTAGGTTTATTGCAAATATGTACAATACAGCATATCACGTAAACTACATTACTGATCCAAGGCCTTTTACTAAAGCTTCTGGAATAGGGTCAGAGTGTGTGGTAGAAAGTGGTGACGCTGACCAAACCTTGAAACTCCCTTGTTCATAATTTTTTCACCCTTAGTCAAATCAGAATTACAGTGTTACAGTGGTTGTTTAACAGTGAAGACAGCAACCCCCACACTTTACATCACTGTACCATGACAAATAGATGTTTTCATTGTTTTGATTGAGACACCCCTTCTGTCAGAAACTGCTTTCTGTGCATTTAACGACAAACTCACTCAATCAATCAGTATTAGTCTACTGTAGATAATGTCAGCTTTCATAATGTGTTGTAGAATTACAGTGTAGGGTGAAGAAAAATGGATAAAACTTGGTCTAATGGGTAATGTTATTTTTTTTTATCTCAATGAGGGTTTTCTCATTAGCTTTTAGGAACTGCAAATTAATCTCTGAAAATAAAATACATTTTATTACATTTATCCAGTAAGCTTTTATTATGTTGCCTCAAATGATCTATTATACAGAGATATTAAAGTGATATCAAATGTACCATGATACCATGATATAAAATATGCAGTACTGCATATGTGAGGTAGGGTTGTTTGTGTGCTGTACACTGGCACAGTGTTAAAAGTTCACACTGCAGATACAAGTGACAACGGGTAAAACAAGGGGTAGACATTAGGGAGCCAAGATGGGACAGGGAGAGACAGATTGAGACAGCATTAAGACAAGACACACCAAGGCATTAGCAAGAGAAAAGTCCCGACAACTGTGTGTGTTTGTGTGTGTTTGTGTGTATGTGTGTGTGTGTGTGTGTGTGTGTGTGTGTGTGTGTGTGTGTGTGTGTGTGTGTGTCCTCCAGTAATCCTCTATTTCACAGGAGAGTGACTGGGAAGCAGGTGATGGAGTATCAGCCTCATCATTCAACAGCTGTGGACACTCAACCACACACTCAAACACCTTAAACCAGGCATCAGAGGCTGAGGTCAGATTGGATCAAACTTTTATTGCCACAACATGCCATTGGGTATCTGTCTTTATGTGTGTGTGTGAGTAGAGAAAACGTTTTTAACCCACCGAGTGAGGGCACTGGATGTATTCAATTATGAACAATACAATCAGTTTTCTCTTGATGTATTAAAGCTCTCAATGAAAATTCTCTGCAAGCAAACTAAATTAATACCACCATAATTAATCACAATTTGTTTTAAGTGTTAAAAACAAACTTTCCTAATGTAACCCCTGGTGTTATCTCACATTGCTGGAACAAAAAGCAACCATTGATAAATTCAAGCTGAACGCAGTCATTGAAACAAAAGAAGCATTCAAAAAACCAAGAAGAAATAGACAAGGTAAACATATGACAAAGTGGTGGGGCTCAGGAAAACAAGGCAGGAACACAGGAGGAAAACACAAGGAGCAAGCACCTGAAACAAAAGTAACATTTTCTTATTAAAATTAGATGAAAGTGAAAGAGGAGAATGTACATGGAACAAATTCATAAGGAAGCCAATCAGACCAATTGAAAAGGTTGGGAAGAGACAGTAACAGGAAGTATAAAACAATACATTACACAAAAGAAGAAAACTCTCATCAGGGAGTCACAGGCAGCTCAGGATACATTTGCTGAGATTTAGTAATCTCTTCTTGGGAAACTACTGAAGACTACACAAATTAATAGACTCAATTATAAGTTAATCTGTGTATAAATATGAACTTTTTGCTATTGATTTTTTCACAAATGTCAATATTTGAGTACCTGCTGATTCCACTGCAGTACTCAACAATTTGTCATTTTCATGAATGACCAATTACTGTTAGTTTATATCAATATCAAAAAGTGAGGAAATGTTTTGTCTGACAAATCAATAATTAGATGTACTTTGTGTGAGAAAGAAAGAAAAGGAGCAGATCACATTTGGGAAGCCTGAACTGCATTTGTCTGTTTGGTATTTTTGCTTGAAAAATTATTCAGAAGTTTCTGGAATCAATTTTAATCAACTAATCTTTTTAGTTCTACTCCATTGATCTCCATTATAGGAGAACAGAAAAATCATCATGTTTGAATTTTATTTTTCATGCAAAATAACCACGAGGGTTAAAAGTGTTATGCAAGCAAAACATTAACAGTGCTGAGACAAGACTGAAAATTTTACTTACCAGAGGTCTATCACATTCCTTAAACTTGGCCCGAAAGTTACCGTTTCTAGTCATATTTGATTTAATCCTCTGACATAACTGCTTATTCAGACGCTTGTCTTATTTTTCTGAAAACAGTCAAGGTTTGTCACATTGGATCCCTTCCTGGGGATCAGTTTATTCTGTTAGTCACTCTTTGTTTATCGCATATTTTTTTTCAACAGTTGTTTTTTTACTTTTTAGTGTCCTTGTGCATGTCCACAAAATTTGAGTCCTGTTAGCTAGCATACTACACCCTGTTCCTCTAGCATCTTATTCAGTGGATTGTTTACATTAGATTATAGTACATTATATTCACTTGGCTTACACTTATACAATGCGGACATTCAGCCATCAAAATAAAACCTGCCAGAAAAGCTAAGATGCAATCGAAGTAGATGAGTTTTCAGTATGCAATGAAGGAAAGTTGGGAGTTTTTCTGCTGTTCTGATGTTAGTGGGGGGGGGCTCATTCCACCATTGCGGATCCTGGACA
>KV751333.1:6469932-6480367 GCA_001698575.1 Mola mola
GGGGTGGATGGGCTGGAGTGTGTGTGACTTGACCATACTATGTCTTGGATGTAGACTAGGTCTGAGCCCTTAGCAAATGGTAGTGACAGGATTTGAATTAAAAATGTAAAAACACACTCTCACCTGTTTCAGCATTAAAGCTTCATCAGTGACTCAAACAGATCTCAGAAACGAAAGGTCATTTTATAGTAGTAGTCCACTAGTAGGAATCCTCCTCCTGGGCATAGGGTTGTGGCCTATGGGTTGTGTAGAAATATAATATGTACAACCTACGTAGGCCACAGCCCTATGCCCGGTCCCCATTATACCTTATTCCTACCCAAAGAGCAACTCAAACCTCAAACTAACTAAATCTGAGTCCTGGCAGCACTCCTACCTTTACATTTTCAGTTATCAAATCTGATGGAGAGGTTATAGATGTAGACACATCCCTTTCATGGAAATAGAAAGCAGCTCAGCCTCTTCTGGTGTCTTACATAAGGTTTTGTACTTGTTTACAATATCTAAAGATAAACAGACTTCTATTATTCTACCTTAAAATAATTTAATCAAGATCATTTTGTCATCAAAAAGTGACAATTAGCTAACGTTATACATCAGAACATGACAGCCTCAATGTACCTGGTGTAGAATCTAGATATGAATGTTTAGATTATTCATAAATATCTGTCCATTTTTTGATGATGTGCATGTAGCCCTGAGTGTAATGCCCAGTTACACTTGTGCTTTGTATTTTAAAGGATGGAAGCAGGATAAAAAAGCCACACTGTGACAATTAGTTACATCGAATCCTGCTATTATCATACACCACAGTTCGCTGTTGACCTCTTTTCTAGTCTTTTTATGTAGCTATAAAGAGCAGGTTGGTGCTGTAAATAGAGGGAATTGTTAGTGTTATTGTGTGCCTAAATTGGCAAGTTATCTAACTATTGTACTGTTTATTTCAGAGTGCTCCAAGACCATTTTTTGAATTGATAACATCATTTCTGGTGAAAAGGTTATTCAGGGGACTCAGATACCACAGTTGCCTGTCAATGAGAGTGCAGCATACTCTGTGCATGTTGCTGCTGCAGGGATATGGCTGCCATCATGTTTGCACAAAGGAGAAGAAAGTCAAGTATAATGTATGTAAGTGATAAGCGCCAACCTTTCAGATAGATCCTTAATGAAAATAGGTTGCAAATTTACTCCTTGCTACAAAAGTTTCATGATGGTGTTTTGATGCTACTTGGATCTTGTGTTTTTAACATGACAAAGATCTCATCAATATAGTGTCAGAAGCCACCTTAGCTAGTCTAGCCATAGGATGAATATAAGCTGAAAGCAAAAAACCTCATTTTCAACAAACCTTGCGCTTATGCTCTTAGAGTAATGTGAAAGAAAATACTATTCAATAAAGGTTATCAGAAGAATGTGCTGGGAGAAATTCAATAAAAACATATTGACTGTGAATGAATATATCTTGTTGAATATTCTGGCATTCTCATCTGGCCATGATGTTGTTTGTGGCTATTATTAAATAGGAATTCATGTTTTCCTCATCCACACAATAGATTCTGCTTTTTTTGTCTCAACCAAGCTCTGCCTCTGACCTTGACCCACTCACAAGTACCATGTTATGATAAATAATGGTGTGCCAGTGACTGCACCTTATCACACACAGACTGAGAGCAGTGTATACGCTGAGGAACAATCCTCTGATGTGATTTAGGTATTATGTATTTTAGTTATTTTCCATGTGCTAACTTAAAGATTGAATTGCCATTTTCCTTTATTTAACCTAGTAAGAATTTCTTGGTGAGGTCCATCCAGCAAAGACATAGAGATTTTCTTTTATGTACAACTCCTCTATGCAACTGTTTTTAATCCTGCAATCCAACTATAATGAAAGTTAAAGCTTGTAGAGTCACTTGTACTGATCTAGAATTTGTAATCCAAATAATCTATATTAAATATACTAGGAAAATGTGCCTCGTAGTCAGCATGACAAATGTGATCCTCACAACAATTGTCAGGTTACATTTTATTACACTTCGAATGGTAAAGAAATGTAACATTAAACTTTCCTTCATGGCATTGCTAATGCTAACATTAATAGCCACGTCCTTCCCACAGCAGGGACAGCCACAGTCAGCACTGAAAAACAGACATGTAAGTCAGTGTTCTGTAACAAAATTTCTTCAAAACATGTTTTTAAATGACCTTTCTCTGATCTTATAGCTTATCTTTTAGTTTACCTTAACTATAAAAATGACAAAATGTATGTTTAGTTTTTGTTAACAAGAACAACTAGCTTGGCTAAAGATGTTCAAAATGCAAGAAATTGTTCCCCATCTAGGTTGTCTGTCAACACTTGTACAATGAATGAATCTCACTGTTAATGAAATTACTGTATCACTCTAAATGTGCCAGCATTGTGACAGCCTTGTATTGTAGTGCCAAACATGTAACGTGATGTGCGTTGTGTTGTCGTTAAACTGTATCTTTACCCTCCTCAATAGGAATCTTAACTGTCATAATCACTGCACATAACTGTGAACTGTGTTTCCCTAGTCAGTCAGGCAGTACATAACTGCCGTCCTTCCCACCTCTATCCCCAACGTAATTACAGCTTTTGCTATGTGCGTCATCAGCTCTGGCAGAATGACTGACTTTGAATAAGAAATATGTTGAACCACTTATCTCTCTCAGTTTTTTTTTTCATGTTATTTGTTCATTTCCCCAACACATTCTCTCATCACCTTTTTCAACATCCTCCCTTTTAATAAAAGCAGATGTGTCTAGTTACCATGGCAACAGTTGCGGTAGGCCTTGCAAATCGGACGTACGTGTCTGTGTGTGTGAATGTTTATGCATGTACGTGGGTTTTTACTGTTCAAACCCCACTTCTCCCTCTCACCCCCTCACCTGTCTGTACAGTGTGTAATTATAGTCTACCCACTCACTTCTAAATATATTCCAACCCTCATCAGGCACCTGTGGAGCTTCCACTAACTACTGTATATTTAAGGTAAAATTTAGCAGACTTCACTTTGTTCCGCACTACTACTGAAGCTGCCCAAACTTTCTCCACACTTCATGACTCATTGCTGGAGGGTACACATACTGCCTGACTTATAATGCCATGAAACACCAAAAAAACACCTGCAACAACTTTCCTGTTGCCACAACACGCAGCCACGGCTGGCACTGAGCTGGAACAAGCTGCTGCCTAATCTGCTTTTGCCTTTCCTAATGCTCCTCTGTTCTTGACCATAATTATGTGGCCAGTTTAGATTGATCAAATGGAAGTTGAGAATTGTAGAAATTGTAAAAGTCGTGCAAAACCTTTTACATATTACACAATGTGTTTTACTAGCACAATTATCTACTGATTCATTCCATTTTTGCAATTTATATTTACTACTATGAGGGGCCAGTGGGTAATTTTGAATCATGGTTGTGACAGAATTTCATGATTTTCTCCACTCACTAGATTTATATTTCCATTTTGTTGACAGTTACACAATAAAGACATCTTGACTCCCTCATCCAGCAACTATCAATCGACTATCAGCTATCAATCATGTCATTTATCAGGGGTGATTTAAAAAAATCAATTTGTGTAAGTATCACTATTTTTCATTAAAAAAAGACTTTCTTTTCAAAAAGCTCATATTTCTCTTTATTGTTTTTTGTTAACCCAGGTACAGTGAACAGTCGAATCTGGACAAAAGCATATTGTCCCAGTCCTTATAGCATCAATAACTACATAAAACCAAACTGATCATTAAAATTTACACTTGAACAGTGTAATAAGAACTACCTAAAATGACAGGAATCATCTTTGAGAGAAAAAAATAATAGTAGAGCACTTTGAGTTTTAGTTTGGCCCAAGTCCTACCTAAGATTAATTAGGAGGAGGAGTTTATAACGTATATTGGAACCAGCCACCATGTGGTGATTGTGGCGAACTGTGTTGGCTTCATTTGTTGGGGAACTCTCATTTCGATCAACTTTATAAACAGTCTGTGGTGCTAAATTAAATGTTCCATAGTTCATGGCTCCAAATACTTACCGTTAATCCCTAAATGTCACAATATTTTTTTTTATTTCCCTTACATCTAGAACTCCCAGCAAGTTTGTTGTAGATTGTTCATTTACAGTGCCTTTCTGTCAAAGTAGAGGTAATGTTGTGTTAGTTAATTTTGTAAGCTAACTTGATTCTGTTACAGAGAGATTTCAACAGTTGACAGCTGTTTGTATAGAGTGCACAGGCAACCACAAAAATAATCCACTGACAATTTTAAAATTATTTTTCACTTCCTAGCACCATTTTGGAGCACCATCTTTGGCCAATATCACACACAATAATCAAAAAACAGTAAAGAAAAATTCATTACTCTAATAAAAACTTTTGTTTGTTAATTCTCTTGTTGATGTAATTCTTTATCATTTCCGTTTCCCCTCTGCAGTCTATTGATTTTTACAACAACAAATAATAAATCTCTGGAGCTTTTTACCAGTTGCATCCTAAGTCGAAAAGTGAGTTTAGTGATGAAATATAAAAGGATATTTGCAATATCTTTGCAAAACATTAATTTTTTTATCCAAGGATCCTTATTTAAATAAACAGCATCTCCTGCTGAGGGACACCATTTGTCTCCAGTATTAACACTAAATTACGCATGCACTTATACTTGTTAGAGGGGATCCAGCATTCATTCTTGAGCTATCAGGAACTTCTGCAACTTTAATGGCTTGCATTGCTAACAAATTTTGAGCATATTTGTGCTTCTGCCACAGATGCTTATAATCAAAGTTTTCCAATATTGTATTTTGCCTAGTGAATAAAATGTGCCCACACAAATGTCTTCCTTTCCTTACCGTGGCTCGAGTCGCACATGAAAACAAATCTAGAACGTGTGCGAGCCGGTTAGACGATGATATGTATCCAAACACTCCCACGTGGGTTTTTCAGCAGAATCTGTACTCTAAGGTAGTTGGGCAGCTCTGTCTGTCTGTTCTGATCAAATCTGAAACACACACACACCCTTTCCTGATTATCTTCCCTGCATAGTAGTAGGTGAAGGATTGAGCTTTTGTGGTTTAAGTGCAATCAGTTTCAAATCTGCTCATATTTATACACATATACTGTATGCATATACACACAATATTGATACAAAACCTTGTTCGGAATATGCAGGAAGGAACAATACCATAAACGATCAATCTCATTTGATATCACATTCATTGACACTCTACAGTTTTTACAGTTAAATTTTGTTGTTTTACATACCTGGATTTTAGCTAGTCACTTAGAATCGTGAAGTTCTTGCTATATTTTGTCATGTTTGCATGTAGACAATTAATGATTTTTTTCTGTCCCTTACAATTAATGACTTACATTAGCCTTCTTAACTTACAAAAAGATTCACATCAGTGTTGATATTTGCAATCTTGGCTCTGATTTTAAATGTAAATAGACTTGAAAGACATTTTGTGAAAAATTGACCCCTATATCTGCAGATATTTGTAACTCAGCAGAGCTCAATGAATTATTTCATTTGCATTTGGCCTCAAACAACTTTCAATCAGGAGAGACTGAACACAACAGAGGATGAGAGAATTAAAGGTGAGATGAAATGTATTGTAAACGTAACAATAAAAATAGTCATTGGCGCTTACACCCTAGCAGGAACTAGATCACCAGAGGTACAAGCTGAAGAATCAGGTGAATTGAATACGTAGGAGAAATTCCCCTAGAAGTTATTGATGATTTTATGAAGAAGTTCCTTTTTTGAAGGCTTAATTGGAGATTAAAGACATCATCTGAAGAGGTGATAAAGGGGTGGAAGCGGCACAGAGAGAGGATATTTTTTAAAGATTGTCAGCATATAGGTGATGGGCCACAGGAAAGCATGTAAGTTTGTCATAGGGTGAGGAGGAGAAAGAAGTGATCGTGCTTGAGGATGCAGCAATCTGCCAGTGAATTCAATAGCGTGCGGGAGAGTTGTGCTCCTTGACTGAACTTTTGCTAAGCTTCATTACTACTTTTGAAGTGTAGGCCTGTAAATTAGTTATTGGTTGAAGATAGATCCATTTTACCCATGACTAATGAAGATTACACATAATTTTACACTGTGCTCATATGTTTCTTTGCATGCTTCTAAATTAATTTGTGTGTGCTAATGGGCTCCTAAAGAAAAATGGTCTAGCCCTGGTCCTACCAGATTCCCAGCTATACTTTAGTGTTGTTTGCATTTGCAATGGTGTTTTTTTTTTTTTTTTTTTAGGATTGAGCACTCACTTTTACTCAATTAATTATTGATTCATTAATATTTTCAATTTAAATCTGGGATAGAATACATCACTGACACAATAGAAACAGAGTACTGAATTGCAATTGCAAGTCTTCTGTGCTAATGCTTAAAAAATGTGACAAAGGGCACACATTCAGTTTGGAAGTAGTAGCAAAATGGGGTCACAGGTTTATCAAAGCTTCTTAATAATGTGTCCATTGTAGCATCTTTCATGAATAAGTAAACTCACCATATAAACCATTTGGTATTCATAAGAAGTCAAAGTCACCGTCTTGCATAATAAGTTGGAGAAAGACTTAGAGGTAAGGAATTTTACCTGTTGGCTACTTTTACTTTTTGGATTTTGTGCGCTAACGCTGTCCTGTCCAACTGACTGTGTGTCTCATAAAGAAGAGGGCAAAGAAGGTGTGCTGAGAGGCGCTCATCTCAGTTGTAAGACAGATAGTGCTTTCTCATCAGTTTTATTGGGGCTTGACTTTGGCACCTGTCATCTGTTTCCTCGAGCCACGGTATTCTCTATCTGCTTGCTGAAGATGAAGCGCTCTAAGAAGTAGCGTCTCCTCTTCTTTGTATGTACTGTATGTGTACTGTGTTTACACCCTTACAGTTGTGATTTCTAGCTGGATTTTTCTTCGCTCCAACAGCTTGGAGTGTTCTTAGAAAAACAGTGAGCAACACATCATTCTGGCCCTTAGTCTCATGTAGCTAAAATTGCACACATGTTGTATTTGCAATGCTGTTGTGAAAAGACATACTGTTTTGCATCTACTGTTTACTCTCCTGTATGTTATATGACCAAAGTCATATAACATACAGCAAAGTAGAATCACCATTTTAAACTGAATTAATACCTTTAAATGATAATATTGGTGATATTCTCTGTTTTTCATGTGTTCAGCAAACCATAGGAAAAGATGAATGAATAGAAGTCTTGCCTGAGAAGCCAAAAATACAACTTATTTAGTTGGGCTGACCTTGAAAACTGTTCAGTCATTGTGCCACACCATTCTACTGGGTTACCTATTCCTTTATTTTGACTTGAAATGTCTCATGTTGAAAATACTCACAAATAGACCAGATGTGTTTCTTCTGTATACAATCAACTGCTCGGCATGCTGTAATATTT
This sequence comes from Mola mola, assembly GCA_001698575.1. Lineage (NCBI taxonomy): Eukaryota > Metazoa > Chordata > Actinopteri > Tetraodontiformes > Molidae > Mola > Mola mola. The sequence goes on from KV751333.1 coordinate 6,477,361, forward strand.
GTCTCATGAGAAACTCACCATGACCTCGTGCAGAGTCAAATGGTCAAGTTCAGTGAATTAGCTGAGGTTATGCTGGCTTTCACTCCAAATGCACAGACTCTTAATGAATAAAGCTTATGCATTAAACTTTATGCCTTGAAATCTCCCATATCTTAACATGTACTGTATAACTGCTCTGTTTATACATGTCTATTAAACAATTGTATTAAGAATACAATTTTTTTGTAGGTTCTTAGGTGCCCAATTCTGTTTCTCCTAAACATGGTCAGATGGAAAATGCTACTTTTCATGATTAAACACTCTGATTTGCCAAGCACATATGACGTCATAGACGATTTGGGATTAAACTTTACTTTAGGATATGGTAATAACGGACAATGAGACATTGCCTGTTTTAGCCTGGGATCTTTCTTCAGTATTAATGTAGATAAAACTCCAATATGGTATAGTCCCTTATTTTCAATGCATCCCATTGTAATTTGGGAAGCTCTGTATCCAGGAATAATACACTTTTCATGGCCAGTTCTCCATGACATTGCTACACTGGACACTTGTCTCAGATTAGCAGCTGGGAAATTTGGAAAGAAGCTTGATGACTAATGGTTTGTCGGTTTCCATGTTGAAAGTGGCTGAGATTCCTCTAGCTCATAAAACTGTGAATTGATCTTGTAGTGAAGGGTTAGATGAACAGCAGTAGAAAGTGACTTTTAAAAGCTTGTATTTATTAGAGTCATGCCTGGAACACTGGAGACAGGGGTTTGCTTCAAATGCATTGTCACAGGCAGAGCAAATAGTTTGATGATTTATTGATTTGCAGGTCACAGTGCAAGCGTGGGTCAGAACCTGAATGTCAGTCCGAGAAGCAATACAAATCCAAACAGGGCAATACAAAATTCACTTACATACATATAGAACACAACAAGACACACGTGGATCAAATGATGGTGGGGCACAACAAAAGGACTGGTGAAAAACAAGAGGGTGATCAAGGAGAAGAAAAAACAAAGCAAGGGAGTGTACAAAATCTAAATAAAATAGGAAACAATCAAATACATTGAAAAGACAGGTAAAAAAGAATGTATTTAATGCATGTATGTACTTTATGTAATGAATGTATAAAAAAAAACAAGAACACACTAAAATGCAGTGTCATGATATGGGACCTTTAATTAACTAACTTGAAAACACTTTATATATATTGTATATACTGCATATATATTCAGTTTCCTTTTCCATCTTCTGCTCTGTCTGCTTCAAAGACAGCGGGCAGACATCAGAGTCAAATATTCTCAGCAATACACGCGGGTCCAAAACGCTGGCATTAGCAGAAAGAACCTGTCCACCAGCAAACACAGACACACACAGACACATGCACATACACATCTCTCTCACTTTAGAGATGAATAGTTGAAAGTTGCAGCAATGATCATTTGCTTTTGTCTGCAGCATATTAAACTAGGATTTATATAATACAGTGAGCTGTGTAGTCTGAGCAGAAATCTCTCTGATTTCTTTGACAAGTACAAAATATGAATACAAATAAAACAATTGCTTCAAGGTGTATTTTAGATTCTTTTATTCAGGGAAGCCACTGTAATTACATCTCTGATGTCCAGGAAAGAGATTGTTGATGTGTATCACTTCGGTTGTAGTCATTCTTCGTTTTCTCCTTCGTGGCCCTTCTTTAGCTGTTTTTTTTTTTTCAATTTTCTCCTCTTTAGTCACTAGATTTATGCATTAACCTGTTGGGACTGAGTAATTAGGGTAGATCAAAGAGCCTTTGATCAGTGTTTAAAATTAGATTAAAAAATGCTCTTTAACCTTGTATTATTATGGGTGTGAATATCAACATCAGTGACCGAATCTGTTCAGTTGCTTTGTTTTCTATTGAAATGTCCTCCTGATTGCAACTGACTCTGTATAACCCTATGTAGTTTGACATAAGCTTAACTTGTCGTAGATGCCCTGTATCTATCGATTCCTTTCGCTGATACTGAAAGTGCTGCGTCACAGATGAGGACCATTAGAGTCATGCCGTTAATATGAGGATTTATCCTAATGATACCTCCTCATTTACATATGGTCAAAGGCTTAATTAAGGCCAGATTAAAATGGAGTACAGACCTCTGTGGGTAACAAGCAGTAAGTGATTGGTGACCTTGACCAAAGCAGTGTCATGAGTGTGCAGTGTGATGATGAGAATGGAAACTGTATTCAAAGATGTGTTTTTTTGTTCTAAAATTACTTTCGTGGGGGTACAGGGAGGACTTTTTTAAGTCAGGGCGAACATAATGAAACTGGACAGAAAAAAGCCAGCAGACAGATATCACCTGATAAAATACAGAACTGTCTGAAATGGGGATGGGGGATGCAGTCTGAAAGGCAGGTTGAGAGAGAGTTAAGAGAGATTTCTTTCAAGTGAGATAAGTATGAAGGTAAGCAGGCGTCTCAGAACTCTGTGTTGATGTGCTGCCAAATCTCCACTATGTCAGAAAGATACTAAACACTGTAACTAATTTTTCACAGCTCTCTGAATAGAATTCAACTGGCTGGCTATAAAATAACTATTTGTATATACAGTATATATACATTTATATATATACATTTATATGTCTATCTATGTATTTATCTTTATACACAGACACATATACTGTATATATAGTGAAAAGATGTTGCTTGTAGTCAAACATCAATTGAGAATTGTCAACAATATCCTTTTAAATCTGCTTTGGATGCAAGAAGCAGTTTTGTTTCAGGAACAAATCATAGCTCCTAACACTAACCCTAACCCGTGACCACGGTCCTCAAGTTCATAAAAAAGACCATTTTGCAATTTTAAGATAAGATCACCATCAGTCCTTTTTTATGTGGCTTTAAAATTCAGATTGGCTGCTGATAATTTTAGCATTTCCAGTGAGGGTGAATTTATATTGAAAAACTTTCCCCTCAGTCAAGATAGAACAAAATGAACAGTTTGATGGAGAATCTAATTTTTCCATTCCTCACT
>KV751333.1:6480411-6558020 GCA_001698575.1 Mola mola
AGGCCAATGGGTAGACTAAGGAGATTATAGGCTAACAGTGCATGGGTGTGTGTGTGTGTGTGGGTAGAACGAGTTGAGGGGAATCAGATACAGAGGAGATGGAGAAACAGAGCTGGAAAGAAAGTGTTATGTGTCAGCCCAACTCTCCACAGGCTCCCTATGTCCCCCTTTGTTCTTCTTTTTCTTCTTTTTCTTCTTCGTCCTCATCTTGTTGCTATCCTGTCAGCTGCAATGTGGACCTCCTGAGAGTGTCATATTTTCTATTTAAAAAGCAAGAGAGCTGCCTTTTCCCTGGTATCTGCTGAGACGGGAGGAATAGTGGAAAGGGATGATAGTGGAGTTGGAGAACAGGGAGAGAATAAATTACTTATTCTCTATTGGTGTTATCCGCAATACTTAAGTGTCAGTGGGCTGTGTGTGAGTGAGAGAAAGAGTGGACAAAAAATACTTAGTTGCTGTCAACTTATGAAAGTGCCCTTTAAAAGACTTTAAATTTAAGGCTTTAGATTGGTGTAAGAGTTTTGGCTCTCATACTGTGGGCTGAGCACCTCAAGTGTTGAGACAATAATTACTGAAATTCCCTAAAGTGTGAAACACACATACAGTGAGGTCCAGAAGTATTTGGACAGTGACACAGATTTATCCTTTGCCACTACTAGCCAACACAGTGGATTTGAAATAAAAGAATCAAGATGTGATTGAAGTGCAGACATTCAAATTTAATTTGAAAGGGATTCACAAAAATATGGCATTTAATGTTGTGGAATTACAACAATTTTATGCAGAGTACCTCCATTTTCAGGGGCTCAAAAGTATTTCAACAAAGTAATAATTGTAAATATTACCATAATTTTCATATTTGGATGACAATCCTTTACAGTCAATGACTGCCTGAAGTCTGAAACCCATAGACATTACCAAATTCTGATTTTCCTCCCTCAAGCTGCTTTGCCAGGCCTTCACTAAAGTTACCTTCATTTGCTGCTTGTTAGTGGGTCTTTCTGCCCTCAGTTTTGTCTTCAGAAATTGAAAAGCTGCTCTATTGGGTTGAGATCAGGTGATGACTTGGCCATTAAAGAATATTCCATTTCTTTGCTTTCAAAAAGTCTGGCAGTAGGTTTAGTGTCATTATTCATCTGCACTATGAAGTGCAGTCCTATCAGTTTTGTAGCATGTTGTTGATTGTGAGCAGAGAGTATAGTCCTATACACCTAAGAATTCATCTTGCTACTTCTGTCAGTAATCACATATCAATAAACACCAGTTAGCTCATTCCATTGGCAGCCATACATGCCCATGCCATAACGCTGCCTTCACCATGTTTGATACATGATGTGGTATGTTTTGGATCATGAGCCGTTCTGTTCCTTCTCCACAATTTTCTCTTCCCATCATTCTGATACACCTTTATCTTGGTTTCTTCTGTCCAAAGAATCTTGGGAGGCTTTTTTAGATGATTTCTGCTCAAGTCTAATCAGGCCTTCCTATTCTTGAATGTTACCGGTGGTTTGCACTTTGTTGTAACCCTTTGAAAATGTTATGCCTACGTTCTCAAGACTAGTCTTGACTTGTCTCAGTGTTGGGAAGGGGTGTTTGTTCACCAAGGAAAGGATTCTGTCATCATCCACTTCAGTTGTCTTTTGTGGTCTTCCAGCACTTTTGATGTTGTTGAGCTCAACAGTGCATTCTTTCTTTAAGAATGTACCAAATTATTGATTTGGCCACACCTAAAGTTTTTGCCATCTCTGATAGATTTATTTTAAAGTATACTTTGATCCCATCTCAACTGTTTTATTGTTGTTTTAAATCCATTGCCCTGGTATATAGAGGCAAAATTAGGTCATTCTCCAAATACTTCTGGATGTGTATTGGCATTGTATCTTAGGGTGGATGCATTTGAATGATTTATTTACTTGTTTATTTTAAGTTTAAACAAAGCACTCAAGAAAAACAAAAAGATTTCTTTCTGAATTGGCACTTACAATACCGTACTTTGACTACTTCTTTTCTCTCTATGACATTTCTAATGCTTACAGCATCCAATCATTCTATGCAAGGTGGCCAGCATGTTAATTTAGTAATTTATTGAATATTGACGTTTTTGCTGCCTTTAACGAACACCATTTTCCTTAAGCCCTAAATGTCAGGGCTAGACAGAGGAACCCATTAATGACTTATGGGGTTTCAGTTAGCACAGAAGAATCCATAATAACAGGTCAAAGAGGACCGGGCACTATAGGAGTTTTGAGACAGCAGAGAATAAAAAGTTTTTAAAAAGTGACACAGATTTGGTGAGATTCTTGGATACAGATAAAACAAGTTCCGGTGACAACTGCCCAAGTTGCAGAAGTTACGATGATTTTTTTTTTTTCACAGAAACTGTATTATTCAGAAATATTATGCTATATTTGTACCCCTAGGGGTTCAAGGGCTTGTAACTGGGGCAATACCCTCAAAAGCACAATCATTATACGCTTAAAAACTTATTTGTACCTTATCAACCCAAAATAGGTACACATTAGTACCATATATATTAAGTACGTCCCTTTGAGGGTACATCCCACACAGCTGTATCTTAAAGAACATAAATGTACCTTATCCATACCTTTATTTGTGACAGTGTTCTGTTTTCTGTTCTAATAATATTCTGTGAAACGTTGCACTTTCTGTCAGTGAGAGATTGTACCGCTGTTCAAAAATTAGTGAAGCAGAAGCTAGCCTGAATGTAACCCCTAACCAATCAAAACTGCAAATGTGAACCTCATGGTGCCATTGAAAATTGGGTGATCACCAAAGTCAATACGTTTCATCACATAGAACTATGCATGCTTGATTTGTGCCAACATTAATATCTACAAAATGTGTTGACAATCCATGAGGTTTTTTTTTTTAAAATATCTGGTCCCAAAAGACTTATCACTGGAAAAGTTGAAAACCAGGATGTTGCTCTATGTTACTCTATGTCCATGCTTCAGTGTCAAATTAGTCACCAGTAATATAAAACAAGATTTCACACATACGCTTACCTGCCTGTTCAGATCAATATTTCAGCTGTAAAACTTTCTTCACACTAGATCTACTGCCACACAGCAGACCAGCTGTCAAAACTGCTCAGTTTGACAGTGTGTCTGTAAAAGACTTACATGGCCTCCATTTCATCACTGAACATTCACAGCAGACACTATGTTTTTGCTTCTCTCTGCCCACAGAGTTTCACCTCTAATACTGTTCAGTCTAGAGCCATTAAACCAAGGTCATGATGTCAATGATGAAATGTCAGTGTGATTTATGAGGACCTACAGCATTGGTATCCACAGGCATACAGGACTTTGACTGGCCATTGCATTCATTTGTTATTCTCACCTGGCTTAAGAAAGACAACATCAGACTAGAACCATTGAAAGATGAATTCTCATCAAGTATTAGATTGATTTTCTCACATTTTTCTCCCAGTATTCTGTGGCTACTCATGTTACGATAGTTTCATTTGAGGAATTATCTCCATAAGCAGCGTCAGGCCCAGATCAGACAGTGCATTAATATAGGCAGTAGGCATTTAGTATGCTACTTATGCGCCCTGGGTTACACTCATTTTAGGTGCTCTGACCACCTCACTTTATTAAATGAGCAATTTGAACACCTTGACAAGCAGACAAAACAGAAACACACCTAACATCATTTAAGTCTGATCAGATGGATTGAGATGCTTTTTGTTCTTTGATTGTGACAACCATTTACAGTTGCTTTACAATTCTAGTACTGTTGCTTTACAACAATTCTAAAAAGAAATGGCGCTGAACTTTTATGTGTCCACCAAAGCCCCTAAAAAAGCAGTGTGGGGCACCTCCAGCAAAACATTTGTGAAAATGAAAGTCCTGCTTAAGGGTTTGATTAAACCTTTAAGTTTTTCAGGGTTTGACTAAACCCTTAAAACACTTAAAAACTAATTTCTCATTTCTTGTTTCTAAGTCATGGCACTGACTGCTTATTTCAGTCATGATGTGTGCATAGTACATGAAAAATAGACATATGGACATGTAAACAATGTCAGAAATGTGATATTAATCCGAGGCAGTCTTTAAAATATGCTAAAAAACACCCAACTCAACCATATGCTCTGTGAGACAATCTGTGCTTAAAATAACCTGAAAATATTTCCCCCATTTGTCCTTTACCCTTTGAAGGTTAGCTTAGAGATATCAAGTCATATTTCTACCAGGCCCTGAGCATTTAGCTGGGAGCTTGGTGTCCCACGTAAAACAAATACCCTGTTGTTCACAGAACAAAAAAGAAGTGCTGCATATTTTCAGGTTTAGTTCATTTTCAGTCGAGATAATAACTCTGCAGTCTTGTTTCATACCAGTGAAAAGCACATTGTACATAAACATGGTACCATTTCCTAGATAGATGATGCCAAATTCAGCCCATTTACCCAGGTTGTCACATAGAATTTTTGGAAGTTCTTTGTATATGCGACTTGATCAATCAAAACTTAGACTTGAGCAATAAGGCATCATAACAGAAGTCAGTAAGCTCCTGATGCAGATAGTTTTTTTTTACTCTTTTAATCAATTTGAACAACTTTTGAGCAGTTTGCAAAGTTTTTTGGAGTTTGACGATACCTTTAAAATTCAGGCAGAATTCAAATGTTACCTGTACTTCTTTCATATTAAAATCCACTACCAGACTTCAGAGCCCCTTTGCGTCTATGGGGCATTCTATTGATAGCTTTGCGAAAGACAAGGCAGCTTGGTTCCTTTTGAAATAAAGCTTTTATGGGGACAAAAGTGAAAAGGTTTCAGTGGCATTTACTTACTCTTTCCAGAAATCAAGGCAGAGGCAGAGCTTTCTTACATGATTTCTCATCCGTAGTTCCACAAAGCAACTGGAAATTCTTCGGTTGCTTCTCTTTTATTACATGGCTGACTAGGAATGTCAAACTTCCCTTCCTTATCTGATGTTTTATTTTGGAGGGCTGCATCTGACAAATTTCCTGAACAATCATACGTCACACAAATGTATCGCAGTTTTCATACATATAAAGTTGAGTTCAGTGCAATAAATGCAGTGAATGCATTGCTTTCTGCCACTGCCATTGTGTCATTGTGTCATTTTAAAGCACAAGTTGTTCAAAGAATGCAATAAAACATAATCGAACATCTCCACCCATTGTTTGCTGAATTTTGTAGTGGATCTTGTTCTGTCTTTATCCTAGAATCTTTATCTTGAAAGAATGTCTCGGGAGCCCTTCGGGAGTGTTAGAGAGTAGGCACTCTGTCAGACGCTCATTTCTGTTGTCTTTGCTGCTTCATTTTGTTGACAAATTAATATTTTTTGTCACAGTTGAGTAAATAGGACTGGGTATTGATTCATGATACCGTGAAGTATAAAGAAGCCAAAATATGTGGGATATAAGCACTGCCATCTTCGGCAGGTGACATCATTTTGAGCCAGAGTCCAGACAGCGGTGACTGGGAAGTGGAGTTCCCAAATCCTTACCCATACACCCGCCCGCCCAATCATGAGCATAGCTCAGCTATCAATCACGACTACTGGATATCAGGTACCAGGTCTGGGAGATCCAATAATGCAGAGACACACAGGGAGCTTTCTAAATCGATAGTCATTTTAATAATGAAGGTCAAAACCAGGAATTCAATAATGCGAAGGTATAGATAAGGATAAGGCAAACTCGGTAATCGAAACACGGAATACAGATCGGACACAAGGAGACTTACAAGGAATAAATGCTAGAATAATCACTAGGTAGACAAGACAGTCTGGCACAGGAGGAAGGGAACACTGGGGTTAAATACACGAGGGAGAGGTAGACAATTGGACACAGGTGAGACACATTAGGGAGAGGGAGTAATCGAACACACCTGAGGGGCAACACTTGACAGGACATGGGGAGTAAGACACAAACAGAACTTCAAAGTAAAACAGGAAACACTGAATGACCCTAACAGACAGACACTTTACCCTAGCAGACTCTGACACTGGATTGATGAGCAAAATGAACAATTAAACGTGAATCAGCATGAGAAGAACGACCTAAAAGGATAAAAACCATCTTCCAATGTCCGATTTGAAATAAAAGAGACGGTGCGTATGACTTATTCTAGAGACAGTCATCACAGGGTGATGAAGATGGTTTAGCTTCACTTCTGGGGAGGTCTCATGTCCTCCATCTTTATATACAGTCTGATCTTGTTCTGCCACATCAGAATGCTAATGTAGAAGCAGGACCTTAACTATCTACTATTAGCAGAACAGGCTTGAAACCACAACAGGACAACAATAATTCTATGTTTGTAAAACAACATGCTGTATTATTAACTTATTGTAAATCACACATTTACATGAAACATAAATTAATTCAAATTTAGAATAGTCCCCGATGATGTGTGCAGATATATGTTCATGGGAAAACAGCATTTTTATTTAACATTTATTTTCCCTCAGAAGGACTTAATATTTTAGCATTACATAATGTTATTGAATTTTGTAAATTATAATTTAATAGTTTCCCCAACATGGAGTGGGAAAGCAAAAATCCAGGGATTGATCGCTGCTGTTGATCTTCAGGCTGAATATTCTTGGCAAAAGAGTGGGCAATCACACAGTGAGTAAGACCCTTCATTTGCTTCTTGGCAGCTCAGATCCTGACAGAAAATCCTGTTGAGATGCTCAGCCTGCTTTAGCCTAATCAAGGAAACACAAAGGTGTGGTTGTCCATATGTTGGAGTGCACTTTCCGGATGATATGTTTGATGTGATATGAGGTGGTCAATATTCTCTCATCTTCTAGCCTCTAATCCAGTCAGAGTCTTTATCCTCTTTCAGTCTTTCAGGCTGTTTACCTGTTAAGATAAACGCCAAACAGACACAGTTTTTTGGGGGTTTTTTTAGGCAAAAAGTCTGAGAATGAACATGAAAGAATTGACTTCTGTGTCAGAATCAGAATTTAGGAAACTTTCCACTAGATTTAAAGCCTCAGAAAAGTTTAAGATGCTTGATTTTCTAATGTGCATAAATTACTGTAAAATACAGCAGCAGTGATGTATGCTGTCTTAAGTTTGTTTTTTGAGCACAGCTGCGGCTTTGTAACCACAATTTCAAGGAGAATCAGGCTTTAAACACATAAAACAAAGTATCTCCAGTAAACCTGTAGACATGTTTTTTACAGCCCTAATTCCCAAAAAGTTGAGACACTTTGCATTAACATAAAAAAAGAAAATCAGATTGTGTTAACTTCCTAAACATTTTTAGTCTTCGATTCAAGTGAAAATAAGCAAAGACAAAATGTTTGTTTATATTTTATAGTTTTATCTTCATTAACTTCATTGATTTTTATAAATATATCTTTATTCTGAAGCGGCAAGTTTCAAATATATTGGGGCAGGTGTAACAAAAGACTGTCGTGGCACGTGAAGGCTCATCCGAAAGTGATAGTATCATGTTTGGGTAGGAAAAGGGCATCCTCCAACCTTGGAAGGCAGATGGCCATCCACATTGAAGCTGGGGTCCGCTCAGAGATTTCTGACTTTTTGAATGGAGGGTTTTCCTCTCCAGTATCACAGTGTACTTGCTCAAGGATAGATAGAGATAGAGATAATTTTATTAATCCCCGAAGGGAAATTATTTTGACACAGCAGCAATATTGTTCTGGTACAGGACCAGTGGACATATAACACTATATTTAAGGTATAGAAGTATAAAATAAAATAAAATAAAAATAAAAGTACAAAATATACACAGTATTTGCAGTTTTAGGATTCTAAAAGTATGTACAGCTGTTGTGCAGAGTGCAGAGTTCAGTGCAAGTAGGAGGAGGTGGATGATTTTAGTGTCTAGTGTCTAATAACAGAGGTGTTGAAAAGTCTAATTGCACTGCGGAAGAACGACACCCTGTATTGTTCCTTGTAGCAGCGGGTTTGGATCATTCTGTTGCTAAAGCTGCTCCTCAGAATGTTCACAGTTTCATGGAGGGGGTGGGAGGTGTTGTCCATGATGGCCAGCAGTTTGGTCGACATCCTCTGCTTCACCACCTCCTCCAAGGTGGCCAACCGAGAACAGAACCTGCTTTCCTGATCAGTTTATTCAGTCTGTTGGCGTCCTTTGCCTTGATGACTGTGCCCCAGCACACCACAGCAAAGAAGATGCCGCTCGCAACAACAGACTGATGAAACATCAGGAGCATCAGGTTGCATACACTGAAGGACCTGAGCCTCCTGAGGAAGTAGAGCCATCTCAGGCCCTTCTTGTACAAAACCTCTGTGTTGATGGACCACTCGAGCTTGTTGTCCAGGTGGACTCCCAGGTACTTGTAGGTCTGGACAATTTCCACATCCGTCCCATCCCGTCTAATGCAGACAGGAGAGGGTGGGGGGCTTGTTCCTCCTGAAGTCCACCACCTTCTCTTTCATCTTCTTCACGTTCAGCTGCAGGCGGTTCTCTCCACACCAACGCACGAATCGGTCAACCAGGTTCCTGTACTCATCTTCCCGTCCATTCTCCACACACCCGACTATGGCAGTGTCTTCTGAGAATTTCTGCAGATGACATGACTCAGTACTGTCATGAAAGTCAGAAGTGTAGGTGGTGAAGAGGAAGGGGGACAGCACAGTTCCCGGGGGGGCCCTGATGTTGCAGATAAGACGTTCAGACACACATTGCTGTAATCTTACAAACTACAGTCTGCCCGTCAGGTAGTCCGTGATCCATGCAATCAAAGGAAAATCCACCTGCATGTCCTGCAGCTTTTCCTTCAGCAGCCTGGGCTGGAAGGTGTTGAAGGCTCTGGAGAAGCCAAAGAAGGTGATGCAGACAGTGGTGTTGGGTCTGTGCAGAATGTGCCTTCTGCAGCAGACAGACGATCGCATCGTCTACACCGACATGGGGCTGGTTGGCAAAGTGCAGCGGGTCCTTTGATGGGCACACCAGTGGTCTGAGATGTGCCAGGAGCAGCCTCTCCACGACCTTCATTATGTGGGAGGTCAGTGCTATGGGCCTGGAGTCGTTCAGCGCAGTCGGACGACTCGTCTTGGGCACTGGGACCAGGCAGGATGTCTTCCACAGCACTGGCACTCTCTGGATGTCCAGGCTCAGGTTGAAAAGGTGCTAAAGCACTCCACTCAGCTGGCTGGAACACGCCCTCAGCACTCGAGGGCTGATGCCGTACGGTCCGGCAGCTTTTCCCTGGTGGAGCCTCTCCAACTCTCTCCTTACCTGTCGGGCTGTGATGTGTAGTCCATTCTGGGTGTTGGAAGTGGAGGTGGGGGCTGGCGGTGATGGGGCAGTGAAGTATCTGAAGCTGAGGTTTGTGTGGGGCTGTGGGGGTTGGGGAAGAGTGACAGGGGTCGCGGGGGGCTGGAGTCAAACTTGTTGTAAAACTGGTTCAACTCGTTTGCCCTCTGTGTGTTCCCCTCGACTGCTCCTCCTCCTCCTTTCCTCTGGAAGCCGGTGATCTCCTTTATTCCACTCCAAACACCCTTGGCCTTGTTCATCCCCAGCTTCTCCTCCAGTTTCTTCCTGTAGGCGTCCTTAGTCTCTCTGACTTGTGTTTGAGTTCCCTTTGTTCCTGTTTGAGTTCTGCCTGGTCCCCCACCCTGAAAGCCCTCTTTTTCCTGTTGAGAAGAGCCTTCAGGTCACTGGTTACCCAGGGTTTGTTGTTTCGGTAACAGCGGACCACTTTAGTGGGAATGGTGTTGTCCATGCAGAACCTGATGTACTCAGAGACACAGTCCACAATGCCATCAATGTCTTCATCATGTGGTTCATTCCGAGCATTCCAGTCGGTGGTCTCCAGTGCTCCTCTCAGTGCCTCCATGGCCTCAGGAGACCACTTCCTCACTGTTCTCACTGTGACTGACTGCTGCTGAACAACAGGCTTGTATGATGGAGAGTGCAAGACGAGGTTGTGATCTGACCTGCTGAGTGGGGGCAGAGCGGTGCAACTGTATGCCTCCTTAACATTGGCATACAGCAGGTCCAAAGTCTTACTTTCTCTGGTTTTCGTTTTGTTTTGTTTTCTGCCGCTTATCCGGGTCCGGGTCGCGGGGGAAACAGCCTGAGCTGGGAGATCCAGACGCTCCTCTCCCCGGCCACTTCCACCAATGCCTCTGGAGGGACACCAAGACGTTCCCAAACCAGCCGAGAGATATAATCTCTCCAGCGTGTCCTTGGTCTGCCCCGGGGTCTCCTCCCAGGATGGGCATGCCCGAAACACCTCCCCAGGGAGACATCCAGGAGGCATCCTGACCAGATCCCCGAACCCCCTCAACTGTCTCCTCTCAACACGGAAGAGCAGCGGCTCTACTCTGAGCCTCTCCCGGATTTCCGAGCTCCTCACTCTATCTCTAAGCCTGAGCCCAGCCACCCTGCGAAGGAAGCTCATTTCGTCCGCTTGTATTTGCGATCTCATTCTTTTGGTCACTACCCAAAGCTCATGACCATAGGTGAGAGTTGGGACGTAGACTGACATTTAAATTGAAAGCTTTGCCTTCTGGCTCAGCTCTCTCTTCACCAGAACAGACCGCTTCAGCGTCTGCATCACTCCCGACGCTGCCCCAATCCGTCAATCTCCCGCTCCATTTTCTCTTCATTCGTGAACAAGACCGCGAGATACTTGAACTCCTCCACTTGGGGAAGCGACTCTCCCCCGACCTGGAGTGGGCAATCCACCCTTTTCCGGCTGAGAACCATGGCCTCAGATTTAGAAGTGCCGCAGTCACGGTGTGGATGACGTCGCACGCCGCTTCCACGTTCCCAGATGGAGGAACGTAAACAGTAATGGCGACGACGTTGGTAAATTCCCGTGGCAGATATACGGACGAAAACCAATGGCAAGAAGCTTGATGTCTGGGGTACAGACATGCTCTTTCACGGTTGTTGACGAAAAAGGCGAGACCTCCTCCTTTCTTCTTACCACTCGCAGTGGTGTCTCTGTCCGCTCGGACCGTGTGGAAGCCGGGGGGAGATATGGTGGAGTCCGGTATCAAATCGTGCAGCCATGTCTCCGTTAAACACATAATATTGGACTCCCTGTACTCACCCCGGCTCTTTGTGAGCGCCTCCAGTTTGTGCATCTTATTTGCCAGCGATCTAACATTTCCCAAGATGACTGCAGGGATACAGGGTTAAGCCACGGCGTCGCCTCCTAATCACCCCGGGGATGGACGGCTTCTCTTCGGCAGTGAGAGCCGACTGCCTCAGGGCGATCAGCTGATCCCGTGTGTAAACAATGCGGGTGGTATTGTGGCTCTGGCCCCATGTTGTGAGCGGCGACATGAGTGCCGGAAGAAACGGTGAAAAATGTTGAAGTGGAACCCGGGGTTTGTTGTATTCCAGGTACACTGTGTAGTGCAAAAAGCAAGAAGAAAAACAACACAAAAGTCACAGCAAAAATCACACTAGTGAACGGGTCACCGAGAACTGCTGCAACAGGCTGCCGCTGGCACGGCGCCATTTTAATGATGGGGAATGTTGGATCTCTTTATTGACTAAATTGATTCATAACAAAAGAGTTTGTCTCAGACTTGTTCTACATATCGTGTCATAAGGTGACTTTTGCTGTGAATTGGCGCTATATGAATAAATTTGACTTGGCTTGACATGGACATTAATGTTTAAAAAATGTAATCCATTCTAGAGCTGTCCCCAATTCAAAATGTTAAGTTTATCAAGTTGAACATTGAATATCTTGTCTGAAGATAATTTTATTCTGTTGTTGATGACATTTTAATTTTCACACTTTGTTGAATATTGTGTATGCATATTGTGGCAAAAACAAACGTTCTTTTAAAAGTAATGACGTCCTTTGCAGCCCCTACCCTTTAAAAAGCCACATTTCAGCAGTCGGTTACACTGCATTTCTGAGGGATATAAGCCTTCACTCTATTCTGTCCATCCAGCACAAGGATGTGTTGTCTATAATTCTAATACACACATCTCTCACTGAAACTCACGCACATCCACACATTCCCCAACGTAATCGGATCACCATGTTGCCCTCTGAGTCTGTCGGCGACAGTGGGGGGTGGTCGATGGATGGAGGGATAAATGATAAACTCTCTACACTTATTTAATCCTCTGCCCACAGCCATCCCATTCTGCAACATGGGAAAAGAGCTGGTTTTGAAATCTCTGACAACTAACTGATGCAAAATAAATGGACTCAGCAGTATAAAATAGTATAAAATATATCCATTCATGATTTACAGTTTGGATCTTACTGTTATGATCACAAATTACTGTCATCTCAAGTAAAACTTTACATCTATCCTTGCCTCTGCTTTGTGCATCTGAACTTCAGGGCAAGCTAGTTTGTGCTGTGAACTGCAACTCAATAAAAACACATGCAAATAGACAAAACACTCTCCACCATAATCTTGACTAATCAAGCATTTCTTAATAGTAACTGAAGCATTTCTGAACATGCTAACAACTACAACAATTCTTCATCAACTTTGCAGCAGTGTCATTAACAACTTTTATACTGCATCATTAGAATCTTTGAAAAGGTATTTTTTTCAGCATGGACCTGGCATAGTGGCATATTAACATTTGGATCATTACTGACTTCTGCGCGACAGCAGAAGCTCATAGCAGAGAGCATGAGCCAAAAGAGAAGAAAGCATCAGTGCACAATTTAAAAATAAAGATGAGTTCATGCCTTTAAAACTAAGAAAATACCATACAAAACTTAATGACATAGCACAAAATAATGTTATCTAAAGATGTAAGACACTGTCATTCAGTCAAGGCAGATGGCTGCCCACCTAGAGTCAGGGCGGTTTTTACTCACCATTGAATGTATGAGAAAGTGGGAGAATGTTGAGCCCCCGTCTAATAATAACTAAGTTAATAATACCATTAATAGTCTAATAATATGGTGATACAGTAATAAAAGAGTTTTGTCTACATGTGAAGTGCCATTAGATGAATTGTAAGTTGGCATTATGTACAATAATCTATACTTAACTTCACTGGTGTCATACCAATGATAAATACCACAGAATTATTGGCCAACCTTACGTTACTAGTGAATACAGTTTTTACTATAGGATGAGTGCACCATTTCAGTTTTCAGTCCAATGTAAGTGGTCAGAAAACAAATGAGATGGAAGTGAGCAAATGGTCAGACTGACAGATCACAGGTTAAATGGGTGTAAAATAAAACCGAAAACCGTCAAGTTGTCCCAGTCTCAGTGTTTCTGGGTGGACCCATTATTACAACACATTGTTTCTGGTCTTGACTGGGAACTTGACCCACCTACCTCCAACACGCTACAGTTTCGAAATTGTAATATAAGAGCATAGATTCTTGTCTTTCAAGAAAAGTCAATACTTACTTCAAGACTAACCCCTTCACCTTTCCAGCAGTTGGGAAACGACACATAGTGGCTTCACTTTGGTCTTAATTTACTGACAAACTGCAACCTGCACTGTATGTTTAATGCTGCTGACAACTTGCTGCTTCTTTATTCCTCCTGTGCCACTCCTCTCAGCACCACACACCTCACTGCATTAGAAACTGTCTTCTTGGTTTCATACATTCTGCAAACCGCACTAATACCTGCAGTTAATCGCTGTTCACTGTATATAGAGTATAATTTAGTGATCTCTGCAGCCTCATAATTATCTGCATCAACAATTAATGTTAGAACCTACTGTTACATTGATTTTTTTTTTGTCAATTGACGGTTTTTGTATAGTCTTTTTTTAATATGAGCACATAATGGAAATGACTTAAAATACCTTTCCCCAATACAGGTACTATATATATATACAGCACAGCGATGCGATTATTCGTTAAATGGTGTCACAGATATTACAGTAACAACAATGGAAGTTTGAAGTTGGCAAGAATAAAAGCAAAGCTGGTAGTTTTACAGCTATTTCATTTTAAATCGTTGGCGAGAGTGAGATGACCCCCTCAGTCTGCCCTAATGAAAATGAGCTGTTGTAGGAGTCTAACAAGATGAAAGGAGACAGAGAATAGGCTGTAATTAACTCAGGGTCTACACACACACACACACACAAATGGTGGGCCATTGAAAGCACCCAGGCTGCATTCAAATTGTATTGTTGAGAACTGAGAATTAGCAGAGTGGAGAAAACCTATATGGCTTTGACTTCTTGCTTCTCCTCTGCTACTGTGGCACTGTGGGATTGAAGCCGTTCGAACTCAAATCAATCAGCCAGACTTTATACACATACATAGCACCCCAAAATCATAATATCATGCCGAGGAATCAGAGCACTGGCATTGGCCATATTTGCATCTTTTTCCGGCCCATCGGCCCTCATTACCCTCTTAATGTCTGAATAATTAACACATAAGGACTTTTATTTGTGGTGTTTAACCCCAAGACCAACGGGCCGAGCACATATTCAATTTCTCAAAGTTCATTCCTCCCCCTGAACTGAACTGAAATGAGCTATGAGCTGGGTCTTTTAAAGTTCCAAATTCTCGGTCTGACAGTGAGGTCAGTTTATTTTTTCAATATTTAAAATCAACATTATCAACATATCCAAGATTTTGTTGAGAGAAAGACAAATGAGTCTTTTGCTGGATGTGTTAAGTGAAGTTCCACTGAGGCAGGATGTTCTTTTGTGGATAGATATCTTATCAGCCAGGAAACCAAGCCAAACACTCAATGTGGCCTGCAGTAAAACTCTAGGGTTGTAATGTCTGTATTTTTTAAACTAAAAGCATCAAGCGTAAATTGTAGTGTGTGTGCACATTCTCTCTTTTTCCAAGAATTTTATGTAGCTATATTAGAAAATATAATTCAAAACTTTGAACGGCAGATGTGTAAGTCAACACCTCCCCTTATAAAATGCCACCATTAACCAAAAGCCCCAAAAACATGTGTTGTGATCCCCTTTGTGATAGGGTCTTGTTCGGGGTAGTCCAATATATTCCATAATTCAAAATACAGCCGACCATTGTGAAAGCAGTGGATGGTTCTCTGTGATTATATGCTGCCGTAATTAGCCAAAATATCCAACCTTTTTTTCTCTTTTCATACAGTAGTTAATATGAATTGCGGCAATAAAAAAGAATGTTTTTAATTTGGTAAGCAAAAGAACAATAACATGGACTAACAGTAGTCTACTGGCTCCAGATTGTGGTTATTTTTCAGTTAAAGTCATCTCTACTATTTAGATTACATAATACAGTACGTACACGCACACACACACACACACACACACACACACACACACACTGTGGACCAAACTTTTAAAAATGAGAATGAAACCAGCATTTGAAGGTGAGACAAAAGAAAAGCTTATAACGTCATTATTCACAAACATTGGTGAGTGGGTTTCCTAAAAGTAGAGCAGAAAACATAAACAGTCTTAAGCGAGCCTCACTTTATTTGGTTTTCTGCCCTCCTTGGTCAGCAGAACAGATTCTAACAAGCAAGTCACGACTTTGTGTTTACAAGATTCTTCATTTAAAATCTGATGTTTGTACAGTTCATTTTAGTATATCACTGAAAAAGCTCTTCCACTGATCACAGATTCGGCATTTAATTACAGCCAAAATTTGAGTTTTACCCATCGGTTCAACCCCATCCCAACCTCAGCACCACTTACACCACCACAGAACATCCCATAATTAGCTGACGGATTAAGGTGAACCCTACAGTTTAGCAGATCACATTATAATTAGAGTATCTCTGGCGCTGCTTCGTTGAATTCGCACCCAGTAAACACGTAATGTTGAGGCTGTGGAAATGAGATGGCACACTGCCTCCGTCTGCAATTATTGTTTATTTAGAAGTATGAAACTTTGAGATGGTGTTGCAGGTAAAGGAAGTGATGATGCATCACAGTACAACAACAATATGGGATTTCATGTTTTCACTTTACAGCAATGCTAATACATGTGCAAATGCATACTTGGTAAGGTTGTTAATTGCTAATATGATCGTGTATCAATGTCATGGTTACTTGATAATGTTTTTTTGGTGGGGACATCAAGCACTGAAAGCAAATTGGCATCCAGTTCCATTATATCTGACGTAATGCAAACATTTCTGTAGCTGTTATTTTAATAACTTACATCAAAACAGTTTAGATGGATAAAAAGCACTACAGGTATAGAGAATAAAATATACATTTTTGATTTGGGGGTGTACTGGCCTGCTCATGGTGTGTTTAGACAGGAAGCAAAGCAAAAATTCTCATGCAATTTTTGTGAATTTGATGGAAAGACACATGCTTAAATGACAAGATAAATATGGAAATTTTGGGCATAGGGAAAGGAAACACAGCACAAGAATCACTGTTTTTTGATGTCTCTTAAAATTGTGTCTATTGCAGCTGCTTTGTTGATGTTTGATAATATTTTAGTGACCTTATCCCTCCGGAAATTTTGGTTTAATCATAGAAAAAGGGTAATGAGTTCAACTCGAACCCAAAGATTAATTACTCTAAACTAGAGTTGGTATTTATGATTAAGTGTTAACAAGTGTAAGCAGGTAATGATAATTACCCTCAAATGTACCTGGCTGCAGCCAAGGCGACTGTGGCACTCTGTCTCATGCTATATCAAAACATAACTAGAAAGTGTAGTGATTTCAAAGACAGACGTGATAAATATGGATTTCTACTCAATACAAGACCATAATAATAATGTCACATCTTTTCTATTTTTATTCCTAAATTTGCTCCAAAAAGCCTTTGATTTTAGGGGATTCATAATAGCATAACAGCACTGTAACAAATAAATCTCAACATAAGCTTTGCTTAACATCTCTAAATCTTTTCACTACATCTCCCAGTCAGTGGTGGAATGATATAAATATATTTACTTAAGTACTCTCCCTAAGAAATAGTTTGAAGAGCTTTGAGTTTTTTCATCTTTTTACTACTCCATATGTAAGAGGAAAACACTTTAGTTTTCTTTACACTACATTTACCTCACAGCTTTATTTATGTATATTCAACATATGAGTTATAAACTTGCATTTTAATGTTGTAGTAACATTCTTATTATCTAGATTTATTTATCTAGATTTACGATATGACAAAGATTAATAAATTCAGCTGTTCCATGGATAATCTTGACATGCTCATTGTTGGTGGTAAGTGTAATGCACTTTCATGCAGAGAAAGGAATATATGCTGTATCATGAGCATTTATTAAATAAGTTATGTAAAGGCAGAAACTAAGTAATTCATTAACACTTCTTTATTTTTTTCTAGCCATCATTTTGCCTCAAAGTCAGTTATCAATATTTAGAAGCTGACTGCTAGAGGCTGCACAGGCCATCAGCCACTATCTGAACCTCTTATCAATGCTGATCTACCTGTAGTGAAGAGCAATGAACTCACAACTTGGTATATGTAATCTACAATATTTTATAACTGATAATATATTAGTTCATCAGAAAGCATGAAATATATTCATGAATTTATTCAGAAAGCATAATGGATGTATTTTGATACACTATAAATGCACCCATAATGCAGTATGAGATGTGTTTTCATAGAGAGTGTTACTGACTGTAGTCAAGGACACCTCTACTGCCTTCCTCATCACTATGTCGTGAGTGAATTAAGACTTGAAATAGAGTAAATGGCCTCAGAGTGAAAAGTCTAGCTTCCCATCAGCACTACAATAGTTCAGCAAGCAGAAGTAATGATGAAGTTAATAGCTTGCTAAACCAGCTTTCCATAAAAACGGCTCTACCCTCTGCGGCAGCCCCCTTTTTAAAGGGTTCTGCCAGTGAAATCACACATCAATAGTTGTTGCAGCAATTAAATGCTGCATCTCCCTATTACCCTTCTTCCACTTGGTTAACGATTTTATGCCCAAACGTACAGAAATCTATATCCTGCAACCAACATACAGTCATTCATGTGTGCCAGACTTTAATTTTTAAATGAACCTGCTGTTTGGACTCAAACATGTTTTCAAAATGTGTAATAATACTAATGGTCATGACCATACTGTTTGTAAGTGATTTTATAATGTATTTGTAAAATAAATAATTTCAAAAACACTGCAGTGTTAATTCACTGTTGAATTTAGTTTTGATTTTGCAAAGCGAATCAATGTTAATATTGGGACATGTTTTATTTTATTTTTGTATATTTATTAGCAAAATGGTGATAAAATATTATATAATAATTTCAAAAGGACATTACATGTTGATTACAGGTTAAAATTTCAATGTTGATTTATTTTTTATATCCATGTTTTTTGATTTTTCTTATAGTGTTGAAACATCAACTGAAAATATTTCAACCATATTTTAACACTGAAGGGTGGTCATGTGCCAGCTGGGATACTTCTCTCATATCTGCCAGTTAAATACTTAGCTTTACCTTAGCATGAATAAGGAGAAATAGCTACATCTCAGTAGTTAACAGTTACCCTTTTTCATTGCTTAATCCATACCAAAACTGAAATGTAAAACTATTCTTGGAGTCTCTTTTGGTAGACTGGGGAGTAAGATCCAAGACAGCGTCTGTACATTGCTGTAAAACTGTAATTTTTACTCTTTATTTTTGGTACAGATTCACCAGTGAAATATCTCAGTAATTAGTAAGTGTTAGGGATTGCTGGCAGGCAGATTTTGTTGTTGACCTGTTTGTCTTTGTTTCTTCCCCAGATGTTAGGCTAAGGGACCCTGCCATAAAACATGAAAATTGCTCATTCTACACATCTAACACATTCATATCCAGTAGTGGCTGCTCCTTTAAAGACATCAATTCCTTAGATCCACAAATATTTGCAATCAATCGTATTCCTTATTTCTGAACTACACTAGAGTTCTTCCATCACTGTTTTTCGATTCTTCTTCACTCTGCAATTTCTCTTTTATGTGCCCTTAGCTGCACTAATAAGACAAAGCTCCACTGCCACAGGGTGGAAAATGACTACTGGCTAGTGTTTAGGTAGCAAAATGGTCGTCATTGTCAATACCATCAGTCTCATCAGTAGATGGAGACACTTGAGCTGAGAGATGAGAAAGGTGTATGTTCGGGCCTGTGAGGGTGAAATAAGGAAGGATTACAGCCTGTCATAGCTCATTAGGACTCATTAGATCCTCTGTGGATGGAAGAGCATCTTTTCATCTATTATCCCTCTCTTTGATCCTTTGTAACGCAAGGGGTACCAGTCCAGAAGGACACATTTTGGCACCCACTGTCATTTTGTGCCCAGTTATGGGTGCAAACCATCGTAAAGGTTGTTCCTTTAGTGTTTCGGTTAGTTCAGATACTTTTGTGATCCCTTTGTTGTAAAGCCTTGAAAAAAATTACTTTGTTATTGAACTTTGTTTTGTTAGCTTTCATCCTGTCAGTTCAAAGACTTGACTAAGTCTAAGACTTTCTAAACAAAACCAACTTTTAGCAAAGATTGATGGACCATTTAGTTTTTCAGGTGGTGGGTTTGCTTTTATTTCCTATTGCTTTTGCAATTTCTTGATGTATATGGCACAGTTAAAATCATAATTTATAATTTATGATAATTCATATATTTACAAATTCTTATATTGTGATGTATTTTTTGTTAGCTTTGGTGTATGATTCCACTGTTAACAAACTACCCCGCAGTTCCCTGAGGAGACAATGAGGCTTGCTTTTTTTTTTTTTTTTTTTTTTTCTGCCCTAAATGACCAAACACTCCAGCCGGGCTACAACACTGCAACGTACCTCCGGTTGGAGGGACACACAGAGGAGTTACAGTCTGAAAGTCCTTGTCCTCCTGGTTTTTTGGAAGTAGAAACAAGTCTGCAAGACAGAAACCAAACCTAAAAATGCTGTCTGTCTCTTGGATACATGTCTGACCTGCTCAGTGTTGCTGTCAAAATCAAAAATAGCACTCGTAAGCAATTTCAAAGGGACCACAAAGAGAGCTTTGGAGATGCAAAGAGGAAACAGCATATTTTGCTTTAATCAGTATAGAACCTTATCTTTTCTTACATTTTTAAAAGCTTATGATTTACCTCACACACTACCTCACATTGCTATTGCTGAAATGTCTTGTTTTTTGCTGAGATTAAACCTGGGCTGTTGATCATTATAGAGCAGTTGCAGTAAGTTTTGATATTTCAACAACTTGTTCTGAACAAGTAATATTTTTTTTTAAACAGTTTACAGTTTTTCTAAAATCAGTGAACAGATCTGACAGTGTAGTTACTTGAGTTATTTTGAAAACGTTATACTGTCTCAATATATGATTTGATAAGTGAAAGACAGAGTGGAGAATTACTTTTTTTCTACTAATAGTTTTATGTGTTGGTTAATGTACTCATCAGTATTAACATTTGTGTGTTGTAATTTGACATCACTTACAGTTTGTTAATTGACACTTTTAAGATGTTTGACAAGCAAATGTCAATGCAGCATATTCAAACTTTAACTTATTAACAAGTACTGTATCCCAAAAAGAAATGATGGTGCATAAACAGTCAAAGAACTTTTTCTGGAATATCCTTATGAATGTAATGTAAGTATGTTAAGAAAGTAAAATGGAGGTTTAAAAGGGAAAAAGTGACAATGAGCAGCAGGAAATAATCGTTTTTCTCTGCTCTCAGAGTGTTTGACAGCAGACTCATATTTCATGAGCAGCTACCAGGGACCGTGCTGTAGCTTGCTTGCTAAAAGTTGCAGTGAGTGTTTACCAGCTGGCAGATGAAATTTGTGGCATTTCGCTGTCACCTTATTGATCTGCCTGGTATCATGTAATTTATGCAAACTCTTCCAAGGACATGGACAGATCGATCTGAGGAGATGAGAACTGATCGCTGCTACCAAAAAGACTTGCTCACTCTTCCACTCTCACTATAGACCAGATTCCCAAAAAAATGTGATAATTTTCTAATTCTTTTTAAATATACTCAGTTGAAAACTGCATACATGTAGTTTTACTTGAACTTTATGTTACGTTGTTCTGACATGTTGATAAATTTTTGTATCAGAATTTGAGGCAGAGGTTCAGTTCTTTGTGAGACATTATTATAGGAATATACTTAATAGACACAAAAATAATTTGTATTCATTCAGGGGATGTTCATATTTTCATATGACACTACAATTTCTTTGATTAGTCAGTATGAATTACTTATGATATGAATGCCATGTTTTCACTGATGAGAACTGATGAGACCTGTTTTGAGAGTTTGACTAATGAATAGTACACAGTATATGACTTAGTATAGACTAGAGTACATGAATTATAAAGTCCTTAGATTGCTGTACATTTCACAGTTAAGACTACATGACCAGCTGGTGACAGGGGGTCACACGCTGATAGATCCTTTACCAGGAGGAACCCGTTACTAGTCTGGTCTCCAAACTATGATTAGACAGGAAAAACACAGGAAATGATGAGCCAAAGTCAAATGATTCCATGGGCAAAATTAAGAGTGGATCTCTGAAAAAAGTGAAAAAAATGCTGTTATCTGTGCTGAAAATTATAAATAAAAAGTTGAATTAATAATAATATATACTGGATTTGCGCATGTGGGCAAAAAAATGAGACATTTGTTTATGTTTTATTCCTCTTTGAATTGCAGCCTGATATACTGTCCATGGTTTTTCTCAGTCACCCCGAGTCTTTTGCTTTGATTAGCTGTAGTTGTCCCCAACTCAGTCTAAATATTTAGCCTACTAGAAATCTAGTTCGAGGTGTATCAATGGGCCTCTCAGGTTGCCTCTGTGAATACTTTGCACATAAGGATGGGTAACTGGATGGAAGATCTGGCTGAAAATTGTGTGGTGTCTTGTCATAAGCAGTCAACTTGTGTTTAGTGGAGACAACCTGATGCAAATGAGGTTTAGGTATGCTGGGGTGTTATTTTTGTCAACTGTTTAGAATTGTGGCAATTTCAGGGCAGCTGAAATCATTTTGCCCACTAGATAGTAGAGATAATATGAAATATTGAGGGAGTTGAACGGGTTTGGGTGTCTGATGCCTACATTTTGAGGTTCATTTTGGGGGAGTCCAACAGGGAGGAGACAAAGAACAAGCTTAATATTTCACCTTTCCTTCAGCTGTAGGATAGCATCATGTTCCTGCTCTTTTCATTTACCTTTCCAGAGAATTGTCACAGATTTTTTTCACATATTTGTCAACTGCAGCTAGTGAGTTGAACTAAGGTTTAGACAGGTGGAGGAAGAGATGTTGCATTTTTGAACATAATACATTTTCTTTGCTTTATTTTTGCTCCTAGCAGTTTAATCCAGGACATTTCACTTCTCATTTGTGAACATGAAAAAGTAAAGAGGAAAGAGACTTGAGACCAGAAGCACAGATTTTAAACCCTGTGGAAAAAGCCACAGTGAGCCACAACAATAATACCACTGACAAGTGAAGAGAATACCAATGATCGTCTCGTTACAGTGTTCTGGTTGGAAACTTTGGGTCTTGGCATTCATGTAGCTGTTACCACACACCTAAACACTATTGCAGACCAAGTACATCACTTAATGGCAACAGCGCTGACAAAAGCAGGACCCAACTTCCTGAAACTCCATTCAGGAATGGCTCGACGAATGGCTCAAATGACAAACAGCCCAAAGCTTTGATCTGACTTCAAAACTACCTAGACCTCAGTCCTGTTGAGCATTCTTGATATATGAGATATGTACCCCACAAGACCCAAATGATCCACTGCCAACCAGGTACCATAGGACTACCTAAGAGGTTCCCTGTCCATGTCCTGACAGGTAGGAGCAGGTTTGCTGGGATGAAATCACCTATTTCTGTTGACGAACCTTGGTCCAAAGTAAACAAAGGCTCTTTAGTGCTATCACACACTTCCATGTGCTGAATTATTGACTTGTCTTTTGAAAGAGGCAACACATCGTTTCTCACGGCAAAGAGGGAAGCTTGGAGAAGAGAATCTCATGTTTTTCATGTAGAAGTGCGAAACCCATTTCTGACTCTCTCTCTCTCCCGCTCTGCTGCCTGTGAGCAGGGTATCACTGTGCTGTCAGATTATGGCTCTCTGGATGGCTGCATGTATTTTGGGATGGATTTAAAGGTCAATCTCATGCACAACAGTTTGTTTGTGTTATTTGTATCTCTAGCAATATAAGGCATCAACCAATTTCTAATTTATAACTGCAGGATACCACTCATGCCTCAGAGCTAATAATAACAGAAACAGTGGCCATTTCCTACACATACTATATACATTTATATACCACTTTTTTTCACTTTCATGTCAGTTTTGCTCAAATGCATTGTGGTAGCATTACAGCACAGAGGTAATTTGCATGCCATGAGTTTTATTGGTTTGCCTACAGAGTGGATAGATGATGACTTCTTATTAGAAATTATGTTAAATCACAACATTGAAATTGTTTGCATATTTGTATAAATGTTGCAGTTTGTTTGCAGTAAATTCTAGGCCTACCTTAATTATAGTAACAACTGTTGCACGTAAAAAGAATTCATTAAATTTGGTTTTCATCATAAAATGTATAAGTGCTACTTTAAAAGCTATCCAAAAAAAAAAAAAAAAAAAGTGAAGTCTCTGAGCTTTGGCACCTCAACATCGATGTAAACCTTTCTTTAATCTTGTTTCTTTACTTGACTCTCACGCTCTTCTATTTCAGCTGTAGTGTCCATTTTTATCAACCACAGCGGTTCTAACACAGTCTGAGTCGTGCAGTTGGCCTCACGCCAGGTTTAATGCTGTAATAACTCTTGATTATGAACATGTCTAATCACTAATGGGTTTCTTTCTTTGCTCTGCTGCAGGTTATCTATGCACTGAACACAAAAAATGACGAGCACGAGGCAGCCATTGCCACTCTAAAGGAAGCGCATGAAGAGGAGGTGCAGCAGATTCTCTCTGAGACCCGAGAAAAGATATTACAGGTTTAAATTCTCCATCCTTTTTTTTTTTTTATCCGTAAGACACAACGTCTTACTTTTTAAAGAAGTTTTTGCCCTCTGAATAATATCTGTGCTACTTTAATGAAAAAGAGCCATGAAAGTCCATA
Organism: Mola mola; assembly: GCA_001698575.1. NCBI lineage: Eukaryota > Metazoa > Chordata > Actinopteri > Tetraodontiformes > Molidae > Mola > Mola mola. Next base: position 6,504,393 of record KV751333.1, read on the forward strand.
GTTTCCCCTGGTGGATATACAGTACAGTTTAGGATTGCATCAATGTTTTGGGTCTTAATAGTTTTTATATGGACAGCAGCTGGCTTGCAGATGTTTGGTGAAGAGAGAAAGTGTTTCCTGGGTGTAAAGGGAAATCGGTTTGAGTAAATCATGTAATCAATCACTGATTCTTGGGAGGAATAAGTAAAAACACATTGAAGTTTTACTCATGGAATGATTGACAGTTTGTTGTAACTTAGGTCAAAGTAACAGGGTCAAAGAGATGGATTGGTGGAGCAAACTTGTGTGCTCTAATTGTTTGACTGTTAATTTGAGGCATGGTTTAAATAGTCGAATCCAAGGAGTCATGTGCGTGTCAAAGGAGACAGTATCACTGTATATTTTAGTCATGTATAGCTGCTGCATTCTGTAGATTAACTACAAAATATTACCATGGCAGCTGTTCCTCTAGAGATCCCGAGTTCACATTCAGAAGGGACTCATAAATATCTAAGTACTCTGAGTATTAATTATTTACGTCTATGTGTCATCATTTCTTATGAAGCAATGTGACTAGCCTCAAACAGCTTAAAATACCGTGTATCTACAGAGTTACATGATACACATCTTTACAAAGTCATCCTGGACCAAGGTTTACTGTTTAGCCTAGAGTGAAAAATTAAGAATTGAACTAAAGAGAATCTTCTGATTCATTTTTGTAATCTTTTATTTCATTTGAGTATTATAATGGCATGAATATGGGCCAAGTGTGTAGTCTTTTTCAAGCGAGCCAGTCTATTCAAAAAATAAATTCTCATTAAAACTGTAACCTATGCTGTTTATTTGTTATTTTCTTTCTTTCTCTCTCTTTATTTTCTTTATTTCTATTCTTATTTGTCAGTGTAGCCTATTTGTTGGTCAGACACATACAAATTAAACAGAAGTTGTGAGTTTAGGTGTCATTTTAATAAAAAAACTGCTGTTTTCTTAGTATACACATGTTGATATAATTTCACTTGATCCTGTGCTTCATGCATGCTTCAGTACAAAAGTAAGATCAGTGATGAAATGGATCTGAAGAGGCGCATCCAGTCTCTGGAGGAGTCCATGGAGCTCCATGAGAGGATGAAGAGGCAGGCGCTGGCCGAGTTCGAGAGCTACCGTCAGAGGGTGGAGGACATGCAGCTTTGCACTGAGGCTCAGGTATGAATGTGTATGTGTGTGTGTGTGTGTGTGTGTGTGTGTGTGTGTGTGTGTGTGTGTGTGTGTGTGTGTGTGTATGTAAATTTGGTCCAGCATGTGGCTGCACTCACATGTGCATGTAATTGGCACTAATGTGTGTTTCTGTGCCCTGCTGTGAGGCTGAAGAGCTATTTTTTTTTTTCCATTACTATCATCACTGTGTGTCCGTCTGGGAATTAAAGTTGTAATGTGCCAGGGATGTTCACATCAGGATGAGATCTAACAGGCTTTAGTGTCAGCACTCTCTCACCTACACAGATTATTCTGTGAAGTCACCACAAATCTGACACTGCGTTATGTCTACTACAGTTAGACCATTTTTCCAAATCTGTTTGTACCATATTTTGTACCTGCAACACTACTTATCCCTACTTATTTCACCTTAAATGATAATGCCCAATGACATACTAATCATAACATCAAAGAACTGTGAGGTATGGCACTCTGTGATTGAACTCAACCTTCTTTGTTGTTCTAGGATAAGTGGCATAGTAGTACAACCCGTCTGGCAGAAATGCAATGTGCCTCCTCTTTTCTTGTCAGGACATATTGTATATGAACTAGCAGTATATAAACCAACTATCAGGTACAGAACTGGAGGATTTTAGATGAAGTGTCAGACGCCGAGTGTTAAACATCAAGTCCCTTTATTCTAGCTAGGCTCAAATTCGGGAATCACAATCAGGCAGAAATCCAAAACCACTAACCTACATTCAGAGACCAAGGTACAAACTGTAACATACACTAGGAGACATTCATGGAAGAAAAAGTTGGAACGTTGACAGGGAAACTCTCTTTAGAGTTACTCAGTCATCCAGGTCATGGTAGTCTTGGTGTTTCAGCTGAAGGCAACTGGGCTTCTTATAGTTCCTTGAAGATGTTTCACCTGTCATCCAAGAGGCTTCTTAAGTTCTAAATTTCTGCTAGGGAGTCCCCAGTATTTAAACTTCTCATTTGAGGTAGTGGGCAAAAGGTACAATGCTCCGCCCCCAATCTGTATGTCCCACATCCACACCCCCATCAGTTGGGTTGTCACTCCACCCGGTCATCGTGTGAGTTGCTGGTATCCCATGAGCCAAGGTGTGAATGGTGGCTAAGTTTCCTGGGGAGGCATTTCAAAACTGCATTTTATGTGGCAGACAGTTGATGTCTGAGGCCACCTCCTCTGTTAAGTGATGGCTGTTCCAGCTTGACATAGATGGCCTCCTTTACTCCTCTCTCAAACCATCTATCCTCCCTGTCCAGCACATGCACATTCTCATCCTCAAAGGAGTGTCCCTTCTTTAAATGTAAGTGGACTTCTGAGTCCTGTCCGGAATTGCTGGCTCTCCGGTGTTGAGCCATGCGTTTGTGGAGAAGTTGTTTGGTCTCCCGGATGTAAAAGTCTGCGCACTGTTCACTGCACTGGACTGCATAAACAACATTGTTAAGTTTGTGTCTGTGAGTTTTGTCCTTAGGGTGAACTAATTTCTGTCTCTTGAGTGTTGCAGGGTCTGAAGTGAACTGGGATGTTATGCTTAAAAGTATTCTTCTAAATTTCTCTGACACCCCTGCCACATTTGGAATGACGACTTTGTAGCGTTTGTTCGTTTCCTCCTCCTGTGTTGTCGGGGTGTTTTTCCTGGAGCCCTTAGTGGATTTGACATACGATCAGTTAGGGTATCTGGTATCCAAATACTGGGGAAATACTGGGGACTCCTTACCAGAAATTTAGAACTGAAGAAGCCTCTTGGATGAGAGGCGAAACATCTTCAAGGAACTACAAGAAGTTCAGTTGCCTTCAGCTGAAACACCAAGACGACAGGGAAACTGACAAGATGATCTGGCACAGGAGGGAAAGGGAACACATCATAAATACACTATGATGGGGAATACAATGAGACACCGGTGCAACACATTAGGGCAGGGAAGTAATCACACATGAGGAGAGAAGCTTGACAGGACTTGGGGAATAAGATACATACATATTTCATAATAAAACAGGAAATAGCATAACTAACCTAACTGAACCTAACAACAGACAATTAACACTATCGGACCTGGTATTGGGTGGTTATAAGTGGCACTCATGGAAAGAAACAACACTGAGATTAATGAATGTAACCATACGGATGTTACTGAAGACCTTGATGTAAGAAGACTGAATACCAGCAGCTGTTCATTACTCACAGCTCCCTCTGATTTCAGCCTGTATGTTTCTAACTTTATTATAATTTATTAATATTCAATTTCTATACCATAAAACACAGCAGTTATTTGAGTCCAGAGTCTTAGTGAACGAAATGCATATTTCAGACTGCACAGCCAAATTAAATCAAAGTGAATCTCTACATGTAAATCTGGCCCAGAGAGATGTTTATTATTTGCCTCCTCTTCTTCATAGGACCACCTATTAAGCCGGCTGATTGAAGCAACTGTGCTTTATCAAAAGGATACATTAAAAGAGCAGCTAATCCAAGAAGGATTCGGTCAATATCATTTCACAACAAAACAGCACGAGTCCTAAATAAATAGATAGAATTAAATAGATGGGACATTGTTTTAAAACATAAATTATAACAGAGAAGAAAATATTTAATGGCTCCATATAATAATTAAAGTCTCATGAAGACTAAAGATACCAAACTGATTTGAAAAGAAATTATTTATATACTTTTATAAGCTGAAATTGGCAAAGCTAGCCCCATCTATTTCAGCTGTTTTGGGGAATACGGCTCAGTTTTGCTGTGAAACTTCAGAAATGCTTTATGCATAAAGAAACCTCACACAACCATCTATCAGTATGGGGGTGAGCAGATAATTAATGAATGTCCTTTTATGGATGAACTATTCCTTGGGTGGTATCAGAGAGGAAGATGCTGACTAAGCTACGGTCAATCTTGGACAACGCCTCACACCCACTTCATGATGTGCTGGTCAGGCATAAGAGTACTTTCAGTGAGAGACTTATCCCACCTAAGTGCATGACTGAACGCCACAGGAAATCATTCCTGCCTGTGGCCATCAAACTGTACAACTCCTCCCTCTGAATGGCTCTTGGACCTTTTCACTCCCTCAGATCTTTCATCTATTTATACTGCAGTTCTCTTACACTGTTTATTCGCACTTTTATTTATTTTACACGGTTCACACTTAAAACTTACTGTATACTGTATACTGTATATACTCTTGTATATACTCTTTTTATTAATGTACATACTCCTTTTATATATATTTTGTTTTTCACTTCTATGCTTACAAGGAGCACCTGTAAAGTAACAATTTCCCCCGGGGATAAATAAAGTATTCTGAACTGAACTGAACTTTAATGCTATATGCTGTTCTTGAATTTAGGTACTGACTGATAGAGTGCTTGTGATTAGATGGTAGGTTTCCGTTTGGTATGTTTGATGGTTTTCAGTGGAAATTTAGAGCAAGCAGGTTGGCAGCCAGAAAGTCAAATTCCCTCAAGCCGCTACATCACCACCTGGCCAAGGGCTTTTTTAAAAAAACATTTATCCCTGGTATGAGGAGCATACAAACCCATCAATCAGTCGTCCTGTAAGCTAAGCCCTGTGTTCCTTGACAGCATACGCAGCGTGTGGTCTCCATGTCGAGGGAGGTGGAGGAGATGCGGAGGTCCTTTGAGGAGAAGTTGCGCACGTTCAGCCAGGCCCAGAACCAGTTTGAGCAGGAGAAAAAGGTTGCTCTGGAGGAGTTGAAGGCCCAGCACAGACAAGAGATCCAGGAGCTCCTCCGCAGCCACCAGAGCCAGAACGCCAACTACAGTAAAGACCAGGAGAAACTGGGACAGCTCCATAAAGCTGAGGTAACAACAATCACTACTGCAGGAAGTGGAGCAGCACTAAATCACTACAGGGAGAAAGTCATGCACAAGTTTTTTGATTGCTCCAAACATGAGCTGTCCTTCTCACATTGTGCTGGTGTGTCACAGGTGGATTCTCTGACAGAGCGGGTGGAGGAGCTCAAACAAGACAAAAAGAGGCTGGTGGAGGAGTACGAGGCGAAACTCAGCAAGGTACAGTGCTGCGGCCACAATCAGGGTAAACTGCATGAAGTAAATCTACATCTACATTTTTAAAGTCAATAAATGTATTGATAAATGCATGATGGTGGAGTCTGTCCTGCACAGCAATAGATGATGAACCTCAACAGATGTGCATCTGTTTATGCAGTGTTTTTGAATATATTGAGGAGAAAATTTTATTTATGATATTCCTTGAACGTTTGACCGCAAACCTTGAGCTTAACACGACGTTCCTTTTCTCTGAATTTTAAACCTTGTACATCAGTGAAATACTTATGAGACCTGTTGCTGTAATATTAGATATAGTCATTTAAATGAAATAAATGTTTAAAACTTTTTTAATATCTTATTGTATCTAATTGAGTATAGTAATGAGTTTACTTGACAGGATATACTGTATCTCAACTGGAATTACAGCAAAGAACATCAACAAGTGAAGGCTGTGATCTGAAGATTCAAGTACCAGCGAAAGCAGAATAGTTTAAAGTTCTGCATAGAGAAGCTATTCATTTCAATACTCCAAGTGTCACACTCCTGCGTCTGTCTGCAGGCTCAGGCCTTCTATGAGCGTGAGCTGGAGGCAATGAAGAGAACTCAGCAGCTGACCGCAGACAACTTGCTGGCATGGAAACGCACCGAGGCTGAGCTGCGGCGGGAATTTCAGACTCAGGAGGCGGCGCTCCAGAAAACCCTTGGAAAACTGAGGGCTGAGTTGGCCCGGATGACGGATGAGGCTCGGGACAACCGGGAGAAGTCCCGCAAGCTTCAGACTTCACTCACTGTCGCTGAAAACAACGTCAAGGTGAGTCTGAAGAGCTGATTTAAATAAATCATGCTCTTCTAACTAGACAAGGATGGTAGCACAGTACCAGCACTGGCTCATTTATTTAATCAAATAAAATTTATAATTGTCCATTTTCTGATGCAGATTTTATGGGCAGCCTCCAAAATTTGTCCTCTGTACTTGACAGTAAAATAGGTTTATGAAATAAAATTTTTAAAAAAGCCTGTTGAGTCTGGCCTTATACACAAAAGGCTAAGTTACAAAAAAAAAACACATGTTCAACCAACTGTCACAGTCCAGACTTAAAATTTCCTTCTGTTCATATCATTAAAAATCAGCAAGATTTAATATTCAGTACAGTATAGTTGAGGTTGTTTTGACAGCTTTATTAAGCTGAGAACAAGAAAGTCAGATGCATTTGTTGCATTTTAGCAAGCTATCTGTCATTTTTTTGTTGTCAATTATGTGCATTACAGAGACAAACAAAACAGTCCTAGTCCTTAATAATCAAGAATTTACATGATGTCCAAACGTCATGTTCCAACTCTCCTCCTCTAATAAGTTAAAATTTCCATGTAGAGTTTTTGACCACTAGTAGAACTAAGAAGTAATGCTTTGTGGAGTACCACCCCCCTTTTTTTGTTTCTACATGCATTGGCAAACATTACACGTTCCTGCATCAGTTTTGCTCATGTCTGGAATGTAACATATAATGCACCAGCCAAAGCAGCACAAGGAAAGGGGATCTAAACAATGTATAAAATAGTGGTGCTCGTACCTAATGCACTTTCATGCACAAAGTCCTTTGTGCCCCATACCTTCTCAACAGGAAAAAATAGAGAACTGTTTAGAGAACTGAGAAAGAAATTTCTTCCCAAGTAGATTTAATTTTTTAATCCTAAATTCAAAGTTCTGTATGATTTTTTCAGGAAAAGCACATGATCTCCAGCGTTGAAAATAACGTTGACGTCTGCTCCGGGGGAATTGCTTAAGTAGGTCTTTTTTGTTGTCAAGATATCCTCTGAAGTCTGTGTGAAATTTTCACTGATTGGACAGAAGACAGGAGGATGAGTTGGGAGGGGAGTGTCTCTCCTCTCCTCTCACCGTTACTGGGAATATGATCAAGGTCAACAGTGGTTGGTGTGCCTGGGGTTAATAATTTCATTACTTATCAGACCAATTAAAAGTAACCCAGATAAGAGAAGAGAAGCAGAGCAGAGAGCTTGAAAACCAGCGTCATTTGACAGCTCCTCTAGATTTGATACAAGATTGAAGAAGCAAAGATATCAAAGGCACAACGCAGTGCAGTGCTCTTCTTATTTAGTCTCTCAAACTGTATATGGTGGTTCTGTTGTATTATTGTAAAGTAATATCATTATAATCTCTCAGTAACAGCCTTAGACCATAAGTATATCCCTTAATCCTTCTGCCCCTGCTGATAATAGATAATAGATTTTAATCTAACTTTAACAACCAGTACAGATTTTTTAATCTATTCGATAGCAAGAGTAGAAGTCATATTTCATTATACCTCTTGCCTGATGTTAAAGTGGTCATTTGGCATCTATGAGGTGGCCTTTTTTCAAATTGTGTTCAAGTGTCAAGAGTGACATTTTAGTTTCACTTTGCTAATTTATTTTCACTGTGAAAATTTTAAATGTCTCTGGAAGGTACAGTTTATGTACTATATTCGACAAAATAGTAACATCAGTAATAAGAATGATTATAAGGGCCCTTTTTTAACAAGATTGCAAGGTGCCCCTAGAAATAAAATGAAATACATTACAGATAGATGATAGACAACATCAAAACCAGTGAAAACGAAAAAAGCAGAAGCAGAAAAACAAACAAGCAAAAGCATTGAACAACTACAAGTGCATCTAGGCTGTAAATTCAAGCTGCTGCCTTTAGAATTTAAAGACCATCCGCGATGAAAATCATGTTTTTTGATCTCATTAACATCTAGAAGGTGTTTTTTTTTTTGTACTGCGACACACACCATGATTAAAATAACCAGTCACTATCACGTCTGAAGATTTCTGCCTTTGTTTTACAATCCACCAATGACAGTCTCCAAAAATTGACAGCCCTTCTACATCCGAAAACCCAAAGAACCAATCCTGATGACTTGTTGGGATGGGGCTTAACATTAATAATAATGAACCTCACCATCTTGATGCATCAACTTGTAGGCGACTTTGTACAAGTAGCTCTTGTTCTTGGTCCTTGGAATCCATGTCTGGTTCAAACATGCATGACTGAAGTACTCCAATGTTTGGCTTGCCAATGGGCAGCATAGAGTAGACTACATTAAAAGTTGGAAGATGAAAGTGCAGGTAAGCTCTGCCTCGCTCCCCCGCTGATGTGGGGCACGGAGTTGAGAAAGGGTGGGGCTAAAATAGCACATTCATAGTTTTGTACAATAAGGTAAGATAAGGAAAAGGTGTGGAATTACGTCCCAGCCATTTTAAGGTGACAAAGGGATTTTCTTATTTAAAAAATGTCCAAATATGGAATATTGAAAAATAGATATTAATTTTTGATTGTTAATTCGATGACTAGCGCAGGACTTTAAAAGGTATTTAAACTTCGTTATTGGAGCTACCTAACCTGAGGCCCTAGAGGTCTATGGTCTGGGGGGCATCAGCTGCAAAGTCCTGGTGCCCATTCATCCTTTGGCTAGCTTTTAGCCCAACCAGTAGCATCATATTAAAGAACATCAGATTACAACCTGGTACATATGGGATCTGGATCTCAGTAGGTAAATAGTTAGGTAACAGACCAAAAAGAGTTTTAAAAGTGCTAATTAAAAACAATTCTAAAATTGACTGTTAGGCTCTAAAGTGCATCTAAAAGCAGATTTATGTATTTGTTTTGTCTTTAAGATAGAATAATAGATCATCAAGTTTTTGAGCCCTTTTAGGGCTTTCAGCTACGTCCAATATGGATGATATAGAGAAGTGAGGCTCTGTGTGTATGTGACAGACTGTGTGCGTATGTGTGTTAGTGTTTTACTATGATAAAGGACGAAGAGGTAATATTGACTAAATAACCCTAACCATATAAGCTTATTTTAGCACAGATAAATTAACAAAGATGCAATTAATTAAACCACTTGACTAGTTTTTGCCTTCCAGCCTCAGACACACTCACACAAACATGCACTTGTACACATTAATTATGAGCACCTGAAATGTCAAAACATTATGGGGGTAAAACCCAGATGCAGAGTGGGTGCAACGTTTAAACTCAAAAAGCACAAGACTTACAGGTTGTACAAGCAGGCAAGAGTCATACCCAGGAAAGCAGTCCGAAACAGGCAAACAAAACCAAAGGGCACAAGCAGATATTCAAAATCCAATAAACTGCCAAGGTCTAGGAACCAAAACCAGAGGAACACATAAAGATGCTAGAATGAAGGCAGACAACGGCTAGCCATGAGGATAATACAAAAACCTAAATACATGGACATAAATAACAACAAGTGAAACTAATGAGGAAAATCGAAGAAGGAAGGAACTGAAGAGCAAGACAAGAGGAGCTAGATAATTAAAAAGGAAATACTGAAGTGAATCCATGAACATGGCATCACAGCTGAAACTAATTGCAGACACTTGAAATATCCTGCTACTGTAATAGTTACTAAGAACTGCAAAGCCCATTCTAAAAAAATATATAGCATTGGTATGTTTTTTTTTTTTGTCTTTGTTATAATGCCAGACTCTTTAACTGTTTGCAAAAGTGAAGATCGAATGAAATACACTCACTTTTGCAAAATGCATTCATTAAACAAACTCACAACTTTTCATTTGTGAGTAAATATCCTTAAAGGAATGCTCAATATTATAACCATCGTGGTGATAATACAGGTAATAAATTTAATGAAAACCCTAACTCAATCTAATTCTAATATCAATCTCTAAAATTATCCTCACTCTTGGTATTTATGCTCAAACCTCGCATAGACAGAAACAAGATCGCTGTCCTCTTGCTTTATGACTTCATCATAACCTTTACCATGACAATGACATGTGTGAACTTTAACGCTAAAATCAAGTACTGACCCGCTAATAGCCCTGTCAAGCAGTCACAACATGAGAATTAAGATAATCCTCACTTTCTGATAAAATGGAAACCCAAAATGATCCCTGGAAAGATTTTGAAGATTGACACGCACACACACACACACACACACTTCACATTTTATTTGTGTGTGACTCCTTGGTGGCTATTATCATACTGAGGTTTCTTTGTCTTAGCTGTGGCAGCGGTAATTAATTTTGAGACGGGCTGTTTGATGGGATTGAAAGATGTGAAATTGCCTCTCATGAGTTTGTGCAAGTGTGTATGTGTGCATGAACATCAGTTCCCACCCTGAAGTCTTCTTCTTATTAATTGAGCAGGAGACAGCATTTACATTCTTGATGTTCTGCGTTACAATACTGCCACCAATAAGCTTCATTCCAAAAGTTTGACAAACGAGCTGCAGTAGTCCAACATACTTATGTTTGTACAAAACATGCAATTACCATGTAATTCTAACATGAACATAAAAAGTACCAGTTGCTTTGAGTGAAATGTAGCATCTTATCAAGAGCATGTAAATGCAGGGTGTACCCCAGTAACTATTTTCATTTTCACACCACTATGAATAGTACCTAAGCTTCTAAAAACAAAAGGAAAGATATCATGCTGAAAAAATTACTTTGGTAAAAGTGAGAGTGAACTATATGACTACTTGAGTAAAAGTCTTAACGTCTCTGATATTAAATGTAGTTTTCTGACAATAAATGTAATTAAGTAAATATATCACCCAGGCCAGTTATCCAATCCAAAGTCCAATATTCAATATTTTTTCTGATTATCAGAATCATTTTTTTTTTATGTGACTGTAAATAGATTTATTTAACATTTAAATTGCTTTTACATTTCCATGTTTCAAAGATGCATGCACTCTCTACTTTAAAAATGACCAATCGAAATGCATTTATTAGAAATGTGAATGTATTTTCATGAACAGTAAAATCTTTAAGGTTTTAGGTCTGAATTAGAACAGCGACAGTATGGGCTTGCACTAGCTAATAAAGAACAATTACATTGGTAAAAACTGATAGTGCAGCAATTATCTATTACAATCATATCATGTTATTAATTTATCTAAATATATGGTTTTAAAGTGGTGCAGTGGTTAGCACTGTCGCCTCGCAGCAAGAAGGTCCTGGGTTCGATTTTGAGTCAGGGCTTTTCTGTGTGGCGTTTGCATGTTCTCCCTGTGCCTGCGCGGGTTCTCTCCGGGTACTCCGGCTTCCTCCCACAGTCCAAAAACATGCAAACTTGGGGTTAGGTTAATTGGTCAGTCTAAATTGCCAGTAGGTGTGAATGGTTTGTCTCTATATTTCAGCCCTGTGATGAACTGGCGACTTGTCCAGGGTGTCCCCCGCCTTCGCCCAAACAATGCTTATTTTTGTTTTATCAGCTACCAGCTTCTCTATCACTGAAAACAGCTGCCTGCTGGGACCCAAAACAATGCTTTAAACCAATGTTAGACCATTAAACCATTTAATATTTAAGCAATCACAATGACATGACAATCGGACAACTGAGGGCAGACAAGAGGAGTTGAAGACTTGTGTGATAATTCATCACAGTGAGGAGCATGTCCATTTGCTTCCATTAAATAGTCTACTTTTCATTGTCTAGGTGATGCTGCTTTTGACAATCAGGTACGTGTAACTGTCTGTGTTAACAGATATTTGTGTGTTGAATTAATTTCCTCAGGACTTAACCAAGCAGTTGGACGAGGTGACAAAGAACTCAGAAATAGTGGAGATCCGTCAGAAGGAGGCTGAGTGTGAACTAGAGGCCGCCAGAGACCGAGTTCAGCAGCAAGCAACTGAAATACTACTCAAAGCCAGTAAGGCTCTTCTCTCTTTTCCTCACCTTTAGACTAGTATTTATACTGTTAGCAAACACGGGCACCCAGAAGACATGTCCTGGCTTTGTTCCGCAAACTAACCCTAACCCTAACCCACTGCTGTATATCCAAGCTAACGTCATTCCGGGCCCCTCATAGGCAAAGAAAATCCTTCTCTCATAAATTATTTCCAGTTTAATATGCGTGTGTTTGTGTGCACTCATCTCGCATGTTAGAATGAAATTTAATATCTCGCGATGTCTTTCTGTCAGCACTTTATGAAACAACATTGCATGAACATTAGTGTCTGAAATGTGTGAGCAAAATCAGCTTCTTGTTGCAGGATTATGCTCGGCCCATTAGCCCTATATGAGACCCTTGTCCTGAATGAGAACATTTTATCAGTTTTCACTGGAGCTGCTCGCATGTGAGCGAGACAAGTATTATCCAGGTCATGGGTGCATCTTTTCCAGTCACATTTGCCACTGAGTGAACATCATAGCTCGTCATTTATTTATATTGTAAGCGAACCAGAGGTTGTGTTGGTAGCATACAAACCAACTCATTGTGTTAACAAAACCAAGGAGCTGATATTTGACTTCAGGAAAAAGGATTGTAGACCCCTGGAGCAGCAATGAAGTTGAGGTGGAGCATGTGTGGCATGCCAAACAAAGCTCAGAAACAAACTTTAAAAAAAACCTGGGAAAATTCTTTTTCCAAGTTCTTGTTTACTTGAGGAGCAGTAAAGTGTTCTGACTCGAAACCTCACAAAAGAGGTTCATGCACAACCCACAAGAGGCAGGCTCCACAGCGAGTTAACAACATTGGTACACATCTATTGATACCAAGGAGGCCAAATGATATTTAAAGACGCCCTAGCAGCTGCCTGTTTATCCTGCGGCCATCTGGCCAAAGTTGTATCTGCTGCTGTACCACCGGACTACAGAGCATCTTTTCCCCCAAGGCTATGAGACTCCTAAACTCAACTGTTTTCCTCACATTTGGCATGACAATACTGGAGACAAAAAACCTGATACACTTAGACACTCTTTTAAGGTAAAGAGACATAAAACTTCAGCAAACATAACAGATATCAGTTGTCCATTCATTAAAGCAAACCAAAAACAATGTGTGTATCAAGTGTTTTTAGTAGTGAAAAATTGTAGCTCTTAAACCATAAAATTGTCCTTGAAACAGCAATATTAGCAAAAAAGCTTCTGATTCAATGTTAAAATTTCCTCAGACATTCATTGAAAGTCTAGTTCTAAGTAACAGTGAAATATAGATGAGCTGATACCACTTTTCTACACATGTTGTTTTCTAAGCAAGAAGCCTCCAAGAATATCAATGTGCACATGATATCACTTTACTATTTGCATACGTCTCACATGCGTTGGCACTGTCCTGTCACAGGTCAGATAAGCAGCCTGCAAGCCACTCAGATGACCCAGGAAGCTGCCATAAGGGACCTGGACAATGAGCGGAACCGGCTGAAAGACAAAGTGCTGAGGATGGAAGAGGAGAGAGAGTCTCTGCAGAGCCAGTGCCAGGCCCTGGACGAGAGACAGAAACAACAGCTCCTGTCCCTCGAGAAGGTCTGTGGAGTTACATTCACTTCCAACTGGAATAATACTGTTGTGAATAATCGATGGGCCACAAGTTAGTGAATTTGAATAAAAACCCAAAACAAAACATGGGGCTCATGTGTTGGGGAACGGTGGACAATTAAAGAAAAAAATATGTGAACTTAAGTTTCAAAGATAACAGAAGCAATTGCTAAAGTCATCTTAAATCCTAATTGCTTTTGCCAAGCGGTAATTTATGATTGTTTATGGTTTTGTTTGTTTGTTAGTTAAACAGTAGGACTGTTGTTTGCAACCTACTGTCAATGGTTTTTGATAAATCATTATAATTGTTTTTCTGTGAATTCATTTTGGCAATGGGTTGAACTGATTAAATTTTGACATATGGGCCAATGGTCTACTTCAGGAAAAAATTCCCCTAATTCCCATTTTTTAACACTGGACAAACTCTAACATTTATGTGTGTGTGTAGTGTAAAAACCACTATATCTCAAGATGCTGTGGGAAGAATTCCTCCAAAAATGTTAACTTCTCCAACGGTTATAGTTTTATTTGCCTCCCTGTTAAAATACAGTGTTTCAGTGTATGTCAATGTTTAAGTTGCACTGACATTTGTTACGATTATAATAAATTTATGGCAGGATTAATCCTGTACTCGTTTTAATAAATTAGTAGTACAGTTCTGTAAAACACAATTTGTATTGTAATTTTGGTTGTTTTTTTATCGCAAGACAAATGTCTCTGTAATACCAACAACCCAAGATTATCATATTTTAAATGAGTTAGGATAGTATTTCATTAAAAAAGTTTCAGGAATACCGCTAGTGTTCCTTGCATTGTGCTTATTCTTCCTTAATTCCTCCCCATGCATTTTTGAGCATTGTAATTTCAGAATCAGGGAAGCATGTTTGTCAAATTAAAGATGAAGAGAGGTTTGTATTCTCCATCTCTCCCCTGTGATTTTAGCTTCAATGTAATCGGGCGCGCTTTCTCAGAAACTCCTCAGTAATCCCCAGTAAACACAGAAATAAAAGACAATTTGTCGGTGCTTTAGTAGTAGTTTGAATAGTTTTTTTGCCATAAATTGAGTGGGATTTTTTTTTTTTTAAATTTATTTTAGTTCTGCAACACTGACATTTCTGGTCTCCCCAGGGTCGCGTCTTTATAGTTGTGAGAGGACAATTTAACTTGACTATTACTGAAATATTTCAGGAGGTCCTACGAAGAATATTAATGCATATAGCTTCTCATGATGTACTCTCAGTCATTCTGTTGCAAATTAGTTTCTACAGATTAGGAGGAAAAGAAATGTCACACATGCGACAGTTTTTTTATGCCTTAAAAGGTGGATCATCAAACATTAAAAAACAAAAAAAAGTTGTGTTGCTCTTTTTAAAAACCAAGAAGCTTAAAGGTCAGATGATTTAAGAGAAGAGCGTAGTCAGCAAACCAACCATAGCCTGTAAATGTCAAGTGTTGCTGCTTGATGTGTGTTTTCCCATGCCTTTATCTCTGACATTTGTGCAGTGTAATCCTCTGGGAGATGGGAGACTTCTCCCACTGAGCGAAGCTGCTGTGAATCTGAATGTCGGCGTATTATTAAAGTAGTAGTATAAATAAAGTAGTGTTTTTTGAATCAGTTGTATTTTAAATTGAGCAAAAGTAGAAAAATGGAAGGTTTCAGACATGTTAGTGGTCTGGTTTAGCTATAAAAATGGGATACTACTGTTCTCATTTATTACTGCTATATTTTCTTTATTTTTTTCCTTACATTTGCTTTTTTTTTTTTAAATTGCGCAACAAAAGGACAAATTAAACTGGCTGTGTTTTGTTCATATCCTGTCATTGGTTTCATGTTGTTTTCCGCCTTAGGTTATGATGACAAAGCAGTCATGCTCTGTTCGACTGTTTTGATGGCTGTTTCTTTTCCAAAACAACCCTTGGTTTACAGCAATTACTGCACACCAATATGACTGCATGCAGGGTGGAAAATTAAAGCTTTTTTAATGTTGTTGTCAATGTGTGATACATCTCATATTCTGCCAGATGCTGGCTTGTTTTGAAGTGACAGTTAAAAGTTAAATTAGACATTTTATATATTTTGAACAGGCTATACAGTATCTGTAATCTTTTCAAGTGTGTCGGCACTGATGGAACACTGCATCCTTAAATGGCAGAGTGGGTTAGTGTGTCATTCCAGTACAATGATATAAGCATCTTATTGAGTGTATGATAAAGTGTGAGACAAAAGCAACATTTATAAGACTGTGTTAGATATTTCCTAAAAAATGTGTGACATTTAGACCGAATCTGGATTTAGAAAATTGCTTGGTTGCACTTGTGATAAAGCTCCAGGGATGGTTACATTTGATAAGCACCAACAATAATAAATCTGTCATCTCCCTTCTCTCTTCCTCTCTCTCTTCTTAAAACTTAATTTACAACACCTTCAGCTAGCTGCTCCTCAGTTTTTGCTGTGGTTGACACTATTAGAGGGTCATTTTGGCTAGTGCTATTTAATGTCACTCTAGATGAGTGACTTAGCTATTAAATTAAATATGGCTGTTGTTTGGATGAATCATTCACTACAAGCTAGCACTTGTAGTTGTACTCTGTTGTAATCACAACAGTATTCTTACAATGAATCTTTTTTTGCAAATCTTATGAATTATTTTAACTTACCATGTTAATACTTTTGAGCTATACTCTCGCAAAATATTTGTAAAAGTTATGTCAAATTAATTAGACTATACAGTATATGGTGCAGTGTTGCAATGTTTCCCAGATTTAATTTTTTGTAAAGTGTTGGCTTGGACTATTTTGACACATACCCAATTGTAAAGGAGCAATTTGTAATATTTAACTATAAATTTTGCTTAATTATTCAAGAAATAGACTAACATCATCAACATCAGGGTCAAAGACTTCGATATTAAGTATTGCAGAGATGTTTTCTGAAGTTCAGTCAGGAAGGCCGTTTGCAGTAAGTTATATTTGCCAGTATGGCAATGTTCCAGGAGCCCCCTGCCTTTCCATGCGCCAAAATGGAAGTGCTACAAATACTGCCTGGGGTAGAGAACAAAGCAGGCACCAGTGACAACACAGATTACATTGATTAAGTCAAATACAATTTAATATGGCGCAAGCTGCTCCAGTCTCAGTCTGCTGTGTCCAGTCATACCCCGGAGTCATTGTTCTTATCACCGCCATGATGTTGTCAAACTGGCCTCCACAAGTCTCAAAGGCTGGGTCCATTCCTAGTTCAGAGTTCTGCTGTGTTCAGAATGCAGAGGCCAGCTAACCTTAGCTCTAATAGAATCTCATCTCAGTAGACATGAGTTTTTCAGGTCACTTTACATTCTTCTCTACTGCTTGTAAATGACAGCTCAAGTCATGGATAGGTTGATTATTGTAACTATGTGATTTTCTTTGGCAATGTTTGCCATGTCAATGTTAAAAAAGCATGCTCCCCTGATGCAACCAAAGAAAGTGGCCTAAAGATTAAATGGTAAATGTCCTGTATTTATATACCACTTAACTAGTCATTGTTGACCACTCCAAGTGCTTTTACACTACAGGTTTTGCATTCACCCATTCACACACGGGTGGCAGCGACTACCTTGCAGTATGCTCCCTGCTCATCAGGAGCGTTAACCATTCACACACTCATTCACTGATGATGCAGCATCAGGATCAATTTGGGGTTCAAGGACAGTTTGACATGTTAACTGCAGGCTCTGGAATTGAACAAGGAACCTTCCAATAACTGGACGACTGCTCTACCATCTGAGCCACATTTGTTAAACAACAGGTTATTTGTTTTGTTTCAGTTTCCCCAGGAAAATCACTGTGACCTAAACATTAATTGAGTAAAGCGTTGACTGGCACTGATTGTCGCTGAGTCCCAATGACAATCAAAATGCACTCTGCTTGGTTTAAAGGGCATTTCCTGTCTACCGGTGTGTCTGATACAATACGGAAATCTCAAACTTAAATTACCAGGACTTGCCTCCTATGCACCGTATAAGCCACAACTTTCACAGCCCTTAATTACAGAAAACATAACGCATTAAAAAAATTATGCATGTTTTTAACACGTTAATTTAATGTTTCTCAGTGCATGAGATCCAGGCATACAGATTATACTTACGCAAAATGTGACGTCAAAGCCATGATAAGCATGATGGACAGGAAAGATGAGACTGCACTTGTGGAAGAGAATTTTAAATATAAAAAACTTCCAGTTGGAAGTACAAACAAACTGGGAATTTACGAGCTCAACAAAAAGACAATGTGGGAAAAAATCCAGCAGCTGTATGAGGTCGAAAAGTAAAACAGGGTGTGGCTCTGACTGGGGATCACTGAACCTCTGTTAGTAACAACAATTACTTCAGTGTGACAGCTCATATTATAGATGATGACTGGAAACTCCAATCATTTGCTTTGAGTGTGCAGAAGACCACCTCTAGGCACTTTGGAGATGTCTGCGTAGATGACTGAAGTGGGATTATTTTCATGTATATGGCATGACTCACTAACTAAAATCTGGGAAAGTCAACATTTATAGCCTCTTAGTCTGTTGCAACAAAGATTTTTGCTCAGTCTGGTTCGTCATAGAGGATGTTTGAAAAATGGGAGCAATTGAAGTCAATCAATACTTTGTCATTTTTCTATGGTCAGAATTTCCACTGTTCTGGAACAAACTATGTTTGCTCTGTGTTTTGTGTTTTGCACTCATCTGTTGGTCTGTTGAGTAGGCTGATGGAAAATAAACAAAATTTTGATGTTTAAGCTTATGTATATTGATTTACTCATCTACCAAATTTACAAAACAAATTTGTTACTTCTTGTGTCAAATATTGAAATGTGATTAATTTCGATTAATTAATTACCCTGTAATTCATTCAAAAAACCTTTTAATTGAGTCCCGCCACTAATATATTTATATATAGTATATACACAGAATATATGCTAAATGCTGTCAATTTTTCACTTACTTGTAGGGCTGGGCAATATGATGATATATATTATGGGATGTGAGGAAATCTCTATTAATTGGTATTTTCCTCTGTTATTCAAAGTGGCTGGTGTGACCTGACTCACGGCAGCTTTTTACATCATTTGGCTCCTGCTTCACGTTTGGTTAAGAGAATCTGGAGTATCAACAAACAGACATGGAGGAGCTATACACACACAATCCCCTGCAACAAAACTAGCAGCTTTAATTTCCTTAATGCATATTATGGAGAAAAATGATCTTTTTTACAGGAGGAAGATAAGACATTGACAAGCTAAAAATAGGTCAGTGATAACAAACACTGTGATAAAAAGTACATTTTCATTAGGAAGACGAGACTAAGGGACAGTCAGAATGAGAATATTCTTCCTGTCTACTCTGTCTGTTAGAATGTGAACAATAATTGCAGACTGAATGTCAGTGTTAGCGTTTTCCTGCTCTGTGTCTGTGTAGGAACAGTGCTCACTCTCGCTCTACCACACATGTTATACGTATCACTGCGACGAGGTGAAGAAAAAAATGTACCTAAGGGAGGTTCTGTCACACGCAGGTGGGGGCATCAACACTGTCAAAGATTTCAACCTGTAGAGAGCAGTCACTGCATATTTAGAACACAACATGCTGACTTTAAAGTCTTTACATAAACACCCAATTACATTTTTTCAGACAAAAAGGGGTGGTTTGGGCTTTAGATATTCTTTAATCCACAGGACTATCAAAATAATAAATTTAAAAATGTGTATGTATTTTTTGCAGATGTTATTTCTTGACATTTACAGAAAACATACTATATTGTAATATATTGTATATCTTTATTGAGCTATGAACTGATCCATATCGTGATATAGGATTCTGTTCTTATTGTCTATCTCTACACTTTTGGAAATATTCATTTGCGCGGGAGCATCTCTGTAGGCCTTCCTCAGTGTGCCTTTCTAACACACCACAGGGACAGTACACTTCTTCAAAATTTTGCCCAAAATCTCTGAAGCCAAAGAAAGCACAGGTGGGAGGAAGGGAGGAGACAGATGTGAGGGAAGAAATGAGAGACGAATTCAGTATGCATATATTGTCTCTTTCAGCTCTTGCTACTGGACCTAAAAAAATTTCTAGGAGACACACTGTCTTTAGCTTATCATTCTAGATTTTCCAATTTTCATCTATTTTCAGTTCAAAACTTATGATGAATCTCTCCTCTGACTTAGCTGCTCCTTCTCTTTCTGAACCACATACAAATCATTAGCAAATCACAAATTATACAAGTTTAACTTGGTTTTGTCAGCCTGGATTGATAAATCTGCGTGTTCAAATAATGCATTAGATTGTGGAATATCCGATACCTTAGCATGCCAGGCTAGCAAGCTGTATGTCTACATTAGTATTTCGGCATTACTTTCATTGCACAGAGATAGGATAATTACACTATTTTGTGAGGTTACTGATTATTTTAGAAACACATAGCCTTGTTTTATTGTTTTAGATTTTAGGTTAATGTTACCTGTCATAATGTTTCATGTGATAAATGCATTTTTTAGTTTCTTGAATTGAAATGATTCATACATTTGTGAAATATGAACAGTAGAACAAAGGCCCAACCACTTAGTTGTAGCTTGCTGATTCAACAGAACTAAGCAGAGAGGGCACATTAATGTTGTTTTAGCTGCCCTCCCCTGTTTTTATGTGACCTTTAGAACTGTAAAATTGATTTGTCCTTATGTAAAAATCCCATAATGGGAAAGGACCAAGATACATTCATAATTCTCTTGTTAACTTTCCAAAACAATGTGATCATCTGTTGCTTTTTTATATTCCTAGAAACAGCCAGAAAAACGAACTTTGTGATGCAACTTTTCTATTACAGTCCAAAGTTATGAAATATTCTGTACAGGCAGGGAAGCTTCCCTAATATTTTTAGAGAACTCTAAAAACGTAGCTCTCCCCTTTAGCTTATTTTTGTTTTATTCATCAGCTTCAGTCAGGTCACTGGGTTGTAAACCCAGTTTTTAACCAATTTTGTTTTTATTGTCTTCATTGTTTTTACTTTTGCTCTTGCTTTGTAAAAATGATTGGCATTCTATTATGTTTAAATGTATATTTTGTAGTACAAGAATAAAATTCTAACTTTCTTGGTGAGGATGCTCACTACCCGTAACCCTAGCTAGCTAACTTCAGCTGATACAAAATCTGCTCATTATTTCAAATATCAGATTTGACAGATTTGACAAATTTTTCTGTCTGTACCATTGTCAGGACTCATCAAAAGGTCAGTTTTTTGCATCTTTCACGGCTGATCATGATGGCAACATCTGACAAACACCAAATAGAATCACAATAGTAATTTATGGTTTATATTACAGACTGATTATAACTTCATAATCAACCACCACATGGAATCAGCAAAGCAATCCTCTTCTCAGCTTGTTGGGTTTGGGAGCTTTCAGAATGACAAATATGAACGTGAAGCAACCCACAGAGGAAATTTCAGAAACAGACAGACTGAATTTCCTGGCTGACACTTAGTAAACATTTGCAATATGGCTGAATAATACAGCATATGATGAGATTGTCAACCCAGTCACTTGTGTTTATATGTGTGTGTGTGCGTGTATATTTATCTGTCTTTTATTGTTGGCAGACCCTGCGCGAGGAGAAGGCGGCCCACGAGAAGGACATGAGCCAGGCGCAAGCTCAATGCGAAGAGGAGGCCAACCAAATGAAGGACAGCCAGGCTCGAGCTTTGGAGGAACTCGCCAAGAAGCACAGATTGACCCTGGAGAATGTTCTCAACAACGCTGAAAAGGACAAGAGCTGCATGCTGACTGTGAGTATATACACACACACACACACAAACGTCTGTGCGAGGACTAATTTATAAAGATGATGGATCAGTACCATCAATCTCCATCCATGTAATAGAAGCTCCTCTTCACAAAATTTCTGATGTTAATGCTTATTTTGAACCCCACTTCACCCTGAAACATCTGTCACATGCAGTCAAAAGAGGACAAGATAACATTATGTCTGACAGAGGGTGCATCAGATGGTGAATTCTTCCGGGGAAAGGGTAGAGAAATTCATTAGATTCATTTTCAGATTTGTACATCTTGTGTGAACAGCTTTTATTGCTTAAAGCCAGAGGAAAATGAACAGCTGTCAGTTTTAATTGATTTTGCACCATCAAACTCGGGGCTCAACTCGCACCATTAACATGGTGTCCTTTCCCCAATTTGGTAATATCACTCTATTTATGAAAGTATAAAGTTCAGTATCAGTTAATATTGTGCAACTATGTTAATAATACATTTTCATGGATTGCGACTAATTGCTTTAAATTTAAAAAAGATGCAACGCAAAACAAAAGTCTTTCCTAATTACTGTTAACTACATCTTTACCAGCTGTAACATATGCTCTTTATACATTTTATAGGTAATTCTTCTATAGTTTTCTTTTAATGAGCATTCATTTGAACTGCTGTATCTGAAAGCCAACATTCAGTCTATTGTTAGTTCTGTTTTTAGTCTCCACTAGCCCCTTAAACAACTATACTTCACCAGCTTGTCGTTAACTTTCCTTGCTATTAGGTGTTAGCTTAGTCCATCCGAACTTTTCTTCCTAAATGGCTGAAAATGGAGATTGATAAGAGTAGTAAGGCTAATTTAAAATACTCCACAGAGCTGAGAGGAACTGCAGAGATTAATGCACTTGTTTTCCACATGATGTAATGAGTTTATGATAGTTGGACCCTCGATAGGGGTCTGATGATATCAACCCTCTGAAGAATATATTGCACATTTACTGGAATGCATCAGTGTCATACTGTATATAGTATATTAAAAAAAAACATTATAATTTCAAAATTTCCACTGATCTTGTCACCCTACACTCGACCACTTCAAAACCCCAATTTAAATCCAGCCGATTTCATTAGCTAATATAAAAGTGAGCAGTGTGCTATCGAGGAGTGACTCAGCCAGAATACAAGCTGTCAGCTCTCTCTGCAATCTAGATTTGGACGTGTCACACCACTTCAGACTGCTGATGTTATACACTGTTAATGAGCAAGTGGCGATTATGAATGACAGATAACTTGTGATGTAGCATGTGTTCAAATCTGATCAACATACCACTTACTACAGTTATATGACTGTATTTCTGTGTTTGGATGTTTCTAAAAGTGTGTATTCAAGCCCACATAATGACGAATAATCTTCTTGTTCTTCTGGACTGCTCATGAAGTTGTTTGAAGAGGAGACAGTAGTATTTATGTACACATTCAACTGGGTTTGGAATTAAAAATGGTAACTGTCTGTTCGCAAAGTTTCTGACTTCTAAACTGTGCCATCTGTTACAAAAGCAGGAAAGAAGTCAGCAGCTCTTTTTGCCATGAGAACTGTAAATTTGAAGAGTCTTCAAAAGAATAAACTGATTTTTGAGCTGGGGATTAAATTAATTTTACAGAGAAATACAGAGGAGGTGATGTTCTTTTATTAAACACCTTAGTTTTCTTTTGCTTGTCTCTATATATAGAACCTCTGTCCCAAAGTTTTCATTTGACTGAAAAAGTTGACAAGAAAAGTTTTCTCTCTCACGCAGAATCACCTGGATTCTGGGAATATGAGGGAAAAAAACGCATTTTATCAGCTATTAGTGTTGCTATAACAGAAACTGGAAAGCTGTGTACATAAAAAGTCTATTCATTGTTATCATTAAGCACAGCAACCATACTGTTAGTTTACTATAGAAAACTCGTTTCTAGAGATGTTACTTTACTTTCATTCAGTTCAACTTGCTCAGCCTCACAAAATTTATGATGTGATACCTAATTCCTGTGATGCATAATTCCAGATTAACTAATGAAGTTTTGTTAGAAAAAATCTGAACAAATTAGTGTTTCTTATTATTTCTTTATAAAATTTAATATTTTCAGTTGTGTGGGTTATAAACTTATCAAAAAAATGCAAATAATGCACATCTCCTTTTCTTTGTAAACAAGGAAATAAAAGTATCTTCCGTCTTAAAGACAAACGAAGGTCCTGCCTGTTATTTTAACTTGGAATAAAACATTTTTATAAGGAATATCAGCAGAGTACATTTTCAGGCAGATACTGAAACATTCGCACTCACGCTTCTGGGGCAATAAATCCACTTGCTCATCAACAAGCTCACAGTAAATTATTACATTCCTAATTCTGTTTAAAAGTTTAAAAGTTAGAGGAGTCAGTCTGAGAGGCTGTTTAAAAGTTACCTGTGGGGACAGTTTCAAAAATCAGCTGATATTTTTCCAGGCAGTATTTAGATTTAATGACTGCACTTACAGGGTATATTGCACATAAATAAAATGCAACTTTGGAGATAGCATTTCCAGTTCAACAATTCCCTTATGGAATCGATAACTGATCATATATTTTACTGCAAAAAGAGCAGTAATATCAAGAACCCAAACTTTTTCTCTTCCAAATACTGATCAATTCATCATGGCGGGTCTGAACTAATTTAATGCTTGAAGAAGTTGGACCTGTGAAGCTTTTATCAGCACACTAGGTATTAAATATAACAAAATAGAGTTTAAGGCCTGAAGGTATGAAAAGAAAATGTAATCCCGAAATTTTTTATTTCATGATGTTAAAGATACATGTCTGTATGCTCCGATATCTTGTCAATAAGAACAAAATCTGCCAATATTTTCAAAAAGCTATGAGTCAGTGAACAAGCAGCCCTTTAAACATACTGATGAAATTGTTTGATTTGCAATCTCTGCACAGCGTGATATAAAAGAGCCAGCATTGATATTGAATTCTAAAATCAACACAATCTTGCATAGGTACTACTAACAGCAGGTCAAATTGCTCCAAGAAAAACCTTTCTTTACGTTTTCTTCAGACTGGGAAACATTTAAGCAGGTTACAACAGTGACTGAGAAGCTGGCAAACTCAAAGGATGATATGCAACCCACTAATGTGGGAGCACATTTTTATTTATCATTTCTGAATGTCATCTAAGACATCCAAATGTAAATAACCTGAAAGAGTGGTAGAACAACAAAAGAGATCTGAGAAAAGCAAATGAAATGAAATTCTCATTGAATTCTAAGTAATTGGAGGTGGCAGCCGATACGAGCGACATGTGGTCACTAAACATAGTCTGCCTAATGAGTCACACAAATGTTAAGAGGGTTTTGACTCTCTAATGTGTTCTGCTACTCCTCCTGTTCCCACTTTGAAGTACAAAGCCTCTGTACCCTACTATTGTGTAATTCTAATTAGCATGCTTCTGACAAGTACTTGCATGATATCAGATGTTTATTACACGATTATCGTTACCAAAAACAGTCACAATAATAAAATGAATGCCACATTTTCAGTATTTTTTAAAACTGTGTTTATGGTATGTTTTATCTTTATTAGTATCTATTATGTTTTTAAATTAGAGAGGCTATGGTTGTATAAAAGCAGAAAAATAGAGACAAATGAACTTCCAAACAAAAGAATTGCAAGGTGCATAATCTGCTTTGTAAGATATTCACATCAATAACATAAGAAACCATATTTCCTATTCCATAGTACATTTATCAGTACTGTAATTAATAATAAGGTGATTTAAATGTCTGAATGGGGACAAATTGTTTGAAAATTTGTGCAGAAATGTAACTTTTTTGTTCTGTTTTTCTCAAAAATTATTTTACCTCACATATGTCTGTGAAGATTCTCAGTTATCCAGGTCATGGTAGTCTTGGTGTTTCTTCTGAAGGCCACTGGACTTCTTGTAGTTTCTTGAAGACGTTTCGCCTCTCATCCAAGAGGATGAGAGGTCTTCAAGAAACTACAAGAAGTCCAGTGGCCTTCAGAAGAAACACCAAGTATACCTCACATACTTTAATGTCTGTTATTTTGTATAATAAATTATAATAGCAAATTAAAGCAAAATGGCTATATTTCAGCACAACAGTCTTTAAACAAAGTCAGGAAATTACAGTTTTTTTTAACATTAAAATGAATGCAGGACTCTTTGATTTTCATTTGTCATCCTCTACATAAGCCGTTGACTTTTACTGCATATAACACTGCAAGTGGAGAGTCTAAAATTGAGGACCCAAAAATTAGGACAAAATAATGTGATAGTGAAAGAGATGGATGTTAGTGTTGGCTGATGATGTGTCTCTGGCAGCCAACCAGTGTGTGAGTGTGCGTGTGTGTGTGTGTTTCTGAAAATTGCCACATGAATATTTCACTCGTACTTACTTAGCACAGAGTGAGGCTACCCTAACAGGGTTTAAGCTCATACATACCGTACATACCCACTTCTTAGATGGCGCTTTTACATTACTTGTCTACTGCAAATTCTATGGTATATATTTTTTCAACATCTTGGGAATTTTTAGAACATGGGAGTTTCTGTTTTGCAACAAGAGAGTGTTATTCTTCTATCAGCTGAAGTAAGTTCAGCAAATGCAGTTTATGAGAAAACCTGATTTTCTCTTGAAGGTGCTTCAAAGAAAGCTGATTCATATTATTTTTATTCCTGGGATCTTGGACATTTTAACCTCATTTTCTGAACATGAACCAAGCAACCAAGATAACAAAATTTAAATTTAAAAAAAATAAATAAAAAATGATCTCCTAAAATCCCAAGGGCCAAGGCCACCCATTAGTGAAATACCACTATAGTACATATGCATGGCCATACTTATATATACACTGAACATATACAGTATAGTGAGATTTCCAGTTGTTGCCGAGAGGCATTGTCCAAATATGTGGGCACTGTAAACTATTGCAGGCTAGCTCCACCACCATCGGTTTTTGTGTTTGAGTGGGTAAATAAGAGGAAAAATAATGACTGCTTTGTGTGTTCAAGAAGTGTTTCAAGCGAGTCTATTTAGATAGAATTGCATCAGTGAGGCAATGAATAAGTTAAAAGACATAAATTACAGAAGATATCAGAAAAAGTAAAACCTCCACATTGAATGTGTTACTAATGTTCTGAATGTGTCTATGAATGTGGTACTTTAGTCCCTCATCTTTGCTCATTTCTCTGTTCTGCCACTTTTAAACTAGTCGGCTATATGCTGCACATTGGCAAGTTCAAACATTGGAGTTATTCAGTTATACATGTTTAAACCAGACACAGATTCCCAGAAAGAAGAGAAAGAGCTACTTGTACAAGGTTGCCTACGTGTTGATGCATCAGAATGGCAATTTTCACATCTATATCACTAAGCCCAAGTCATCAGGATTGGTTCTTTAGGTTTCTTTCGTAGAAGACGTAGACTGTTTGAATTTGATTTCTGGATACTGTAATTGTTGGATTGCAGTACGAAAGCAGAAACATTTAGCCATGACGTTGACTGCTTATTTCAGTTATAATGTATATTGTGTTACATAAAACATTACATTGACATGTCAAAATCATGATTTTTATTGGAAGGGGTCTTAGAGATAAAGACAAAAGTCCACACAGTTGTCTTGAAAAACATTTCAAGGTCACTGTTTGAGTAGAATGGCTGCCTCTATTACGGATTTTGAAATGAGATGATACAAAATGATAAAGGATATTGGCTGCTTTACTTTCTGAAACATAGCATCAGTCTGGCTGCAGTTACGCACAAGTCAGATACTGTATGTACTACCTCTGGTGCTTAGTGTTGAGATAGTGACACATACCTAAATTCTGACAGTGACATTGCCCCTGAGGATTGCAAATCAGGTGCTGAGACATGATTAATAAGCCTTAGACCTAGCAGATCCAAACCACAGCCTACTACTCATTTGACTGCAGCTCAGGACATGTAGCAGCACCAGCCCGAAATAGCCTTTGTAGAGTCCTCTATTCCAGTTACACACAGCCATGTGAAAGCATCAAAGTTGCATAATGAGTATGTGTTTTAAATTATGTTCCACAGTAGACCTGATAAGAGCTGACAGCTGCATTAAGAGATGAACGTTGTGTATTTCCTTCCATATTAGATATGCATCCCATAGGCAGACCTCCTTTTTTCCAGCCGTATTAGATTTTCATGGCTTCATATTCCCTCCCACTGTGTTCTGATATGCATAACAACTTTGCTTTTTTTTTCACTAACGTTCATGATTGTGCTGATGAAGGATGACAAGTCATGCCTCTTCTTCCCTCAAATTCATCGCCTCCTCTTTTTTTAAAAATCCGGTTTAAGCTTTTCTTAGGTCTTGTTGATCATATTACATAAGCTCTTTCATCACTTAAGTTTATAATGAGTTATCTGAAAGAAGGGCAAGTTTTTCGCATTTTAATCAGCGTGTCTGCAGTACCTCAGTGCCCTCCCCCCCATATCGAGCAGAAAGGTACAGCATGAATCCTGATGTGTCATATTAGATTTACTCCTCATCTGATGCAAGTCCCCTTACGTAGCTAACTACAGTGTTTTTAACACATGTTTTCATTTAATCATCATTATCCTTCATTTTGGGGATTTGGGTGAAATAAAAGTGCACTGGAATGGTTTTTAAAAACGGAAAATAAGTATATATGTTTATATAGGGGTGGCAGAGTGGTGCAGTTGTTAGCACTGTTGCCTTACAGCAAGAAGGTCCCTGGTTCCATTCCCGGCCCAGGGCCTTTCTTCTGGAGTTTACATGTTCTCCCTGTGTCTGCATGTTTTTTTTTAGGAGATGACCAAACTTTTAGGACAAGTAGATAGGCGTATTGTCTCACCAACCCAGTCTTAGTTGATTACAACACAAACGATTAATTTATTTGGCTTGGAATAAATCCAGAGTAGTCTTTTTTAATAGTTGTGTCATAACCCTCACTCATTTCCACAACTTTATTTCCTGTAGAAATACAGAATGAAGAGTTCAAACCTGCACTTGAATGAATATTTTCTCGTGATTCTTCTGTTTCAAAGAGATGTAGCTCTATGCATGGTAGCCTCTTTGGTTTCATTGTCAACAACTTTACCCTTTGCTGTCCAGCTGACAAAAAAAATATATCAACCAACATTTAGAAGCCTAAGAAACTCTAATAAGAGTAGAATATCAGGACTTACAGTATTCAGGTGGCTTGAAAGACAACTCCAAAAGAATGCTTATGTTTCTTTCAGACCAGATGTTATATTTAATGTTGTGTCAGTGTAATTGTTACAGTTTTTTTGTGACAAGGAAAGAGGAAGTTACCTCTATATCCAAGTAAGGACTGTAGATATTTTACCTATACTAGGAAACAAACTCTTGTAGGTTAAACACAGTTAGTAATAATCCTGAGAACAAATGTGCCTGACACCCGTTTTATAATTCTGCTCACAAACTCAAATAGTTTCAAGAAAAGGCTTTGTGAGTGCCTGTGGGATCAGAGGGCTTCAGGCAAACAGTAGATCGGTGTGATTTTGATGCAGCGCTATGTTTCATCGTGGCCTACAGGTGGGCTGGCACAGGTGCATTCTTGGTTTTTTAAGGATCGCTGGACAGCAGTGGCTTGTCAGAATAATTTTTGTATCCCTCAAATGTGATATGAAATTAATGCATTATATTTTGATAATTATATTTGATTTCAGTAGTCTACATTTAATATACCCACTCAGCTAATGTGTCAAACTGCTCCCCATGTGTCAAGTAGAAAGCTGCAGGTTGCATGGCAAAAGTGATACCTTATCACTTTCATTTTCATTTTGACATCAATGCTAGTACTATTTGCTTTAGGTAGTGATTTCATTGTCAGTGTAATATGAAAGTGAAAAGAGAAAGCCACCATGGGAAAAAATATCATATGGTTGAAGATAACAGGACACTTATAGAAATATGAATTTCTTACATCAGTGAGAAACAGAAGACAGAGTGATTGGCCTTATGTGCAAACAGGTGAATTCATCACTCTTACTATCATGAGTTCATTCAAAAATTGTAGAAGGATATGGGTTACCTGTGATGAACTGGTGAACTGTCTGTGGTGTACTCTACCTTTCAGAAAATGTTAAATGGGGTCGGCTCCATCCCCCCATGACCCTGGATCAGACACATGGTGATAGATTACAGATAGATGGGAGGATGTTCATGGGTTTTTCTGTGTAGCCCTCAATCATAGACTGCCCCCTCAGAACTTTGAGAACCACAGAATGAACCCTCTCTGCTGCTGATAAAATACACGATGCCATGAAGCGTTACTTTTGAATTACTGTACATTTCTCTTTCATTCACACAAATCTCTTTGTTCTATTCATTTTACGGTTAACCCTAACTATGGCACAGTAATCAGTGTATACATTTTTTCTTCAATGTGTTTACTAAAAAATGCCTTTTAAGTTTTGTAACTATGAATCCTGAGATTCTTTTTCTCTGTCCTCCTGTGTCTTTATGGTGCTGTTCTCCACTCATCTTGCTAATCTTGGCAAAAGAACAAATGTATTAGATCCTTTGCAGAGAGTATTTGCAATAATACAGCATATTAATACATACACAGAGTTCTTTTGAACCTGCAAATAAATATCTGATCTCTGCATTTTTCAGTTTTTTCTGTCATTCTGTCAGTGTAACCCTGAACTGTCTCATACACACACAAAAACAGGACGATGATTAACGATGGTTAATTATGAAAGGAAAGAACTTATTTTCAAATCAAACTAACTTAAGATACTGTTGATATAAGCAAAAACGAGGAATGGCTGTTTATGTGGGATGGTTAATATGCATAGTTCAGTTACTATTTTAACTAAACACTCATCAGAGATTCTAGCTCACTCTCTTTTTTTGCTCACCTCTTGTCATGTATACTACCCTCTACTCTACCCCTCCACCAGTCCACAAACCAACAGCATGTCGAAACATCGGACACTCGGCTAAAACATCCCGATAGTTGGTGACGTTACTTCCATGTTGCATAAAGGTTGACGAAGGAAAGTAAACATCAATTCATTCAAACATCAAGCATTTTAATCCCTAAAGATTTAGAAAATTGCGCACAGAGCTGGAAATTGGGAATCATTGTCAGAAAGGTGTGGAGAGGTATCAGCTTTTAGCGAACGTCAACTTAATTTCACACATTCTCACCACATACAACGGATAAGACCACTGAGCAGATATATGAAGAGGGGGGCACAGAAACAAAACTGAAATTTGTTGTGTTTAACCATGAAAAAACAACGCGTCCCTACTCCTGGGAGACAGTCATTCATGTGACCCTCAACTCAACCCAACTTCTATCCCTCCTAGTACTTCCTTGCTTTGGAAAGCCAGTCACCCTACAATTACAGTATCCCCTCAGCAGTTTTTTTCTAAGTAGAAGGAGCAGCATACTGAAAGCTGTTTTACCTAGTTCTGTTCCGATTTTAGGGACCAATATTTGCATAATCTGCCGAGTATCGAGTGCAGGCCAGATTCTAATGAAGACAGACCAGCCTAAGGAGAAATGTTCATATAAAAATCAATCAGTGTGAAAATCTGCAGACTTGTAACCATGGCCAGTTAGCCTCAGCATGTACCGTATAGTGGTGTACACATACATCCAGTAATAAAATCTAAATCTAAACTCTAACTTTACAGGAACTGTTTCACCTGCAAGTGAGCAAATTAGACACTGATTTTACCTATCTTCCACAGGAGCTGGAGCAGCAGTTTGAGAAGGAGCGCCAGTCGCTGGAGGAGCAAAAGACACTTCTCAGGCAACAGCTGGAGGAGCTGAGGAAGGAGCTCACCTCCAAACTCACTGCTGCCAGCGAGGAGGTAGGCTATCAGACTTAAGACTTTACCATACCTAGACTTAGAAGAAATACAGTTTCTTTACTTTGGAAAGTACATTTAATGATCTTTGATAAGTTGTCTTGGAATTTGAGTTGTATTTTTTTATTTTTCTGAACATTTTGCGATAAAAGTTTCATCCATTGACAAAGATTTGATTTATTAAAAGCTCTAGAACAGCTACTAAATGCCAAGATAGTTTTTTTTAAACTGTTCTTCTCTTACTCACTATGTGTTGTTTATAATGTCACCCTCCAAAAGAGCTAGAAACTGGAGTCTGAAACCCCAGTTCTTTAATAATGTGTGACATGAATATTAATTAGTATATAGCATTTGAAAGGTGAAGTATGTTCAGTATCAGTATGTTCCAGTCATATTACCAGCTAAAAGATGGTAATATGATCTAATGTGCAACACTTTAAGGAAACCCTAAAATGACCTATTTGGAAAATAAACTGTGTAACCTCAAAATATCTAAAGAGTTATAGCTATGTAACTTAATGCTGCAGAGGATCTAAATTGCTTTTAGCATATTTTTAAACATTATTAATATGGATTTGGAATGAAACCCAGCAGAAAGCAAAGTCTCATGCCAACACAGTTGCTGTCTAGTGGGGCTATGGTGCCCCTTTTTCTGTATTTCTTTTTGTAGATATCATCCTTTTGATGAATCATTAATGATGTTGTTTTTTTGTTGTTTTTTTGTGACTTGTTTTCTATGTAGTTTAAAGGTAAATCGGGAAATGTGTATATTTTGCCCCAAAAAACCCACTTAGGACTTGAGAGAGAGAAATTAACTCCATTTTTTCTAGAAAAAAAAAAATATTATTTAATCCTGTCTGTGGTTCAGTCAAGTGTTGTTACTAATGTTGATTTTCAATTTTCTTTGCAAACACCAGTTTTCTGTGTACTCACTGCGTTTATTGCTGTTTGTTATGTACTAAGTGCACACATTTTATAACTTGTACTGTTCTGTCAACATTGAAGTAAATTAATATCTGATGCATTACAAAACAATGTTGCCACATTGGCGAAAAAGTGTACGGGTCTGACTCATTTAAAAATCAGGAACAGAAATGGTTATTGGAACATTTTTGATGGAAATTCCACTTCACAGAGCATAAAGTGCTGATGTAGTTTCAAAGCTGCTGCCACACTGACAATACAGCCTAAAATGGAACAGAGAATAAGTTATGGATATGGTTTATTCTCTCTGTCTAACTTAATCGTTTGTCCATCTCACCTCCCCACAGGTGATTCGGCTGCAGGAGGAGGTGCAGCAGGGGGAGCAGGACATCGGAGCAGCTGAGGGACGGATCTCTACACTGAAGGAGGCGCAGGACAAGCTGCTGGAGGAGCTGGATGCTACAAGGGCCCGACTGAGAGAGACCAGCAACCTGCTGACCGCTCTGCAGGTGCACATGATCATTTGTTTGTCATATACTTGTGAGGGCAGTCATTGGTACAACGCATTGTTAAGTTGATTTCTAAATTTAGACCTTTAGACCTCAACATTCAAATAACGACAACTAAACAAACAGTCCTAACTTCCAAAAAAAAAAATCCTCAACCTCAAGACCTAAAATTCAAATACTGTAAAGATAATAAGGCATGTATTCATACTGAATGGTTACTAAAGATATAAAAATCTAGAAAGTGAGGGACCTCTGACAAAGCTAAAAATCTCCCCCAAATGTCAACTTCTCTAAATATGTTCCCAGTGCAGTGTTAGTGTGATATTTAATCCTTGTATAACCTCTGCAGCATTATTTGGTCAGACTCATCTCATGAGGATGTGATGAAATTTGATACAGTGGAATTTGTATTTGGCGTGCAGAATTTGTGAATCGGGGCTCAGTGTTAATGTGGAAACAGAGGGGTATAGTCAGGCATTGAATAAATAGCAGATATCCAGTTGCAAGTAAATGTAACCTGGAAGCATGCCGGCTGCCATCGACTCAGACCCTGAGATGGTAGCGCACATCTTGTCAAACACATAAATCATGTCATTTACATTGACACAAGACAAAAAAAGGCAGTAAATCTGCATATTTAAGTTTGTGATTTTCTGTTTGATTTTATAAATTGTAACACAATTAATAAGTTATCAAATATATCTGATTTTTGTTATGTTTGTGAGCTCTTCAGTTAATATCTTAATAATTTCATCCTCACAGAGTGAACTTGAATGTGTTTGGACGAGAATGTGTTTTTGAAGGACTTCTATGTCACAACAATTTTGGGATTGACACTGCCAAAAGCAAACATTTTGTGTTGGCTGTTGGCAATGTCACTCCAAAAGGCTTTAACCCTTTTCATGCCGCAAAACAATTTCAAAATATTTACAGGGATGCCTAAAAGCGTGGATTCTTGTGCCTAAAAAATTTCTGAGTTATGCTCAGACTACGATGGCACGCTAAGATTTGTCAGTCTGTCAGTCCCTCTGAGTTTGACTGTATCGGTTTTACAGGGAGAGTTGGAGACCCAAAAGCGCCAGCACAACGCTAAACTTATCACCACCAAAGAAGAAGAAAAACATAAGATGGACAAAATGGCTCTGGAGCTGGAGCTCAAATGGACTGAAACACTCAGGTAAGGGTGTTAGACAAGAAAAGTGAGAGTAACAGCCACTCAGCCACTTATGTCATTATCTTGCCCTTTAACAAAACGTTAGTGTGAAATTAAGACCGGATGGGAAAAGGAAGTATTTCTGTTTCCCTTCTTTCATTTCCTACACTGACTAGAACACACACACACAAACACACAGGTCATTTGGCTCATAGTATTGACCGTGACAGAACATTATCCTTGGCAGTCTCTAAAACTTCTCAGCTCAATCCAGTGTTAAAGCCCCAAGCTCAAAGTCTCTGTTATCACCCAGAAACTTCTTAAGTGTTATTATGCAAAACCTTCAAAAAAATAAATTGACAATTTTAAGGTTTGAACTGATGTACGTTAGGCAATAGTCAGCAGCCACTAAAATAACTCTGTTAGAGCTCTACATTAAATCATGACCTAGTTAAATTGATTAAATTATTTATCCCAATCATTATTTTTTATGTTCAGACTACATTAATTTCAAAGTCACTGGATCTCTGCAGTTCACACTTCATGATTTGCTGTCTTGTGAATAAGAGCCTTGCAGTCGTTTCTAGTGCTGCTACTCTATGGAGTGATGACAGGGGGGGTACATACAACACAATCCTTCACCAGGAGAAACCCTCACTCGTCCAATCTCTAAACTATGTTTGGTTATGATGAAAACAGAAGAAATGGCAACGAAATAATGAATGAAATGTAAATGATTCCACTGGCGAATTTCAAAACAAGCATCTAACATAAAAGTGCCAGGTTTTTTTCTCACACGGAGAAAAATATATATATATACATATATACTGTATATGTATGTGTGTGTGGAAGCCTCGAATGGGTAGCATAGATTGACCGTTCTACAAAAAGACGTGCCATGTCTCATTTCTAATGCTGTATTCTGCTTCCAGTTTACTACCTCAAGTTCTGTCTATTGTTTTCCCTCACCCTGTGTCCTGCACTCTGATTGGCTACGTTTGTTGCTGATTTTCAACATATTCATATATTTTTGGAGCAGGTAATTTGAGCCTTCCCGAGTTCACTGATAGTGATTGATGACTGCAGATCAAATGCCAATCTGGCTCAGATTTGGGGGGTTTGTCACCAATGTAAAAAATTTGGTGGCAACCAGAAGTTCAGATTTAAAATTGTGTAGAGTGAACTAGGCTTTAGTCAGAGGTTCAGTGATTATCTGCATTTACAATAATGGCATGAACTTTACTTCAAATCACATATGAAAGAGTGACAATGTATTTGATCATCTGCTGTACATAACAAACTCCACCAGGGTTGTTTCATCCAAAATACATAAAGAAAACTATATTTCTTTTAAAACAAAACCGCCCCAAATAATCCAGTGAAAGCGCTGAACAACTTTTTATGAGGAATTTTTCAGTTCAAAGTAGTACCATTGAAAGCCGTTCAGAGCGTGGTTGGCAAATTTTTCTGATAAATTGGGGCACTTTCCTTAAAGAGAATAAGCTGTTTTAATACCATACATATCTCAAGCAGAACTCTTCTCATGTCCATTGGGATGAAGGTGTAGTAGAGTAGTGGATGCCGAGTATCAGGTACCAGGTCTGGGGGATCCAATAATGCAGAGACACACAGGGAGCTTTCTGAATCGATAGTCGTTTTAATGATAAAAGTCAAACCAGGAATTCAAATTATGCAGAGGTACAGATAAGGATAAGGCAAACTCGGTAATCGGAACACAGAATACAGATCGGACAATCTGGCACAGGAGGAAGACAATGGTCTTCCTGGCACAGGCATTTAAAAGGCCTTTGAACCACAGCGGTTGCTTATTGCAGTCTTTCATCTAAGTGACATTTTGCAAGTGACCCACACACTGTGATGTATTAACTGTACCTCAGTGTCACTGTTTTTCACACCAGATAGATATCTGGTGAATATCGTGGATTCTGACACTTCCTGCTCAAAGCTCTGATAAAACCATCACAGGAAATCTGTAATGCAGGCTATATTGTTTTACAAAATACATTTTAAGTTAGAAAAAAATTAGTAAATGTAATTATTATTTTAATGAAAATAATAATTGTGAAGAAAAATTATTGTCATACATTTCAAATAAAATTATTGGTTTTAATGTAGATGTTCAAAAAAATTAAACAAAAAATAGCAGCTCCATCTTACTTTGAAATAGTCAAGATACTCAATAGGTGTGTTAATCTCTTTCTCAGATTATAATTATTTTGTTTTCATGTGATTCAGAGATTATTCCATTTTTAACATAATCTTATTCGATTTCGATTCAGTGCGGTCTTATATATTTACCAACATTTGTTTTATTTAGTCATTATTTTCAGTTATTAACTGCAGTAAACTAAATCTGTAAATGGAAATTTCCTAGTTGTTTCTGAAGTATATGTGACTTCTCACTGTCTCTAACTACCCTAATGCCTGACTTGTTAGGGGAGAAAAATGCCTTTTTTTTTTTTCTAAATTTATTTTACCAGGTAAAATCAATTGAGAACAGTTTCTCATTTACAATGATGACCTGGCAAGAGGCCCTAGCAGCAGTAAAAACAAAACAGTACACATGAATCCAGGACACAATCATACAACCAATAACGAAGAGACAATAAAGTCAAAAACAACATAAATAACTACAAAAATATATAGCTACCAAACGGGGAATCAACACGTACAACAGTCAATTAGGGACTGTTGCAGTTTCTGTTTAAACACGCGGAGTGATGGAAGAGCTGAAAGTTTAAGGGAGTGTTGAAGGGAGCTCCAGTCACTTGCTGCAGCAAAACTGAAGGACTTTTGGCCAAAGACAGTGCGGGCTTTTGGAATAGACAGAGTAATAAAGTAACTGGACCTCAGGTGATAGTTATTGTGGGAAAGGTGCAAAAGGTTAGTGAGGTATTGAGGTGTTTTCCGTAGTAGAGTCTTATAGACAAGTAGATGCCAGTGATGACGTCGCCTGGTGTGGAGGGAGGGCCAGCCTGTCAGTTTATACATATCACAATGGTGAGTGGAAAAAGGTGCACCAGAGGCAAAACGGATGGCTGAATGGTGGAGGACATCCAGTCCGTTAAGGACACACTTGAAAGGCATTTTATAGATGACATCACCATAATCAAAAATAGGGAGTATGGTCATCCTCACCAGGATATGTTTGGCAGATAGTGTGAAAGAGGCCTTATTACAGTAAAGGAACCCCAATCTGGCCTTAACTTTGGCTTGCAGGTTATTAATGTGAAACCTGAAAGAAAGTGAGTGGTCCAGCCAGAGACCCAGGTATTTGTAGAAGCTGACAAACTCCAGTTCTGAGCCGTCAGCACGGGTAATCTTGGGGGGGCAAGAGACACTGTTTTTCCGGTCCAACAACATACATTTAGTCTTCTTTGCGTTGAGACGCAGGTGAAGGTCGTGAAAAGACTTCTCAATAGAAGTGAGACTGAGTTGGAGGGTGGAGTAAAGGGCTAGATGAGTAGATGATGGTATCATCAGCATAAAGGTGTATCCGGGAGGCAATGATAGCCTGAGCCACATCATTTATGTAGATGGAAAACAAGGTTGGGCCCAAGATGGAACCTTGAGGCACACCTTTAGAGATGTTAAGTGGATCTGAAACAACATTTTCTGACTTCACTCGCTGCACACGATTATTGAGATAGCTGGCAAACCAGTTAATGCAGCTCTTGGACAGGCCAATGCTGGAGAGTCTATGTAAGAGAATGTTATGGACTACTGAATCGAAGGCCTTGGCCAGATCTAGAAGGCAGCTATGCAGACCTGCTTGTTGTCCATGGAGGTGATGATGTCATCAAGGACCTTTAGGGTAGCGGTGATGCATCCGTGGCCAGTTCTGAACCCCGACTGCAGATCTGACAGGATATAGTTGGAGTCATTGAAATGGGTTAGCTGTTTGTGAACTATTTTTTCTAAGACCTTGGCCAGGCAAGGCAGGATGGATATAGGCCTATAGCAGTTGGGGTCAGAGCCAGAGCCGCCTTTGAAAAGAGGGAAGATCATGGCAGATTTCCAGTCAGAAGGGAAAACAGACAAATGGACAAATTAAACAAATATGTAATGGGGGCAGCAATAATGTTTAAAAACATGGGATCAAACCCATCATAGCCAGTAGATTAATTTGAGTCCAACTTGGTGATTTCTTCCAAAACTTCTGAGGCAGAAACGGGACGAAGGGAGAAGCCAACATCACTGAATGGAGGAGGGGTTGGTGATGGAGCAGTGATGGGAACCAGGGCAGTAACGGCATGCGATAAGTGGACAAAATGTTGGTTGAGGAGAGAGGCCAAGCGTGATTTATCAGTGACGATTGTGTCGCCAAATTTCATACACACTAATATGTAAAATATTATTGTTTTAAAAAATACACACTTTACCCCTTTGGTACACTGAAGTTTTGTATTAAGACTGAAGAAAGTTCAAACTAAATTTTTACTGGTGGTACAAATGTAAAGAACCTAGTGGAAGAAGGCATAAAATACTGTTGGACAGAGCTCTACTGTATGTTTAGATGGACAGAAATGAGCCATACTGTCCAGGTCAAAATAACAAAATGAATAAAAATGTATTTTCTCTAATTTGAATTCTGTGAAATGCCGTGTTGTCTTAGCACAGCTAACTAGCCATCCAGCCAGCCCAATACACTTCCATCATCATTGCTAAAAAATTATCACAGATTCAGATCAGTTAGTCTTTACACCCCTAATACTCAATATGAAAAGCATTTTACTGGATCAGGACAGAGCTCTTTGACCTTAGGGCCTTTAAAATTTGAGTCCACTCACCCTTAAATGGCTTATGGGGAAATGTTACCCCTGACTGTCTGTTGCTATCATTTATTCAGTTGTTATGTTCTTTTTTTATGTAAAAAGTTATCTTTAAGATATCTGACTGAGGCCATTCGATTGATATTTGATAAGTATCCATAAGATTTTGATCACTGACCGGTGAATCTATTAACATTGCTAATCTCATTACAATGGCCCCCTCACTTCCGGTCACAGTATCTCCAAAACTGTTGTTCTACTTGGGTGTTCCCGCTCTGCAGTGGTTATACCTACAAAAAGTCGGCTATGGTCTTGCTCACGGGTGCCCCAAATTGATTGATACTTGTGAAGCGTGAAGGTCGGTTTCTGTTGTCCAACCTTTGCGGAAGACCTACTGTAGCTTGAATTGCTAAAAGAGTTCATGCTGGTTCTGATAGGTCTCGATGTGTATGGTCAATGCAGACCAGTCAGAGTGGCCATACTGACCCCTGCCCACCACCGATGCACCTACAGAGGGAACATGAGCATCAATATCACTTACCTGAGGAGGAGGTGGCATCAGGATGTAGTTTGGGAAGAGGCCAAGGCAACAGACGCAATTTACACATACTGCTTGCCTAAACATTGTTGGAGAACAACTGCATACTTCATGGAAACAATATTCCCTAAAGGCAGCAGTCACTTTCATTGGGATAATGTGCCCTGTCACACTGCAAAAACATGTTCAGAAATGGTTTGAGGAACATGGATTCAAGGTGATGTCTTGGTTTCAACATTGTCCAGATCTCAGTCCAATCTAACATCTTTGGTATGTGCTTTACAAACAAGTCAGATCCATGGAGGACCCTGCTCCTGACTTGCAAGACTTTAAATATCTACTGCTAAAGTCTTGATACCAAATATCATTTCACACATTCAGAAGCTTTCTTCATGCCCTTTTAACTGTATGGCAGTAAAAAGGGGACGTGCACAATATGAGGCACATAGTTATAATGATATTGTTGTAGTTCTATATGCACTGTATATCGATATCAGAGTATTTATCAATTGATAAAAAAGATATTTGGAACATTAATGAGCAAAGCTTGTTTGGGACCTCAACTGAGTAGCTACCAGGAAACTACCAGGTCATTCCCACTATATCTCTTAATGGAAAATAAAAATAAACACGAGTTTCAAGTGAGTCAAGTCCAACCTTACCATAGAGTGGAAACATTTATCTAGATTATTTTTGTCTTAGTTTGTATTTGCAGATCCTGTTCAGTTCAACAATAATGTCTAAGCAATAATCATCTGCAAGTTGAGCCTGTCAGTGCTCCAGCTCTTTGTACCTCACTAATTTTTCATTATCCCACTTGACTTCTGGCACTCACACATGCACCGTAATACTCAAAGCCCTATACACATCAAATATACACACCCTTATCATCAAATCAAATCCCTTTGTGTGTGGACTTCAATCAGGGCTCTGTATTTTTGTAAAATATTTACAATAAATAGGGTCAATAATATGTACCTGAAGACATAAATATAGCGATTTGGATTCCTATATGTATGATACGTCATCATCCAAGCTTTGCATCATGCTCCTAAAATGACAAAAAAATGTGGTTTTAGAAAAATAGTTTTTCAAGTCAAATTTTATATCAAATTCTAAAGGAATTCATGATAAATTAATAAGATTTTTTTTTTTTTTTAAATGTTAGCATCCTTTTCCTCTTATCTTGTCTCCAGACAGTTTTCTTTTTTATACCTTCCACACACCCTTCCTACTCCTAGGGACACATGTCACTAATAATCATGTAAATTCATCTGACTTCAACTGACGTGTTTCCTGTGCTGTTTCAAGCAGTAGGAAAAAGTGCTTCCAGTTAAGCACATCATATCCAATATTTTAACAATTTGAAAATGCCAAGTGACAAAAATCAAACTCAAAAGGAAACTAGATTATATGTAGCGATAGCAATGCTGATGTGACACTAATGAATAAAACTGGTTGAAACACAAACTAATTAGGGGATGCCTGTTCCAGTTGTCTATCTGCTGTGCTCACTGTGGCCAATTCACTTCAAAAATCATTACTAAATCTCAGCATCATGTCAATCATGAAAGTAAGAGGTTCACATACTGTAGAAAATACAAAACTGTATATAGGCAGCATACTCATACCATGCTCATGTCTATCTGTCACTCTTGCCCTCCTCTCAGTCTCTTCTTCATTACCTTCCATTCACCTTCCATTCACCTTCCGTTGTCGTCTGTGCAAAGATTTGTATTCTCAGGAGAACAACTATTCACTGTGTGGCTGGGGTGAGTACACCTTGGTTAGTGAACCATCTGATTTAAGGAGGGTGGCTTTAGTCCTTTTTACAAAGTGGAAACAGACTGTTTATTTGTGATAGTATAATCACTCAAAGAGAGCTCAGGTTTACCAAATGAAAGGAGGAGTTTCAGCAGATGAGCAGACTAAAGCATAGGCAGTGTCATTTTAGTTTGTCCTGGTCATACATACACTCTTGTAGAGCATATTATGAAACTGAAACATTATCATCTCACTTCTGTTAGCAAGTTGCACATTTGTCTTTATAGCCATTCTATCGCCCTGGTTACAGGGATTGCATTGATGAGTGAGGGGTTTTACAGAAATTTACAGAAATTACTGGTTCCCAGTAGCAAGGACTGATCCAATCATCCATCTGCCATTCAGACTGTAGTTGGACATCTTCTTTCTTGAACCTCAGCATGAGGATTTGCCAACGTTTTTAGAAATACACTTTATCATGCATACCAGCAATCCAACACTAACATGTATGTCACTCTGATTACATTATGAAACTCATGAAACTCTTTGTTTTTATTATTAATCGTGTCATTCCAAGCATATGAAAATGTTGTTTATGCTTTAGTAGGGTGTGCATGATAAATGACTAATTACACCCTTTATCAAACCAGTCGTGGGCAGAGAATATTATTTATATTCCTCTATCATACAGGACTGATGGAAATCCTGATAAAGGCTGTGTATGACAGCTGTGTAACTCAACCTCAGCTGTGTATATGTATGTAAGATTGTTTTTCTGTCAACATTTTATTGTGAACAGGTAAGCATATGTTGCTGTTTCTAAGTACAGTCTCACAGAGCTGTTTGCATAGCTTGCTTAACTATTACATGCTTATTTTAATGTGCGCTTGTTGGCTTGTTAGCATACTCATAAATTCATTTTAAATGCTGAGCATGGTAAATATTGTATCTCTTAAAGCCCAATGTTATAAAACTGAATGATAAAATCTGAGACAATCAGCACAAATTTGATGTTAAATGCTAATATCTCTGACCTGAGAGGTGTAAACCGATATAATTTACATGTCTGTCTTTGTTCTTATGAGTTTTATACTGGGAAAGAATACATTAGAAACACTTCTTTAGGGCATGAAATTCTCAGCTGGTACAGACTCAACATGTTTTGTATGCAGTGATCTTTACCTTTGGAATGTATTTAAAATGGTCATGTACCTGTGTTTGACATTGACAGTAGCAAGGTAAATAACATTACATCTAATATTTAATTACGCTCATTACCACATACAGAGGTTATAATCACATATGAGTGTTTGTGTAGACCTGTAAGACTTTTAAAAAGTATAGGAAGACACTATATCGTAAATAATTTACACCACATTAGTAAAGTTTAGTACATAATTTGCTGATTTTTCTAGAACTGCAGCTGCTGTCAATAACTTGAAAATGCAGATAGATAACAAAGAGATCTGAATATTTCCCCAAGCCTTCTCTCTTAAACTACTTTTGTGTAAAACCTTCATATTCCCAAACATAAGAAAAAAAATGAAAGTGCATGGTTCCACTGAAAAACATGAAACTCAATGGAAGAATGAGGACATGAATGATGACGTTTGCTGCATGGTGAACGTGACTGGTGTGTGTGTGTGTGTATGTACATTTTCTTTACGTGTGTGAGACGGAGCCCGCCTTCAGTCTCACACTCTCCACCTCGAAGTGAAAAAAAATACACACAATGTTTCCTTGGCAGTTCATTTAACAGCTGTCATTTCAACTCCCGCACAGCTATTACATTGGAAGCGCACACACGCACACACAGTCACATGCACAGACTTTCAAAGTGCTGTGAGCGGCAGGTAAGAGAGATTGTTACTCAATAGATGCAGTGTTTCAGTCAATTGTTCTTGGCTCTTCTTTCACAGGATATTGCTGGTGCTCTTGTCAGTGAGTCATGTCAACAAATAAATGTGACAAGAATATAAAGGATACTCAAGATAAAGACCCAAAATTTGAAGAAATTAGCTTGTTGACTTATTAAACATACTATAGCCTTTCTGAAGGTTTTCTTATCAAGGCATTTGTCATGGCAGCTGCGGTAAAAAAGACTTCAAATCAGTCATTCTTTATATGTTATAATCTTTTTCTTCTAATTCAATTACAATAATTCACAGGTGGGATGGAGGTTTGCTGTTCTGACTGAGAAAATACATCGGTTGCATCAGAGCCAATATTAAGCTTGGTTGATGCAGACGCAAACTGATGCTGCTTTTGTTGCAGGTTTAACAGCATACATATCTGTTATTGTTGATGCTTTGTAGGCAGGAGTGTAAGAAGCTGCGCGAAGAGCTGAAAGAGGAGCACGAGGAGGACAAGACTTCAGCACTTGCTCAGTTGGCACTGAGCAAGGGGCAAGAACTGAGCAACGCCAGGGAGAGCTGGCAGAGGAAAGTGGAAGACCTGCTGGAACAGGTATGCAGGTTGCCTGTGGATCTGTGTAGACGTGCATCACAATTGGTTCAGTTAGTCAGCCTCCTTCCAGGTCTTTTTAAGAGTACAATTACACCATAATGAAGCAACTTAGTTGTTTTAAGTTTTATAAGTTTTTTATAAGTTTTTTTAAGTTTTATTTGAAGATTTATACCAAAAAGAAATTGTGTACAAAACCAGACTCTGGTGGATATGGGGCTTTAGGCACAGATATTTACTGATTTGAGATTGTTTTAATCTTACCTTAGGCTGTGGATTTCTCTGAGCAAAAAAAAACACCAAATGCCTACTGATCCTAGCTGAATGGCTGTAATTAAAACAGTAGATTAAACAATCAGTAGGTGACAGAGAGAGAAAGAGAGGACGAGAACGGCAATAGGTACCTGCCTCTATTCAAAGCCCATAATAACCCCTGTTAGAACTCATGTCCACGCCACACTTTCTTCCTCACACTGCTGGAAAAACTCACTCATACATTCATTATTCGCTGCTGCAGAGGAAGCTGCTGTGCTAATGACTGCCCAGTAATACAAATGTAGCGTGACTAAGCTCTTCTGTGGTCAACCTACGAATAGAAAGTCTCTGTGAATGGCTTTATTTGTGTTCATTTGTGCATGTCATTCCCATCAGCTGCCGGTTGTCGTCATGTCCAACCAGTAATTAATGTCTCACAGCCAGCTGAACCATATTTGTTTACTCTAATGTCAAATCAGTGTAGAAGTCAATCTTTTAATAAACATTCACTAGCAGAGGATGCTAGTTAAATGATGGTATAGACTTGAGGATTTTTATTTCTGTTACCATATTCCATTAACATACTAACACATACATTGCAAAAAGGTCAATTAAAACTGAAGCATGAATTGGAAATAAAATTATGCTTTCTTTGGGTGGTTATTGCCACATTTTTTAAATGATTAATGGGAAAGATGGAAACACATTTTCTGAATAACTTAGCGAACATTTATTTCACATGACTGATCATCAAGAGAATAATCATCATCATCATCATCTTTATTCATCGAGCTCTTTTCAAAATACAAATTAAAAAAGTGCTTTACAATGTAGCAAAATAAAATCAGCCAAATGAAATAGACCAGTCATAAATTCACAAGTAATTAAAAAAGACTTTTCATGATGTTTTAAAGGAAATGAGAACAATTAAGAAAAACAATTTGATGCTGGCAAATAAAGGGAACTCAATTAAAATGAAGGATTGCTTTCCATCAAAAGTACGTTCTAAGTATTTTTTTAGATTTCAGATTAATATTTAATTTACTTATCCCTCTTTAACTGTGAAACAACTGGTTTTGTTTTCAGTTCATGACCTCGGACTCTGATAGGCTGTTTATTATGGCATGCAGAATGTAGCCTGTTCT
Source organism: Mola mola (assembly GCA_001698575.1). NCBI lineage: Eukaryota > Metazoa > Chordata > Actinopteri > Tetraodontiformes > Molidae > Mola > Mola mola. Next base: position 6,549,167 of record KV751333.1, read on the forward strand.
GTAGGTCTGCAGCACATGGTAGGCTTGTATCTTCATAACTTTATAATATGAGAATATGTCAGGGTTGTGCTCAGAGCAACAGTTCCAAGTAGACAAAAAAAGTCAATGATTAAGGGTGAACATCATCACTGAAGAACTACTGAAAGAAGCAATATTCCCCTTCATCGCTCTGTTACCTTGTGTCACATGACACCTCCATCAACACTTCACACTTCACAACTCTCCACAGTTCAGACACTCAGTCCAGCGAGTCAGTAGGGTAACAATAAGGTCAGAGCGCAGCATATATAACCATACGCTTATCCAACCTCATGACGCATTCCATGACTCATGTCTTAGTCTTAATATTATTTCTGAATTTGGAATGCAGCTTTTGAGAATGAGCTGCTTCTCTTTTTGGTTCGCTGAGAATCTCATTTTTTTGGTGAGTGATAATTCTTTATATTAAAGTGCCTGAGTTGATCCAAAAGTTGTCAAACTTATCATTATTTATGACGACTCCAAGATTTCTGGTCAAGTTTCACTGTGAAAGGAACAAGGGGGAATCACAAATTATCTTTAACTTTTACAGAATGTATTATGGTCAAGAAAGCTAAACGTTGAATGAAGAGAGATGCTGCAGCATTAGAATCAGCAAAGCAGTGAATAGGAGAAATAAAAAGATATTTTCTGTTTCTTTCACTGCAGATATGTTCTAAAGCCTGCAAACAGCACTGCAGGAAGGTGTGTCATTGCCTGGTTTCATGTTAATTTGGATGAAGCGCACGTGAAACAGTGATAAAGATGAAAATACATGCTCATGCCTTTGCCGATACTAGTGGATCATGAATAATGACTGAGACAACCAAAAGGCCTTGGTGGAGGAGATTCGACCGAAGAGTTATTAAGTTAATTGTTTAAGGTGCTGGCTTTCGGTTTTCATCCGGTCAGTTTGCTCAGAGGGGCTTCAGGAGTTGGTAAAGCAGAAAAGATCATCGTTCCCGGGCAAGAGTAACTTTGCATCCCCCAACACTTTTTTCTGCTTCTAGACAAAGAGCTCATGTGACTTCACACAGCAGCTGTTTGACGTTTTGCTAGCACATCATAGGTCAGTCAAATAATAGATGCTGGTCCAGTATTCTTACGTTTCCTCTCGAGTGTTTTTATCAAACTATTGGCAAAACATGACCTCAATTAAGTATGACAGTGGCAGAGCAGTTTATCTGAGGTTGTACTATGCTCCATGTCAGATATCTATTGCCTGAAGTTTTTGCAACAGATTAATTTGGTGAATCATGGTGCTTCCTCCCAAATTAATTAATTATTGAAACAATTTATTTTTTATTCATTTATGTCTTATAGAAACTTTTGTTGATTTAAAAATTTTTTTCTCCCTTCTCCCTCGACACAGTTAAAGTCTTTACTATTTTTACAACACTTTCAAAGCAAGTTTTCACAAAATCAGACCTATACACACAAGCATACAAAAAGTACAGTAAGACAAGATTTAAATCATAGCAGATAAGGATAAGGCCATAATGTAAAACTTAAAAACAAATAAACATATGTATGCAAAGCATTAGAGGACACGTTGGTTTGTTAAACTTTCCTCATCCTAGTCCAGTGATTTATTATTCAGTCTGTTCCTCTCTAGATCTCCCTGTTGAAGCAGAGCCTTGAGATGCAGCTCTCCCAGTCGCAGTCATCACTACAGCAGTTGCAGCACCAGTTCAGTCAGGAGAGGGAGCACCTGAGGATGCAGCTGGATGAGCTGCAGTCGGAGCACCAGAGGCGACAGCAGCGCCTGCAGGAGGTCCACTGCTGCTCCATGCAGGACATGGAGCACGCACGGCAGAGAGACCTGAAGGTAGGCTGTGGTGAACATGCACACATACTGTAAACAATACAATTTTTAATACTTACAAACCACTCGATATTTTGAGTAATGGATTTGTTTTTTGTTTTTTTGGGTGGTGCAGTGGTTAGCGCTATCGCCTCTCAGCAAGAAGGTCCTGGGTTCGATTCCGGGTTATGGCGTTTCTGTGTGGAGTTTGCATGTTCTCCCTGTGTCTGCGTGGGTTTTCTCCGGGTATTCCGGCTTCCTCCCACACTCCAAAAACATGTAAACTGGGGGTTAGGTTAATTGGTCACTCTAAATTGGCCGTAGGTGTGAATATGAGTGTGGATGATTGTTTGTGTCTATATGTCAGCCCTGCGATGAATTGGTGACTTGTCCAGGGTGTCCCGCGCCTTCGCCCGAAGATGCTGAGATAGGCTCCAGCCCCCGCGACCCCTAACGGGATAAGTGGTAGAAAATGGATGAATTTGTTTTTGAAAAATACAGCTCTATTCTTTAATTTTTGAAGCCAAATATCACGAGCAATTCTTTCTTTTAAAGCTGATTTTTCAAATATCTGCACTGTCTACATCCATGTTTTCCCACTAGCAGCCTTCTTACATTCCTTCCCTGCTTTTTGTGGCACACTGTGTTATTTGCTATATGCATGCAGTGTTACTGCAACTACCTGTCAATCAGTTCAGCAGCAAGGGCAAGCCATGTCATGCTCCTTTACATCATAGAGATTTTGCTAGTAGAGAATAAGATGCAAACAGCAGAAGTCAGTTCTTCAAAACATGGCCTTCATTTGAGATTATGCTATTTACAAAATAACTATAACAATAACAGGCTCTGTGTTGCTTTTTTTCTGTACTGCAAATCAGCTAACATTTGAGCTAAAATGATAAACCTGCACTAAAATAATACCACCCGATATCAACAACTCTTATGAAAAATACTTAATGTTGATACAGTCTGTTAGAAAAAATGTTGATGGCAAAAGAGAGCAATCATATTAATATGAGGTTGTAGTGCAGAGCTCAATTAAATCAGGTCAGTTTTATTTATATAGTATTCAATCAAAGCAAAAGTTATCCGATGACTCTTTCATTGTGAATTAATTTAGTTAATAATTACAGTTTTTCACAAAAAAAACAAAAAAAAACATATACACATACAACACATCTTACATCTTCTGGCAAAAGAAAAAAACAAATAAAATCCTGTAAAATATATACTTTTGCTTCCCAACTTTACACTCAACCACCAAATATATAGATTTTTGCCAACTGCAAGCAGCTGTACTAAATGAAACATTTTTTTTTAACCAATTCTTGCTTTTTTAGTTATATATGCACTTTTATATAAGATAATAATGCTGTTTGTGGGCATTTTCATTTGTAGAATGCTGTAAATATAAACACACATACAATGGGGAAACAAAATCTCTTTATTCTCAATACTCATTCAATATTCTCTTCCTGCAACTCTTCCCCCATCAGACCAAAGAACTAACCTGACACCTAGTTAACATCAAACTCTGATTTCTGTGTGATCTGTTTGGTTACATGTTTCTTCACACAGGCATTCTGAGTTTAGGTGATTCAGCTAATTGTGTATGGTGTTTTAGTCGCAGTATTACCAGGTTAAGTCACAACAGGCTTTCAGCTTTGAATGATGTGTCTAATGTAGAGAAGACTGTATGGTGATTTTCCAAAAGTGTTGAGGATGAGGCTTTATGTTTAGTTGTGCTAATTTAGGCTGCTGTTTAACTCTTTGTGCATCGACTTTCAGTATCTATATTTTTTGTAATTATAAAGATCCAACATCCTCTCTTGAACATGTACACTCCGACAGTAGTGAGAAAAAACTGAAACTTTGGAGCAGACCTTGGCTCTAGGTGAATGGCCATCTGCCTTGACTGGTTGGGTTAAGAGAGAGAGAGAGAGCTAGGCCATGCAGTGGAAGTTATAAAGACTTGGTAGGGTCAGTACCATGATAGTAGCACATAATAAGATCTGGACAAACGTCTCAAACTCAGTCTAAATCAGCAGCATATTCAGTAATCTCATGTCTTACAATAGCAACATTTATCCTGGAACATCAGCACAACCTCTCTTGATCCCTTGTTCTTCTTGTACGTTTGCTATGGAAATATAAAAAGCTGCAGTTTAAGTGCACTTAATTTATTTATATGCAAACAATAATTACAGTATATTCTAAAGAACCCACAAGCTATGAGCTGCAACATTTACATCATTTCCTCTGCTGTTTAGAGAAGATCCTCAGGGAAAGCCATCCATGACATTTTAATCCAATAGAGCCTTGTCAGCGTCAAGGTTAGACTGGCAATGAGTCATCTCCATCGTTACTCACTCTCACTGAAGGCAAGCAGCTTGTATACCTCTTAGCTGTACTGTCAGGTCAGCGATTCCTCTTCATAATGTCAAAGTATGCATGCGCAAACACAACATACACTCCCCTCATTGCACCAAGAAAATGTTCTTCAAACTCTAATCCTCCCATTTCACGGTCAAGGTCGATTTGAATCAGCTATACATCATAATTCCAAATCCCTCTTTCAACTTTGGTCGCTATAATTGTATTAATACTTCAGGCAGGAATGGAGGTCAGGCAGCAGCGTCCTCATAACATGTTTGTGGCATTTCCATGAGTTCAAATGTGGAGAAAGAATATCACCTCTGAGTCACGCAGCACTTACAAAACCGGCACTCTTCATTATTTCCCTGTAAAGCAAGCAGACTGTAACAACAAACACGCTCCTCCCTGTCATAAACCTTTCCTCCTCCTCCTCCTCTTGTTTTTTCTCAGAAGTAAACATACGCAACCGCTAGAGCACATCCCTGCAATAAAACGACAAAATTGACCAGCTTCCCTGTCAGATACGCAGAGCAAGCTTTCTCCTGTCACGGTCTGTTAATAATCAGGGAAATCAAGTGTTAAAAGGTTTACAATGGGCTTTTTGGGTAGTGAGGTTTTTTTTGTCAGCAGTGCAAGGAAAGAAAACTCAATTATGTCAAATACCCCCCGCCCCCACCCCAAATAGCAAAAAGAAAAAAGCAGTGAGTGAGCACAGAGCCACTTGGCAGCTGAAGTTTTGCTTATCATCTTTTGACCTACTTATTTCTTGTTCTCTTTCTTTTGCCTGCAAGTTTGAGAAGGAGAGCTGTTTTACCACAATAGTCTTTTCACCAAAGGAGATGTGTATACACATATGAATGATTATAAAAAGTGTCCTGGATATAATGTCTGCAGTCACGGCAAATTAAACTCATAAAATTTATAGTATTTGATCCCAAATCCTTCATTTTTGCTTGTAGGGCTCTGATGGTTAGGATCTGGGCAATGTCTGCAAAGATTCTATAGGATGTCCAGAGCAATAGGTTGAAATGGACAATGAGACAGATTCTCAGAATCAGGATTTGATGTCTTTTAGTGACTGTTTTTCTAGCAGAAAGAACAGCTTGATCAGAACTTACATCTCTGTCCAGCAACAGCTAGCTCAGAATTAATGGCGACCAGATGGACATTCAAACATTACCGGCCAAATATTTTAGAATGATTTATGGAGCTGCCTTCACTATATGAAGCTTGTATTAAACTAATATATCTTGTCAATAGATGAATGACTTTAGCCATTTGATGCCTGAATCTAGAGTTATCACAGAAGCAACCTGAGCTAACATTTCTGATAACTTTGTCCATGGGAGAAAATTTTTTCTCAGGAAACTGTGTTTTATACATGCATTAATTCTCGGGTCCATTTGTTTTTAAGCGGAAAGAGAACAGCATATATTCAGAAGTTTTCAGCGAGGTAAAATCATTGTGAACAATGAACTGTGAATGCATCCTGGCGTTTAATTTAAATGGGCTGAGTACCTACAGTCAAGCTGAGTTAATGTTAGTGTAAGCTTTACCAGCAGTGCCTAAAGACACACATTTTCAACATGAAACTGCCTCCTTCAGTGCCAGTGCTGGTGTTCACCAAGCAGTAGTGCTCAGACTCAAATGTGTAAACAATCTCATGTTGGACACTCTAGAACGATTCATGGTTTCTAGAGGATGTGTTCTAAAGAGCTCCGATTGTTTGGTCAACCGATATCAGAGTGAATTTTCAACTTGTTACACTGGTTATCAGTCCGACATTGTCTCTATACAGTTAGTTTCAGATGTATCTGGACAATGACATAGTTTTCATCATTATGCCTCTATACACCACCACAATGGATCACAAAAATATGGCATTTACCATTTCAGAATTACAGTCATTTTATGGACGGTACCTCCATTTTTAGGGACTGAAAAGTATTTGTACAATTGTATGACAAGCAGTTTCATGGTCAGGTTTGGTCCACTCTCTCATTACTTAAAGACAAGTGAAGCAGATAGCAGGTTTGGAATTGATTTCAGGTGTTGAATTGGCATTTGGCCACTGTTTTACTCAAGCTATCAGGATGAAGTCTAAAGAGATACCAGTGCAAGTAAAGGAAGCCATCATTAGGGTGAAAACAAAATAAATCTATCAGAGAGACAGCAAAAACTCTAACAGTGGCCAAACCAGCAGTTTGGTCCATTCTAAAAAGAAAGAATGCACTGGTGAGCTCAACAACATCAAAAGGCCTGGAGGACCACAGAATACAACTAAAGTAGATGATGGAAAAAATCCTTTCCTTGATGAAGGAAAACCCCTTCACAACATTGAGACAAGTCTAGAATACTCTGAAGAAGGAAGGTTTATCAATGTCAAAGTCTACAATAAAGAGACATTCTGAGGTCTATAGGGCTCATACTGTCTGCTCACATTCAGCCAAATACTGCCATACTAATAGGACGGTGCTTCACGATGCAGAGGGATAGTGACCCTAAACATACTGTGAAAGCATCACAAGACTTTTTGAAGGTAAGGAAATGGAATATTCTTCAATGACCAAGTCAGTCACCTGATCTCAACCCAAGAGAGCAATTTTTCAGTTACTGAAGACAAAACTGAAGGCAGAAAGACCCACAGACAAGCAGCCACTGAAGTTGGCTGCAGTTACGGCCAGGCAAAGCATCTGCAGTGAGGAAACTCAGAATTTAGAGACGTCCTTGGGCTCCAGACTTCAGGCGGTCATTGACTGCAAAGGAGTTTCATCCAAGTCTTAAAAACTATGGTTATATTTACAATTTTGTTAGTTTGTTCAAATACTTTTGAGGCCCTGAAAATAGAAGTACTCTGCATAAACTGTCTGTAATTCGTAAACAGTAAATGCTATATTTTTGTGAAACCTATTAGATTGAAGCTGAAAGTCTGCACTTCGATCACATCTTGAGTGTTATATTTCAAATCAGTTATGATGGTGTATAGAGGCAAAATGATAAAAAAAAAACTGTGTAATTGTCCAAATACTTCCGGATTCCAGGGTATATAAATCTCTCTATACAACGAAGACTAAGTAGGATTGTATTTCTGTGAACCAAACACAAGAGACGAACATGTGCAAATTAATATAAAGGCATTTTCAGTTAACGCTGATGTGTAGTCATGCTGAAATGGTGGCTGGCAAGGGTGTTTCGAGGTTACTGGATGAAGTTACAGTGAATCTAGAAGCAGTTAGAGAGTGGAGTTCTCTGGCAAGGATCTGCACCAAAATCAAACTGGTTCTTAATTTCCCTTCTTCCCACCAAGTTTCATTGAAAACCATCAAGTAGGTTTTGCATAAGCAAACAAACCAACCAGTAGATGAAACATAACCTCCTTGTTGGAGCTAATTATTAATAAACACTGACATTAAAAGCATGTTATAATAATACCTGTACCTGAATAAGTAAATGAAAGGAGGAGGATGACTAACAGACTGGGCACAGCTGTTTTTAAGAGTTGGTTTAAAATTTGATTGATTACTGCTGCAGTGTCTGTTGGTCAGACGGTCTTATTTTTTACTGATGTTCGCTACTCCAATCTCACAAAGCTAATATTTAATTCATTAATTTAACCATACGGTATTACTTGTATAGCACACTAAATTTCTATGTTAACTTTTCGACCCTGTAGATTATTTTCACTGATTGACCCCTTATCATGCAAGTATATGCAAATTCACCAGTCTTATTTTCCTTTCTGAAAGACTATTAGAATTTGAAACAATTTTATGAAGAATCTTTATATTTTTTTTTTACAAGAACATCTAGAGTGATTTTGACCTTTGAGCTTTTAAGGTTAACCCTTTCGTAGCAGTATAGCTTTGTTTTCAATTGAATGAGTTTTGACTGAATATGTATAATATCCCTTGTTGTTTGTTTCCCCAGTTTCTTAACCTTTACCCTTTACTTTAAAAACCTAAATATAATTATCTGTAATTGCATGTGCATAAAAAAAGTAATAATGATTTGAAACTGTGGATTCTACATTGATAACAGACAGACAGACAAGTCCTGGTAATAACCTCCTTGGCGGAGGTGCCAAACCATAATGCTGTGTAACAGCATTATAGTGTAACATTGAGAAGACATGATGTCAGTATGCAAAAGCAGCTTCTATTCATCCATTAGTGGTCATCAATGTTGTCATTACTCCTCTTTGGTTCCAGCACACAGCTTGTCAACAGCTTTATTCCCGCTATCGACACTGATTGGTTCATCATTAATCCCCTTACAGCACTGGATCAGTGTTTCACATAACAGTGTTAGACAGATCAGTCACCTTGGAGGAGTGAACTGATCCTATGCGTCTTGATCCAGGCAAACTTTTAAACTCAGCTCTTTTGTTCCAAATGAGAAATTAGGCTTGCAGCAATGAAATAAATCAACACATTAACACACTCAATCAGTCGTGTCCATCAGTAAAATTAAATGTAACTTGTGACTCTCAGTAGCAATAAATACTAGTAAACACTATAGACATTGATACTTATGCCGATTATTAGGACAATAAATATCAGAGCAACTAATTGTTGTTTAAAGGATTCTAAGACCTGCTATGAAAGTTGTATGAGCGTATTAATTGCTCCACATCAATAATGCTACTGGTGACCATTA